>JAIUCT010000001.1:30104769-30147336 GCA_021307375.1 Tetraneura akinire | reverse complement strand
AATAAAAATAAAAATAAAAATAAAAATAAAAATAAAAATAAAAATAATAATAATAATAATAATAATAATAATAATAATAATAATAATAATAATAATAATAATAAAAATATTATATTCCGCGTTCCCCGAATTGAAATCATTTCGCGAAACTACGATATATATTATAATATTATTTTTTAATATAATAATATACATTTCGTACGTGTTTACGTCGCTACGTTCTCGATCAAAGTGTTGTCTACTTCTGAATTCTTACGGTATAAATGTATAATGTAATAACATAATATTATAATATTTTATCTACGACTCTGTTATTCGACCGATGCCTATTGCGACTCGTACGGATGAAAAATAATAATACATCACATTTTTATTCGTACCATAATAATAATATCGTTAGAAACGCGTTTGGAATAATATCGAATTTCGGTTTGGAAATAAATCAACAGAGTGCATTACAAATCTTTATTTAATGAAATTCAACGTGTATTATTATTATTATTGTTATATAACCAAACTATACCCAATTTTCTCCCGTTTATTATTGGATATTCAATACCACGGTCGCGGTTTATGGTAGGTAAGTTTAATAGTTGTTATACCGCATTATTATTGTACATACGGCAGGTGTTCAGGTGCGACGATTCGCGTCGTGTATATCACCAATGTAAAATTCATTCTTAAATGATTTTGTATTTATGTATTTTATTATACTAATATGAATAGTTATAATAATGACTTACGCTATCTAGCATCCATGTATCCAAACAACAGCAAAATAATAATTTTATATCGTTCAATTTTTTTTTTACCGAACTTCATTTTACAAACTTTCAAATGAAACGAAATTATACAATAAATAATGTAATTTTATATCAATTACAATTTTTAAATATATTTCGGACGAAAAAATTGTATAATTCAGTTTTTTTTCATACCATATCTATATTTAATAATTATGATGGAAATATAACGTATGGTATTGATCTTAATGAGGTTACCTATTTATTCATAATTTTTTTAAAAGTCCTTTTCCAGTCCTTAGATAATAATAATATTTCTGGACTTTTGAACTCTCCACGGCCTAATTTATAGTCTACAGTTCATAAAATATATAACTATTTTTTTTTTTTTTTAATCAAATCTAATATAATATAATATGTTGTAGATACATAATATTACCTCTATTTTAATAAATCGAAGCCAACTAGTTTAAAAAATTAAAAAGGTTATAGTCGATTTTAACAATAAACCGGTTTATCAATTTAACTTTTACTACCTAATAAAACGGTTTCTATTTTTTTTTAATAAATTTAATAAATAAATACACTATAATTTAACCTTTTAGTTCAGATTGGCATTGGAGAACGATGTAATTGATGTTTTTATACATAATGTAGGTATATATATGACCGAATAAATCGTCCGTAAATTGTGATAAAAAAAAGGTACCAATCAAATTTACTATATATTTAAAAAATTGAGTTTTAGCCGACCTGTGAACTTTAAATTAAAATTTTGTAATAAATTAAATTAAACTCGACCTGGTTAATAAACATATTATAATTAATTTGTCCATTATCGTATACACGCGTAAACGATAAACATGATAATCGATATTAAAAAATCCAAGAAATATTATATTATTTATGGATTTATTTGTATACAAGGTCGTCCACAGGAGGATACTACTCAACAACAACGAAGGTGATGATGATAACAGTCGTGATTTAATAATAATTATTATTATAAATGATTAAATACCACGGCATGTTTTTTTTTTTATGTTCTTTGCGAGTCCGTTGGTCAGGTTAAGGAAGTTGGAATCGTATGATCGTCAGTCACTCAATTACGCATCGGTACATCGTATTAAGCGTTTGGAGAGCTCAAGAGAGTGTCCTCATAGTACGTAATTAATAACATTAAAACTGATTATAGAGAACAAATTAATATAACATATTAACATGCGTTAAAATCAATTAAAAATAGGTAATTATTTTAGATTCTGAGCGAAGCGAAGAATGTATTGATTTTATAATGATGTGTGATTTTTTTTTTTTTTTTTTTATTCTGAAGACATTTTTACTACCCGAAATAATGCTCCGATTATCACGAATAGGGTATATTTCCGGTAGCTAAGTGGATCTAGTTGGTACTTTATTTAGGTCATTTTTCGAATTTCTCAAAATTGACCCTAAGCGGTAGAAAAAACTTCGAAAAAATGACGAAAAAGCGGCATTTTTCACGAAAAATGAAATTTTGACAAATTCAATTTCTATATTTCACGATAACTCAGGCAATTTTTAAGATAGCGACCTGAAATTTTTTTTGGGTGTTCACATAGCTACTATGTATATGTAGTATAATTTTGGAACCGTTTGGTTAATTTTTCTCCAAAATATAGGACTTTGAATATTTCGTAAAATTCACGTTTTTACGTATATAATGTTTGATAAAATTGTCAATTTTGGGTATTTTGGGCTGAAAATTTTACTGAAGTATACCTACATATTACATAACATCATACTAAAATATTAAAAATATCCCAAGTCACAATTTTTTTTTATAGCTGTTTTAAGTTGATATTTTTAGTAAAACGAATATTTTAGAATCCATACATATAAATAAATATACTGAAAACACTTTTACTACCCGAAATAATGCTTCGATTTTCACGAATAGTGAGTTTCAGATGTAAAAGTGAATGTAGATGGTACTTTATTTAGGTCATTTTTCGAATTTCTCAAAATTGACTATAAGCGGTAGAAAAAACTTCGAAAAAATGACGAAAAAACGGCATTTTTCACGAAAAATGAAATTTTGACTAATTCAATTTCTACATTTCACGATAACTCGGGCAATTTTTAATTGAGAGACTTGAAAATTTTTTTGGGTGTTCACATAGCTATCACATATATGTGGTAAAATATTGGAACCGTTTTTTAAATTTTTTTACTAAATATTGGACATTGAATATTTCGTAAAATTCTCGTTTTTACGTATATAATGTTTGATAAAATTGTCAATTTTTGGTATTAAGGTCTGAAAATTTTACTGAAGTATACTTACATATTACTTAACATCATACTAAAATATTAGAAAAATTCCTAATCTCAATTTTTTTTTATAGCTGTTTTAAGTTGATATTTTTAGTTCAAACGAAAATTATAATCTGACTGAACTTCGCTCAGAATCGTTTTTTCGAATGCAATGGTTTATCATTGCATTCAAATTATAATTAAAATTAAACGCTATGGTTCGCACACCTGTATCCTGTGCGGCAGGAGTATCAGCTCATCTTTTTTTTTTTGTATATCTTTTGAAGTCCGATATTCAACGTGGTTCAAACTATTATAGTCATATTTTATTAAAGTAAAAATATACATCACGATAATAATTTTAATATGTGTACACGTACTCGTACTTATACCGATGAAATTGGAACTTAATATAGTAATCGATATTAATTGTGAGATTTGTAGCGATAATTATATTTCATGAAATACGAGTATAATATAAGTCAAATTTTATTTTATTGACTAGAAACAGTTTTAAATTTAATTTTTTCACATATATTTTCAATATTTTATTTTCCTGATATAATCGTAATACTATATACGAATATACGTCATATCAAATAAACTATATTATGTGAAACACGCGCATAAATCGGCTATTGACCCATGCACCATGCTCGGTTGTGATGTTTTCGATTTCATTTCTCTTAACATAATTAGGTATAGTAGTTACTAGTTAGAGTTACATGTTTTTATTTTTCGAACACGACGACATGATCCATTTTGACCGAACATTACAACGTAAACTTTAAAATAACCAACCATATAATATTTTTCATCCATTATATTTTAGTATTAAGATAAAGATAATAAGAGTTCTGGTATATCATATGGAAATATGATGCTAAATATAGTAAATATTATACTTACATACATTTTTGTTGAAAAATTCGAATTATCATTTCTTACCATTGTAATTATTTTAAAGAGATTTGTATTTTCTGCTTAAAATTATATATGACTAACATAATTATTATGAAAAAGAAGAGCTGATATTGCTGTATCCCAAATCTAAAAAAAATATTGTTGAATTTTGATTCAAATTTGAATGCAATTATAAATCATTACATTCGAAAAACGATTTTGAACGATGTTCATCAGATAATTTATTTTTTGATTAAAATTTTTACACTTATTTAGTCTCTACGTTCAATATAAATGCCCATAAAACCCCTAAATGAGTCACCTAAATACACGAATCTGATAAAACTTCATTCAGAATCTTTTTTCGGATGTAATGATGATTATTATCATTGCATTTAAATTTCAATCAAATTCAACACTATCCTTTTTAAACTGGTATCTCTTTCATAGCAATATTAGCAATATTAGTTAGTCTTTTTATGCTTTAAACAGTAAAAAAAAAAAAAAAAAAAAAAAAAACAAAAACAAAAATCGTAAATGTAATATTCACAGTTATTTGGAACTGAGTTACGTAATATGTAAGTATTTGAACTTCAAAATTTTTTGTCAAATTTATTTAAAATTATTGTCAAATATTGAAATATAATAAGAAGAGTTCATATACATAAATACATTAAATATCGATTTTACTCAAATTTCAAATTTCAATACCTACTTATAAAAAAATAAAATAATAGGTACTTGTGATTTTTGTAATATTTTTGAACGATGTTAAATGATATGTAAGTAATATTACAATAAGTTTTTCAACATTAATTGTTTTTTTTTTTATTATTATAATCATTATTATAAAAGTATTGAGAAATAATAAGAATACTTACGAGTATATGAATTCTTAAATTTTCGATTACACTAAAAATATCAACTTTAAACAACTATAAAAAAAAGTTGAGATCTAAGATTTTACTCATATTTTGGTATAATGTTATGTAATAAATGAGTATACTTCAGTAACATTTTTAGATTTTAATACCCAAAATTGCCAATTTTAACAAACATTATATAGATAAAAACAAGAATTTTAGGAAATATTCAAAATTCCATAATTTGTAGAAAAATTAACGTAACGATTCAAAAATTGTATCACATATATATATAGATGTAATACAATCGATGTGAACTCCCAATAAAATTTTCAAGTTTTTAAGTTCAAACTCGTCTGAGTTATCGTGAAATATTGAAATTGAATTCAATTTCAAATTTCAATTTTCGTGAAAAATGCCGTTTTTTTTTTGTTGTTTCTCTATTCCATAGGATCAATTTTGAAAAATTCCAAAAATGACGTAAATAAAGTACCAACTACATCCACTTTTCAACCGAGAACATATGCTTTTCATGAAAATCATATCATTTTGAGTCGAAAAAGTGTTTTCATACATAAAAAAAAAAAGACAAATCATTTTAAAACCAATGCATTTTGCTCAAAATCTAAAACGAACCAACCAAAACATAAATTTCATTGTGTATTATAATGTACTGTACATATATGATATATTAGGTATGAACAAGAAAAAACGATAATATTCATACAATGTTTTAACGTTTATAATTGGTAAAAACCGTTGTAATGATTATAATTTAATATTATAATATAAAATAATTAAATTCTTGATTTCATAACAATTTAGACAAGATAAATATAATATCACAAGAAATACTGAAATATATATTTTTAAATATAGTGTACCTAAATTGTTAAAAAAAAATTCTTAGAGATGTGAAACAATTTCCTAAAATAAAATAAAAATTTTAAATTTTATTGTAACGACGATTGAACTTTGAATTAAATTTTGTAATTCGAAATAATTAGAAAGTCACATTTAAAAAAAAAACATTAAATAATGGATATATTGAATACTAGGTTTAAAATCAAACAAAAAATAAAAGTATAATAGAAATTTATAGAATTAGAAATTATATTTTTTATAAAATTATATATATATTTCTCTATAAAATACAGTTAAAATTACAGTAATGATATGATACTATTTTTCTATATTATACATAATTATTAGGTATATGAAATTTAAATAAAAATTTATGGAAGTCGACAATTAGTACAATTATTTATTGATAAACAAAACAAAAATTTCTGATAATTTACTATAAGTTAACGTTAAGTTAAATATAGAAAGCTCATTATATATTATACATATAACTTTTATATATATATTTATAATATAGAATAAAAATATTAAATTCATCATACATTTTAATAAATTGGTAATTTGTTTTGAATACATGTGAAATTTCAAATTAATAATATTTTAACTATTATAGGTACCTACTTTTAAATTTAGTAATTTGATTATATAAACATCACCTTAGTATAATATTTATATATATATTTAATATTATTTAATTATAGTTATATAGATTATTCTATGATTTTTTTCTTTTGAAAATAGACAAATAAAATTAAAATTGTATTTATGTATAATACCTATATAATTAATTTGTAAACTTAAAATTTATATAGGATAATTGTACTAAAAAATACATTTTAATGTAGGTATACTCGTATTATTAAATTAAACATTTTTTTTTTTTCGTTTTCTTATATTTAAAATTATTCTTTAGTGTACCATTTTTGATAGGGTTTTATTTATATTTAATAAAATAAGACATAGGTAGATAAGTATTTATAATAATAAGTATCACTTATGAAGATTTATTATATTAAATATAATAAACCTTAATATATATATAATAAACCAATATTTTTTAAAATAGTATACTTTCATAATTTATGTATTTATGACTTCATCGTGAATAAACTTATATTGACAAAATTGAAGTGTTAAAAAAGAATTATGTTATATATCACTATCATAAATCTTAATTATTAACAATAAGTATAAATTTCCCATAGTATTATTTTCAGAATAGGTAAAAAAAATAATTTACAAATCAAAAATTAAATTTTATATTTGCATATGATAAAAAATTAATGAATTATAATTTGAACAAACTCAACTTTTGTTCCAATCTCTATAAAAGATAATAATATACGTATTATATTAATAAATAAACCATTTAGACTTCAATATAAAAATATTTATAATTTGAAAGACATTTTAATTTATAACAATAATTTTGTACTTTTATTTTTAATAGTGTACAAGAATTGGAAGATTTTTAAGTGTTTCGTCATGAACATTGGATGGCATCACGTACATGCAAGCCCCTTCCGATGGGTTTGTGGCGAAAATAAGTTGATCGTTACTTCTATAGTCGGCTGCTCTTTTCGAGTAAAACTGATCTTTCACAAAGTTTAGAAATTCGGTAGAAATGTCTGATGATACCATGGCTACAATGCATCCTCCCCAACTTAAAAAAAAAACAAAACAAAACAAAAACTTATGTAATAATACATCTTATAATTATGGATTATGTTTCAATGTACATCGTTGTATATAATCAGTTTCAATTTCAGAGAATTAGTGATATTACAACATTTTCTTCAGGAGCCATATCCGAATCATAAATTGTACATAACAAACATTATCTAAAATATTTATTTTAATAAATACATAACTAATATTAATACAATATTATATTATATTTTAACTATAATTCATTTTTTACCCAGCTCCGGTAATTTTGCACCCGTACGCATTTCCCTGTTTACAGTGATCAACTAATTCCTCCAAGTCTGGATGACTGCATTGATAAAGATCTCTCAATGATGAATGACTTTCGTTCATCAGTTGTCCAAGCTCCTTTGCCGTTGCAGCACCAGGATTTTCGCATAGTTGACAAAAATTTTCCATTCTTTTAGCTTCTGCATGGAGTAGAATATTTTAGATAAAACGGAAATAAATATTGTTTATATACACATTTTTCATTGTCAACAAACCTTCAAATACATGTAAAACTCTTTGATGTATGAAAAACGTGGTTACATGAATCGTATTGGGAGTTAAACTGAGATTGTCGAGCTCTTTTTCGGACACTGATAGGATTTCGCATACCTACATAAATAAAAATTACATTTATTCATTTGTAGTTTATTTCTATTAATTTGAATATCTATTGAATCATATTAATTTAACTTCATAATAACTTCAATACTTCATTTTAATTTTAAAACGAGATGTAAGTGATATTAAATCTTTTCCTATAGAATGAAAGTTTATAATACTACCTATCTAATAAGTAATAAATCAAAGAAATACTATTGGAGTTATCATGGTTTAAATGTATAGTGTAATATTGGTATTTTATGTTTCATAATTCATTAGATATAATAAAATTTTAATGTGAAGTTATTATTATTACCTAATATATATTTTCAAATCTATTGTAAAGTTATATTTAAATCATAAATCTTGTTAATATTTCAAATTAATTGTAAAATCATACTTCAATAAAATGTACTCAAAATATAAAATTTATATTATTTTTTAGTATAATGCAATATCACCTCCTTTTTAGAATACTCTTCTACGTGTAAATGTTGATGAACCAGTTCTATCATTTCATCCAACGTCTTGCCTAAGCGTTGTTGAAGCATTGCCAATACGGTCATCTGTTCCCATTCGATATTTAACTTCTTGGCGATAATCTGAAATCCACAAATCAAGGATATCAATTCTAAAACGTTGAATAATTACAAATATTTACCTGTGAACCTAATCTACATTCCACTACCCTTCTATTAAAATCATTAGATGCTGCTTTATTCTTGACAGCTAAACTCTGAGCTACGATAAACTTCACATCACTTGGTAAGCGAAATTGTTTGATTATCAATGGATTAAAATCAATACGGGCAGCATAACCTATAGGAAATGTTAAACTATTGTTAACCAAAATTTCGGAGAAAATGTTCATCTCATTGATTTATTTGTACATCACTTCGACATTTGATGATATTCCGTTACCTTGTTTAGCATTCGCAGCTATAGCTTGATCCATACCACCACCGGCCGTACCAATGTACCTTTCGCATTTGGCGCTGATTTCCGCTAACTGAAGTTTACTGATTTGGATCTAAACAAAATTATAGTCCATAAATATTTTTGCTCTTCGAAACACAGTTAGATATAGAATTCAATATATATTTATTATAATTTATAAGTTATAACGTAAATTTAAAATGATATTATTATTTAATTACCAGCATATTAAAAATATTAAATGCATCTATCTATACACTTACTCCATATCCAGCTAGAGTGGCCATCACGGCAGCTGTTACCAAGGCGCTCGAACTACTCAGTCCCGAACTCTCTGGAATGTTTCCGGCGACTGCAAACAGGAATCCGACATTTTCGACTGCTTTTAGTTGATTTTCGTTGAGATACTCTCGTGCTCCTTTTACTCCACAGAAAAAGTAGTTTGACCAACTCGGACTTTTGCCCAACGAATACTCGCTGCAATCGAACGATATCTGTTATATTATTTGAAATTAAATAAAACAATATTATATAATAAATTATTAACATTTTACCTATTACCTTATATCTGAAATGTTTTGACAGACGTTTTCGTACCGTTCTGAACACAGATTGGTCAATTGGATGATTTGTCTGTCGTTTAATCTCTTAGCTGCCACTATGATACATTGATCAATAGCCATCGGAAATACAGGATAACCGCAATAGTCGACGTGTTCCCCTATTAAATTAACTCTGCCTGGTACTTTGACGTAATATTCTGGTTGACGAGAATCGAAATTTTCGAGAAAATGTTGTTTCAGCTTTTGAACAGATATATTGTTCGATGACGTTCCCCATGTATAATCCACTTCCATTTTACGTAAATGAAATCTTTAAATAGATCTAGCTATCTATAAAAATTTAATACATATAAAATAAATTCAATTAGAATAATTATTATATTAAACTGTTAGATTTTTTACAATAATCCACTATGGCTTAAATTATCTATTCCAGCAAATTAGATAACATGTATATTATATTTTTTTATGTACATAGTAGTTGATAAAGTAATTATTTATGATTATAACAATGAAATATTCGTATTTAGTTTTTTAGAGATATAATAAACATTATTTATTTACTTGTTATGTATTCTATTGGTATATCTTATTATTATTTTCATATATTTGAATATAATAATATTATAGGTACTATTGTAATATTTTACTTTACCTAATTAATTTAATTATAAATTAAAAATTAAAGTAACAATTGTATAGAGATTTTTTATTTCATGAATTACTACATAAAACTATATTGAAATACTCAATGGATAGTTAACACATATTATTCATTTAAGATAATATAATATGATTGTTTTAGATTCTGAGCGAAGCGAAGAATGTATTGGTTTTACAATGATGTGTGATTATGTTTTGTTTTTTTTTATTTTGTAGACACTTTTACTACCCGAAATAATGCTCCGATTTTCACGAATAGCATATGTATCCGGTAGGAAAGAGGGTGTAGTTGTTACTTTATTTAGGTCATTTTTTGAATTTCTCAAAATTGACTATAAGCGGTAGAAAAAACTTCGAAAAAATGACGAAAAAACGGCATTTTTCACGAAAAATGAAATTTTGACGAATTCAATTTCTATATTTCTCGATAACTCAGGCAATTTTTAAGATAGAGAATTGAAAATTTTTTTGGTTGTTCACATCGCTACTATATATATATGGTAAAATTTTGGAACCGTTTTTTAAATTTTTTTACAAAATAAAGGACTTCGAATATTTCGTAAATTTATCGTTTTTACGTATATAATGTTTGATAAAATTGGCAATTTTTGGTATTAAGGTCTGAAAATTTTACTGAAGTATACTTACATATTACTTAACATGATTTCAAAATATTAGAGTAATCTCTATAGTCTCAATTTTTTTTTATAGCTGTTTTAAGTTGAAATTTCAGTAAAATCAATATTTAAATTATAGATTTTTGTTATTAAATTACAATATTTTATAATAATGTTAAATAAAATTGACAAATATTTTTTTAAAAAATGTCAATATTTTAAAAAATACCTGCATTATAATTAACTTCGCTCAGAATCGTTTTTTCGAATGCAATGAATTATCATTGCATTCATAATTTATATTCATTCTAATTAAAATTAAAATTAAACGCTACGATTTGCACACCTGTATCCCATGTGGCAGGAGTATTAGCTCTTTTTGTTATTTTTAGGTAGGCACAACAATTGTAATTTATACGTAAGTATATAATAATTATTTAATCATTTTTACTCGTCATACATAAATACTTAATTATTAGTATTTAGTATATGATCTAATTAAATTGTCGTAGATGAGATTTATTCGATCTTGATTTTTGTTTAATATAAAATTGTATAAAATTTAAATTTACCTATAAATTATTGTTTTTACATTAATGCTAGTTTAATCATTAATATTTTTCTGCTTCGTCAACTTTTACCGCTACCTATAGCATTATACAACTGATGTACCTACACAAAAACACATTTATTACTTTATAGTTTATCGATTGTACTACGGACATAAAACCATTCAATTAAAATGACACGTGCATAAAAAAAAAAATATGAAACGTCAAAACAATTAAACACAAATAAATAAAAATACGTTATCGTAGTATTGTAATTTACAGGCGAACGTATTATCGTATTATACTCCGGACGAATCGTCGCGCGATTATAACAATTTATCAAAGCGTTAAATTAATATTTATATACGAACGATAACGTTCAAAATAAACATTACGTCGTTTAATAATTTTAATTTAAAAATATTAACGAACGGTGAATTTTCCCGCGTTATTATTATTTTTTTTTACGTATAAAATCGAAAACGACGTGTCAAAATTATTTGAAAATACGCTAAGATCGCTTTATAACAGTAGTTGATCTATAATATTTTAAAAACTATTTATAGAGAGGAATTAAACATCGATTTGTTTTCTAATCTAATTCAGACGTTAAAATTTAACTCGACTCGATCGAACCGTATGTTATTTTATTTTCACGTCGAATATTTTTCGAATATCGTCGAATATTTTTTCAATATTGTTACTATATTGTAATAAATACTCGGTATTTCGTGGCATACGTGTAACTCACACCACCATGTTCCTCCACTTCGATCGTCTTCTATTTTATTTTATTTTTTTTTTCTCGGTCGGTAAATAATATTACATTATTTTTTTTTACTCACCTGTCGTCGCTGCGGTCGTCGGGAACGTTCGCCTCGCGTACACCCGGTACAGGTCAGACCGCGTGCGCTCTGTCGACGGTCGCTACTGCTGAGCGGCAGCTGCCGGCAAGCCGCGGCCGTCGCTCGATCGCGTTGGTCCGGTGGCGCGGCGGCGACGAATTCGACCGACGGTCGACGAAGTTTTTATTTTTTCCCCGTGACAATCTGTACCTATTCTGTATTACAATACCGTCGTAATATTATTACGTATGTCCAATAATTATAAAATATATAAAATGTCGTATAAATTTTAGTATTAAATAACGTGAATTAAGGTTGTAACCACTCGGCACTTGCTCGTATACCGCTTATACCAATATTACCTACCAATTTTCGCCAACTAGTTAGGCGTCATATATTTATATTTTACGTTTATTTAATATTATTTTTATTTATTTTTTAATACCAGTTTAGAATGAAGTAATCGTGTATAGAGGAACCTATATCGTTTTTTTACACTCAACGTGAGAACATAATACACATACGATTCCATATTAGGTATACGAATTTTTATTCAAATACAAAAATATTATAATATATTATGCTAAACGACTTGTGTACGCGTTAACCATAATACCATGTATAGACCTACAGCAACCACTCAAACGGTTAGTGGTTTTAAACTTGGAAAATTATCGAGAATAAAATATATTTTATATCGTTTTATATGTTTTTAAGGCCTATGTTATAGAAATGTACCAGAATAGTGTATTTCATATCGACAGACATTGATTTATCGTAATGTAGATTTGCAAAAAAAAAAAAAAAAGTCCCATATATTATGATAATAAATGCAATGCTTAAATTTGTGAAGAATCGTATTATAGTGAAACACTGAATCGTAAAATACGCTAAGATGTGTTCTAAAAAAGTTATTGTTATCCTCGAAGACGTATAAATATAAATTTAAAAGGATTTCTTTAGCTATCTTTAGTTAGAAGTCATCTTCTTTTTTCTCACTACGTTTATAATATTTATATTAAATAACACATTTATAAATTATTATGTAGGTACGTAGATATTATTATTACGTTATGTCTTATGACAATCACAAATTTATTTATTATTTTGCCCAAAATCACCGTCTTTGGGAGACATTGGATTTGTATTTAAAACTATTATTCGTATGAAAACCGGTTTCATCTTCGTCATTTTGACTGCAGTTCTTTGTGAAAAAACTTTTTTTTATGGAGATTAAAAAACACATTATTTTCTCGAACGATTCACACGAAATCGTTTGATTCTATCTTTGGTACACAAATTTGTATAACACTACCTATAATACGGTATAATAATATTGTGCTACTGCCATATTATTGTGTCTATATAATTATGACTTATAATATGTGTTTAATATATTTTTCTATTAATATTGATCATTTTTTACAAATATATTAGATACTATAATAATTTTTAAAAATTATAACTTAATCTAAAAACATCTGATGAGTCAATCTTAAAATTGAATAAAATATATACATTTTTTTTAATGAATATAACACTTAAATGTTACAATAATAATAATTTGATAAGTTGATGGTTATTACTGACTACTGAGTATTAACTATTAAGTTATAAAGCGTATTTGCAAATATGCAAAATTATTGCATTATGTCATAAACTTTATTGGATGTAAATTGTATCTTATTAAAAAAAAAATGTGTACACTATATACACAACTTGTTGAATTATTTACTTAAATGTTTAATATGTGTTAATTTGATTACAGTTTTACTTTTAATCTAATTTTTTTCGTATTTATTAAAACAAAGACTTATTGTAAATAATACAATAATGTATAAAATTTGCGTAGCATAATAAATTTAATATATGGGTAAACTATACCATTGTTAATTGTATAGTTATTTTATGAATAATTTAAAATAATTTTGTTTTTTTGTAGAGATTTACATAAGAAAAATATGCCAATAAGATTGAAAATATGATTTCATAGTAGTAAGTCAGTTCGGTCCAATAATATAGCCAAGCATATATAATGTGATAAATTATATTGCTATAAGATTAATTTTTGGAATAATGGAATGGCTAGAGAAGATAAATTAAGAAATAAATATACATACTAGGTAAATTGAACCAATTATGAATACTGAGAGAGGTCGTAATAATTTATGCATAAATTATGAGAAAGGTAATATTAAATGTTGTAAAATAAATGTAGAAAGAAGTGAGACAGAAAAATATAAAAAAAAAAAGATGAATAAATTTAATAATTATTAGAGATTGATATTATGAAGACTGAAGAGGTACCTATACGAATTGTTGAGTTGTATACAGCCAAGTTGCCGATCAAACATTGTTGGCAGTGAAATAAAAGTTAAGTAGGTATAGTGTATAGGTGAAGAATATAATACTGATATAAAATATATAATTATTATATTTATATTATCGTTATTAGCTTATAATACATTATCAAGTCGAACAATTTTCGTAACAAACTAAGACGTATCTAAATTAAAACGTATATACTGTAAAAAATATAAATTAATTAATATTATTATCAATTGATTATAGTAATAGACAATATTATTATAATATAATATAGTCGACGAAAGTACAATATTTACATACGAAGAGTGGTATATAAATATTATTTGACGATTGTGCATATAATGTTATCGAAAAATGACTAACGTTGATATTGCAATGTTCTATTTGTAAGTTGTAAGTATAAGTATTATTATTGTTATTATTATTTTTCTTATTATTATTATTATTATTATTATTATTATTATTATTGTGTTAAACAGTAAACACCGACGTCGCGAATAATATAATAAATATATTATAATATACGTTTACCGTTTTAGAGTGGTTACAAATTATAATATTATACCGTCATGGACTATATTAAAGCGGATTTTGCGACCTACATAACGTTTTCAACGCTTACAATATTCTAATAATTATATATAATGACTTGAAATATTATTTAAAATATAATCGATGAACATATTATACATTTTACAAATCTAATACTAGTTTTTTACTTTAATATAATTATATGAGTGTACGATTTACGATTAGGAATAAAACAACAAACATTAAAACAATAATTATGTGTCATTATGCCAAAATTAATTATACACCATTCAAAATTCAAAGCGATTAAACAAAATTAATATTTTTTTACGCATTTAAACATTTTTTACTGTTATATAATTAAAACATAATTTAGTAGCCGACTATAGTAAGTCCATTGCTTTCACAAAAATGAACAATATTTACGTACCTATACTGTGAACGTCCCAAAGAAAGAGATCTTTGGTCACGTTTTCGTTTTTCGGCGATAAGCGCCGTGGAATAATATTGTTAAATTCGATTTTTTTTTTCAACCTAATTTTATACGTAATCTTAAGTTGTAAATACCAATATTTAAAATCAACTTTAATTATATAAGTCATGTTTAACAACATAATAATATAAAAACCATCATAATTCATAATGTCGATCGTATATTAAAATAATACACATATACACATCATAATGTGAATTTAGGTTTCTGTTGATTTTTTAAATCTTTCGATGTTTTAAATACAGTGTAATACAGTGTTGCACAAAAATAGAAAATTATAAGTTGTAATGAAATGATTTTTTAGAAATTAATACATCAAAATTTTAATTTAATTTTATAACATCACGTTAATTTTTATAATAATTTTATTATGTCTACCTACTATCAATGTAGAGATCAGATAAGTATTTGTTTTTTTTTTTTTTATCCAGAAAATTTTTTTTGTATATAAAATATCAAACAAAAAAACTACTATACGAGTATTTTATTAACTAAAAACCATATTTAATAAATGTGATTTATTAACATTATCTTTTATATACCTTATACCTGTATAATAAATTGAAAAAATTTGAAGAATTATTGTTTTCAAAATAATATAATATACAATAATGTATGCTCCTATAGCTCTAAATTTTTAAAACATTACCTGCCTCTATACCTAGGTACCACAAATATAAAATAATAATTATCTAAATAGGTATAATTTATCAAGATAGCACTTCCTATTATGTTTTGTCTACTCAACCAAAATTATAAGTTTTATTATGCGTTAGACAATATTACTCGAACTGTATAATTATGATAGAATTACTTTATTTCTTTATAAAAAATTTAAATTAATACAGAATAAAGCGAAATATAACACTTTTTTTAAAAACAAATAAATATAAATTATCGCATACACAACTTAAAATTTTTTTTGAGTAGAAATATAATATTTTATTGCGTATTCCATAAACCCTTATTTTAATATATTTTATAATATATATTTTAAATTCGATCACATTATTATAATTAAAATTCTGTGTGTCCGTGATTATGATATAGTCCCCGGTTAAATAAATAAAGAAAACTCCAGTATTTTTATTTTATTATATTGTTAAAATGTATAATGTCCTTTTAATACGTGTTTTTAGGTACATGTTTTTATAAAACATACAATTTCGTTTGTCCACGCATTTTCTATATAGAACTAATAAAATCTTGTAAAATCTTGTATCTTTGTTCAATACATATTTTAAAAAAGTTTCATTTTAATTTCCACTAAAATCATCACAATTAAACAACTTATTAGTAAAATTATTATAAAATCTACCTTGATATAATAATATTCTGCTGCTACACAAGTAATGTATTAATTATGTACTTTATATTTTTCATAAGGACATATTTATTTTTTATTTCATCAATATACCGTCAAAAGAAAAGAATCTGTTGATCCACTTTATACTTGTGATGTGATAATATTTCTTCATTACCTGCCACAATAAAATCATTATCAAAGTGCAACATAGAAGTTGTAGCCTAATTTTTAAATAACACAATAAATAGCCAATGAGAATAATGCTTATAACACTTATAGTTAAACATGTGTCACTAAGTAATATCGACACTTCTTTATTTTTATCGACGACAACAATACATTTTTCGTTCTGAAATAATAATAATAATGTAAGTATTATAATATATTTGTTAGCATAACACGTAATACATAGGATAATAGTTATAGGGAGCATAATTCTAAATTCCAAAATATTTGAAGAAAAATCGACTCGTAGTAACTATAAAATATTTTATATTAAATGTAAAGACAAGATAGATATATAAGACAAGATGTGAGTACAAAAAGAACAGATATACATTGTATTCTTAAGGAAAAATTAATAATGTCATAATCATAATTCATAAATCATAACTATACCATCCTGAATTTTTATTGATAATTCTCGTTATACGTTTAATATATATAGATTACTAAATATATTTTGTGATACAATGGACTTTAAGTATATTTTAATTCTTCTCGTACAGCATGCCAATGATGCCAAATCGCTTGCACGAGGCTTAATTTATATAGATAAAACGAATACAGTCTTCATAAAATATTTATGTATATTTGAGTAAGTTACAGAATTACATATTATATATGATAATAAATATAACCCATTTTCAACCACATTCTTCAGTGACTTTGTATAAATTTTAAAGGGGCCTATAAACATTTCTTCATAAACATGTATTACGAGTATATATTTTATTATCAAAGGTTTTAAATACCGTTTTATTTTTGGAGATCGATTTATCATTTTTCGTTGGACCAGTAAGTGACAAATTGTGATTGGGTTTCTGTTTATTTTTTCTTAACACATACCAATCGTATAACACCACAATAGCGATAAAAGAAATAATTAAACCAAAAACAACTTTCCCTTGAAACATTTTTTTTCTCGCATTTATCGTTATTTATTAATTTCACGTGTATACAAATATCGTATCTATAGGTACATGTGTATTATTTATAATCTTACTAAACGGCATGTTATGACAAAACAAAATTTCTAAACGTAAAAATATTTTATACTTTATACTGTATCATGGTAAAATGAACGGGTTAAAATATTTAATATGAGGAAAATTATCTTTTTATCATTATAAAAAAAGGCATAATTATTATTAACTCTTGTTTGTAAAAATTTGTGGATACTACTTGTGTATACGATGGCCAAAAAGTTCTTAACGATTTCCTCGTAGGTTGAAAATTTACGTTTGAAATGAGTGCTATAATGGGTATCACTGTGTTAATTTCTAGATAAACTGTTTATAAGATGAAAACAGTCATAATAATATTGTGTGGTTAACGTTTCACGTGGATGGTATACCGAATGCGGAAAAGACGAAAGTATTATTAATGCGAAAGGTGAAATTAAAGTAGAAGAATTATAATTTACCGTATACCAATAATTATCTATATACTGACACATATTTAATTGGGTATTTACTATTTATATTTTCGTTTTGATAATAAAAACTAAAACGTTGATAATATAATGCGTGTTGAACATGTGATAAAATATTTTTATTATAATATTCCATCGAAACACAGCGTAACTCAATATTATCGGTTTATGGTTATAATATGTGCAATATATGTTATATTATATAGTCAATGAAAATGCAATAATAATAATACTCGTATACGAAAAATATACGTGTCGAGTGGTAGTGTTTTATGATTTATAACGATATTAAATATACCTAATAAGTAATAATCATTGATGTGCGACGTCGCGTTTTATATTATACTAAAATATGAGTTAAGTACGCTTTTATTATAATCGTTTACGATTTGTAAGTGCGTATATCGTTTTCTGTTAATGCGAATGCAGCGACCTACTTAATATAATTTGTTAAATACGTATATAAATATTATACGGGATTTGTTGAACGATGACGACAATTATTTTCGTTAAAGTACGTTTTCGAACACTTACAACAATAAATGATACATTTATAATGACGTTGTGTAATGTGTGAGAAGTAGGTATTTAATAATTATTTATTTTTCTATTAGGTACATAATTTGGATTTTTCGATCGAATATTACATAATAATACAGTATGACATACAATTTAATATTAATTTTATACGTTTGTTAGTGTTGTGCAGTTGTGCACAATTACGAAACAATTTCATGATAACACGGTGGGATCGTATGAAAAATGATAAGCGTAAATAACGAATTAATAATATTTATTATACAGATAAGTGTAAATATAATATTATTAAATTACGTGGTCGTCGCAACCGTAACAGTTATCTTCTCAGTCGATTAACAAATCCGTTATTTCCATGGTGGACAATATTTTGTTGACATGTCGAAGCAACAAGTTTTTGGTCGTGTCTTCGGCGATCGGCGTCAACAAATCGAGCACCAGACGTTTGTTGGCGTTGAAAAATTGCGACGCCGTTTGGGCTGCAAAAACAATTTCAATTTTTTATAAAAATCAAATATACAAAATATTTTATTTTTTAAAATGTTATTATATTATATTCAAAAAATGAACAGGAATGGATATTTTAGACGAATTTTGAGTTCTAAACATCTATCTTCGAAATATATAAATATATTACATATTTTTAATAAGGAAAACTAATATTTTAATATTGAAAATAATCGTTTGAATTTACATTAAAACATATCTTAGCATCATTGAAATTGTTTTTTAGAAAATAAGTAAATATAATTTTTATATTTTGAACAGCTCGTCTTTATCTTACAATAAAAATCAACTAATCAATAATAATTTAAAAATTAAAGCCTCCTTGGTTTTATCGCCTAAAAACCTATAAATTTGTGACAAATAAGTACAGGAATATTTCCAACTTCTAAACTCGTAATGTAGATATAATTTTAATATTTATAATGAAACTGTTATTTTTTAATATTTCGTTGTATAAAATAAAATTGTACAACGCAATTATCTTCGTTTGGCATCGAAATATCATGATATCAGTAAAAAAAATTCTTTAAAAAAACATATTCAAACTATAATATTTTATAGTTTAGTTTTAGATAATATTATGTCAATAAATGAATATTTAACATAAGCGCACGACGTGGGAAATTAAAAAATATTATTTTGTTATTTCTTTGAAATAATATACGTATAATTAAATGACAATTATTCAGTTTATAATGAGGATATTATTAATATTTTTATGAGAAATTTTGTAACTCGAGTAGTCGACTGTGTGTATAATATATAGACAAAACCATTAACCTTTTAAATATTATTTTATTTACTAGACGTAAATAATGATGAATTTAAAAGCAAATATTATATTAATCGTCGTGTTGTCGATCATTGTTGTTATTGCCGTCATGATAAGAATAATTGTCGATCGGAAATCAATATAATAACGTGTTGTTTGCAATAACACATTACGTATTATCATATCTGGATTATACCGAAGTATTAGGATAATTATGTGAATTTAGGTTAATGATAATTTTTTAAAAATGTTTTTTTTTGTCAAGTTAACCATACCCATTGATGGATTTTGCGATTTAATAATATTCACGTCCACGTCTCCGATGTTCAATTTGATTTTGATATCGTTCAATTTTAGTTTGCCTTCTTCCACTTCTGTGTTGGAGTGAAAATGAATGACACATCGACCTGAAAATCGCAATAATGTGCAAAATGAGCTAGAAATTAATTATAAAAATATTATAAGCTAAATCTAGTTTATTAAAATAATAATATAATAATTTAGTTTATATATCGTATAACACCTAAATTTCGATCGATATAGGCAACAAAATATACACCGATCGGTTCTCATAAATTTAAAATAGCCTATTAATAAAGCGATAAATCAATTATTATACGACGTTAAAACGCCAATTATTTTCCGTTTATTATTAATCGAATTTCGTTACTTACAAAAACGATTACTATACGTCGTATTTTTTCGGTTCTAGAACAAAATTGAAATTGAATTCAATCGTCCTAAAAATTACAATATTCCTATACCTAATACATTTTAAATATAACAAAATTCGTTTAGTCTGATAAAAGTATTTCCCTGTATACCGATTTCTATTATTTCGAGAGATCGTTTTAATGTACTCGTGTATTAAACCATTTGAAACTCACTGATTTTTCCTTCACATTGTCCGCTACCAAAAACGGGCAAGTGCAAGGCTTTTAAACTAACGTTCAAATTGAATTCTGTGACAAACGTAATGAGTGGAATGGAGAGGACCATGTCCCACGTGTTCTCCTTCAAATCGACTCTATAAAAAAGAAAAAAATTACAGTCGATACAATACGGTATTATAGATTTATAGTGATGTTTATAACACTGATACGATTATAAAATACAAACGAATTATACACACTTTGACGTTTTAAGTATCATCGAACTGGCGTTCTTTGCCACGAGGTCTATTAGTTCTCCAGACACTTTGATGTCTTGTAAAGTCCGATGGATCGATATTTTAGGAATCCGTACGGGATCTAACGATGGTAAATTTTGTTCCGGATCGCCTGTAAACAGATATATAATATAGGATCCACATTCATAGAGCATTGAGTACACGTTCACTTTAAATGAGGAATAAAGTATTAAGAAAGGAAGTAATACTTATTTATTATAAGTATTAATATTAAAGGAGGTGATAAAAAGAAAAAAGAAAATTATATACCGTTCATTAGCTGAGGTTTGGCCTGTTTCAATATGTTCATTAGACATTCGTCCAATTCCGGATCGTTTCTCTTACACGCCGTAAAACCGTCTAAAAATTAACGGAATAAATTCGTGTTGATAATATATACAAAGGATTTACAAATGTAACAATTTTTACAAAATAATAAAATATAAATTTAGTTGAAAATGTGTTTTTTTAATAATAAACCTAACGTTGAAATATTAAATTTTTAATTAATTTTGACTTTATAACTCGTTTATGCATCGCGATGATGGTGCCAGTGATTTATTAATTTAATACTTCTGGAAAGTCAAGTACACACCAAAAGGGTGATAATATTATAATAAAATAAATCGAGTTAAAAAAAATGACACAAACCAATATATAATAATATGTATCATGTATAATATGTCGAAATCGTTAAATTTTTATTTGCTTGAACATATAAAAATAAGTAAATAAGAAATAATACGATGGTTGATGGTTGATTATATCAATGGTACTCACGGATGAAAGGTTTACTCAAAGCAGAGTCAAAGTCTACAGACAGCAGCAGGCAGTAGTAAAAAGCGAACGTGACCGAAAATTTCTTAGTAACCATTTTTACGTTTCGTACGATCTTCGCGGATAAACACGGTTACTTTTAAAATGGACGATTCTAACACGAGCAACGCTATTTAAATGCACGAAAACGAACGTAATTTTTAATTACTTTATAATACGCGTTTATGCGAACACGATAATGCACACGAAAGAGACTCTTAATACGTTTTCTGACCGTTTTAAACGTATGCAATATTATGATTTCTCTATTAGTACATTTAAAACCACTTAAACAGTTCGAAACGTCAAATCGGGAAAGAAAAATTTTTAACAAAATGTAATAATTTCTCCTCGTATACCTCATGATTTTTCGTTACAGCTTACAGCATAGTGCTACACGCCAAACATATAATAATATGTATCTATATAGTTACTATTTTGGTATAGGAAATTCGGAAAACGTATTCTGTAAACATGTGGAAATTAGTTTAACGCGCTTTCAATTTTAAACTTTATTTATACGAATTAATTATATTTTTACTATAAAGTTAACTTTGAATTGATATAATAAATTATAAATTTAATTTGTATTTAATTATTTAAATAATTACTTTATTAGTTATACAGTAAATTTTATTGTAGTTTTTTTTTTACGAATTTACTATAAGTCACGTTTTTTCAATTCGTTTGTACGTTATATAATATGGTTAACGACTCCACGTATAATATTATATTGAGCACTTATTGTATAAGAAGTGAAAATTTCTAAGTTGTCCAACCCGGTAACAATAATATTATAATAAACTAATAATTTATTACGATATTATACGATCAAATCAGTTGTATTGTTGGGAATAATTGAAAAATCGTTATATTACCTTTTTTTTTTTTTTTAAAAAAAAAAAAAAAACCCTTATTTTTATTGTTTGACAATAATTCTTGTATAGAATCATAAAATTTTCTGAATTTTACCCGCGTTATATATTATGCTCCCATTTATAATATTATCGAAGTATGCTTGCAATTCGGATAATATTATACTATATATTCGCTGTTTATATGTATACGGTATTATTATTATTTATAATACGTATGTTTTATTACGTATTTATAGACATTATTCACGTCGCGGTTATAGGAATGAAATACAATATATACATAATAGAATTTTCACAGAAGTTATATATTTTTCGTATTTTTTTTTTCTTCCACGCGCGTTTTTAATGATCTCGCAGCAGACGCACTTACAGTGTCCGTGCACACGACCCCCTCGGGGGACGTATATAATCTCCGCGATCTTATGTAAGACGCATACGCGTTATATTGCGATGCATCACGTATATAATATAATATTGTTATATTATAGTCATGGCGGACCAGCGTTTTCCAATTGGAACGCTGCTCGTAAAATACGTTTTACCACCATCGCCGAAACGTTGATTTATGCGCGAGGGCGGCGAGGAGTCCGAAAGCGCGCGTGGGCTTAGGGACACGGGGTGTTCCTAAAGTCGATTATAAAACTTGTGATGACATTCACGACGAAATAGACGGGAACGATACTTATAAAATCGCCTTTTATATTATATGCCGGTTTTATATGCACATATTATTATATAATTGTTAAATCGCATATTATGTGTATAGATTCCTGCAATCGGTTTAATAATAATAAAAAATTTATCCTTTCTGGTATAACAATAATTAATAAATATCCGAGTTTCCACAAAACAGCAAAATAAATAGCTGGTGTAAATATTTCATATATCAATAATTATAATTATAATTATTATAATATTATAGTAAATAAACGCACATAATTATTACGTAATTTTCTCAGTAAGTCGTCAAACCCGCCCGTTCTTTAATGGACGGAATTTTAATTTTTTAAGAATTCAAAACGAAGAGAAAAAAAAAACACGTTATTATTTATTTATGTTTCGATATAATATTATTGTTATACATAATTATCGTGCCGTCGTATAACCGGATACAGATATATATATATATGAATATACAGTTTAATATTTTTCATTTTACACCTGTACACGCGTATTATTTTTTATCAGCAATTAGCCGAACAAATACAAACGCGATTATCAAAAAACTTCCGACCAAAATAAATACGTCCATTTGGGTTGGGACCAGATACACTTCGAATATATATTTATAAGCTTCGAGCCGATACTGCAGTCAGTCATTCGTTGTGTTTACCGTATACGATCGAAAATTTCGTACCTTTATACAATATACGACGAGTAAAATACGAGTAAATTACCCACGACAATATAAACGCGAAAAATCGTTTAATTCGCATACGACTTTTGGTTCATTCGCCGTATAAAACGATGACGATATCGTATTTAACCGCGTTTCTGGTAGCGATCACCATCACGATGGCATGGGCCCAGTCTGCAGAAGACGGCCTTGACGAACGTCAAGCCAGAGGTACGTATGTCGCCCAAAACTATAATACACCGTCAATTTTGTATAATAATACATACCTTCCTGTATTTAGTTTTGTTTTTAATCTAATCGTTTTTTCTGTTATCAGTATGGAACATGATGATGCACGAGGGAGGTAAACGTTCGTGCGTCGGAATGAACGGCCGTCCGGGTGTCTGCATGGGACAGTCCGAATGCACGGATATAAACGGCAAATCCGTAGGCAGATGTTTCCCGTTCGACGCATGTTGTTCGGGTACGTATGGCCGGTGAAAATCACATTTTAATATTTAGTTTTCAATTTTACTGATTACCGCGGTTATACTTTTTAAATCGTAAAAATCCAATTTTAAGTAAATATATAAATATTAAATAAAAAAAAAAAAATTAATTAAATATATTAAATAATACAATGAAAAAATATTTAAAGTCCTAAAATAACCGAATCGAACGATTTAAACTTTAAACAATCATATTCTTTCGCATTACAATTTAACGTGTCTCTGTTTATTAATTAATTGTTTTTACTCAATTCATTCAATCATTTATTTACGGTTTGAAAATTATGGTTAACCCGTAAGACTGTAACGGTATGACAATACCTTAAACAAGTAATTGAAATACATAATATCATATAAAATGTTTTGTTAATAATAATTTAATAATATTTTTTTTCAAGTTACGCCAAACTCATGTGGCGGGTACTCGGGTTTCAGTACGACGTACTTCCAAAGTCCGGAAAAATTTCAAGAAGTTTGCGCGTACAAGATTAACGTCAGACGTAACGTTTGTCAAATAAGGTACGTTTGACGTATATATTCATATAGCGAATAATATACAGTGTGAAATCGAGAAAAATGTATAATATATTATAGAAAACAAGAAACGATTATAATTAAAAACTGTTCATATTGTAGGATCGATTTTGAAAAATTTTCACTCGCCCAACCGACCAAACCGTCCACCGATTCTGCGTACGCCTGTGAACGTGACGAATTTACTTTGATTACCAACGATAACACAAAATTGAACCTGCCAGTTTTGTGCGGTGAAAATTCCGGTCAACACGGTAAAATTGTACTAAATATTATGCTAAAAATTTTTATAAAAATATAAATATATATTATATATATATTTATCATTCCTCGGCGAGAAATTGTTGTGTTGTTTTTGAAATCTGATTTGTTATATTATAATAATATTTTCAATCTAAATCGACCAAAATGTTTATTATAATTCATAATATATAGTTTACGTGCCTATAAACGATCAGACATCGTCGAACGTGAACAACAAACGACAGATCACGATGAAGTTTAGGATGACCGCTAGAGATGAGAACAGCAATGATCCAGAGCCGTTGTGGAAGCTGAAAATTTCGCAACTAGAATGCCAGGCTACGTCTACCAATTGGTTGAAGATCAAGGAAATCGCTCGTCAAGTCTGGGATTGGGAAGAGGAAGAAAGGGACGCGTCGAAAATCAAGTACAGTCTGGGTAAGACAAAATATGCAAAATTTTACAATAACTAAATTATAGTAAACGCTATAATTGCTGGTAAATGTTCACAATTATTATCGTATATTATATTATTTTCTTAAAATAATTTTCATTAAAAATAGCCAATTAATATTTTGAATGTATATTTTACACAATGAATGTACCTATTCGTACTTTTTTACTTCATACTGATTTGTCAATTTTTACAGAAACTGGAAAATAATTAATAATTAATTATTATTAATTATATTAATATTATTATTATTAATATAATATTAATATTATATATTTAATATATTAAATATTAATTTAATTTAATTTTACGTTATTTATTAATATTCCCTAATTGTTTAACAGTTATTTATAATTATAAAATATTATTTTACAAAATGTTTAATTTTTTATGAAAATTAAAAATTTAAATATTATAATAATTTATTTTATAAAATATTTATAACAGAATTATACGATTCTATATTTTTCTAATTGCGGATTGTCAAAAAAAAAAATTTCCAAATTTTATAATAAATTATATTACATTTTTCTTTTGCCGTCTTCAAATTTAGCGCCAGACGGATGTTTACAATATTTCACTGACAAAAGTGGTTCGTTTGAAACTTTCAACTACAATAAAGGAATGGGACATTATTTGGGAAATTTAAATTACGCTATTTGCTTCAAACGTAATCAAGACACGTGTGGAATAAGGTGAGTATATACGAATGAAAAAAATAAAAATAAACATTAATACGACGATTAAAAATCAAAAAGATTATAATGTTATGCTCGTATAAATATGGTCGTGTGTATAAAACTCAAAAGTATACGCGTTAAAAACTTTGAGAAAATATCACTAAAATTTTTTTTATACGTATTAATATCGTTTTATTTGAATTTTTAATGTTTTTTTTACTTTTTTCGAAGATTTAAAATTGAAGTATTCGCTCAGAAACTAGTCGAGTAAAATATAAATTTTCTCCTAGGATAAAAACGTAAATAAAATTTATTAAGTTAGTTCAAATTGTTTGTATGATTTCCCGTCTCAATTTTTATTCTTAAAACACATTATTATGACCATAAACTTCTAGATTTAGCATATTATAAAAATTATATATTTTTTAAAATTCATAAAATATTCGACTGACTACTAATTACATAAATATTTATTATTTATTTATTTTTTCTACTTTAATTATATAATTAACAATTCAATATTATTATATTTTTGTCAATGCACAGATACGACTCCGTGAAATTCCAAGTTGCCTATAATCAGAAACTAACCAAATCCACAGACCGGGATTGCGACACGATTTCCGAGCTAACAACTACAACAATAATACCAACAACGATACCAACAACAATGGTACCAACAACGTTACCAACAACAACAACGACATCAACAACAACATCAACAACGACAACGATGGCATCGTCCACGACACGTCAAATTAACGATGAATCTGGACGGAAGAGGAGAGATTCGCGAAATTTGAGAGACGCGCGTGGCGATTACTTACTCATACCCAACGGCATTTATTCCGGAAAATCGTTTGCGTCTAAATATTGCGACAAGTCCTTGGACACTTTCAAAAGCGTCACCGGTAAGGAATTCACGCACATAAATAATATTTAGTATTTACCCACAACGAGGAATATAAAATATGTGAATAGATTAATAGAACCATGGTTCGATCTTCGATTTGTATTTTTTCGTCCGTCGTCTTTCTGTTCGGTCTTTGACCGAATGTACCTATGACAACTACGAAAATTGTACAAACGGAAGAAAGACCTAATTTCATTAAAAGCTCAAGTATATTTTATTTTATGAACGAATATTTGATCGCACCAATAGTTATGAACTGTGTAGTTTACACTGTACGAATATACGAGTATTATACTCGTATTATAAGTAGATAAAATGTATGTAATGTTATTTTTCTTCGTATTGTCAAAGAATCATTTTACGTGCATTTTTTTTATTTTAGTTTTTTCTCTATATACGAGTAATAATAATTTTTTAATAATTTTTATAATTTAAAAAATAAATCAAATTCTGTACGATTTTGTCCCGGTTTAATACGTATTAACTTATTAAGCATTCCGTACGAAATTGATTACACTATTAAATAATTTAATTAAATAAAATAGGTAAAACGGAATATTATTGTATTAATATATATTTATCTTTGATATGTTTCAGTTAAAACTCAGAGTCCTCTATTCGTTGCTTTTGTGAGTGATGATTTCTCGGATACAGATAAAGACGTTGAAAAAGGATTCAAGATCAATTATTCATTGATCAACACTGGGTGTTAATAATTATAATAATATTACAATTTATATTATATTCATATAATTTAATCTTTAATCTATCTATTTATTTATTTATATTCTAAATAACATTTTATAATAAATAATGATCAATAATACATAATTATTATTCATTTGATGAAAATATAACGTTTAATTTATATACCTACACTTAAATTTATTTATTTGATTCCTTTATAATTCTCGATATTTTGCATTAGTTTTAGTCTTTATTTATAATTTGCTGTAACTATAAATTGTAAATTTATCTAAAAAGGGTCTTAATCCGTTTATTATAATAAATAAATAAATAAATAATATCGATTCGTAGTTCCGCCTGAACTGTTAAATTACTAAAATATAATCTAATAATATAACTTATTATATTTACGATAAATATATTAGATTTAAAAATATACGCGAAATGGTTGATTGACCCGATATAAATCTCGTTAAGTATTGCTGCTTAATATATACGTGTACAAGAGCCGTGCGTGGAATATTACAGAAAAAAAACACCATCGCTCATTCGTTGGCACTGGGGATACGACTTTTTCCTCGGGGTTTATTGGTCGATGGAACGTAATTTTCTGCATTCGCGCGATCAAAGGGATGTCGTCTCGAAGATATAATGTCGCCGGAAAAGTCATAACGTAATAAAAACGAACCGATTTTATACAGAAATATTATTGTCCCGGACGTGACTCGTATATAAAATTAAAAGTAAAAGTAAATAAAATAATAACAAAAAAAAAAAAAATCTACTTTACGATCGGTAATTATATAAAAGTATAATAAGAAAGTATATAAATATACCATAATATATTATTATATAGTGTATTAATAGGTACGCGTATATCGTTTACGACTATACTCCGTCCATGTTTAATGCGTATTTTATTGGACGACAGACATAATAATAATAATAATACGATAATATTATTAACTGTTGTATAATAGTGATTAAAACGAAACAATTATAATATTATGATGATAGCGAAAATTAAACTTCACGTGCGTAAACTAACGATTTTATATAATATGACGTGTAAAGTAAACAGTGAAATATATTTAGTATATGCGCGCAAATAATAACAGTCGAGGACGGTATTATCACTTATTCGGCAATCGGAAAGTATATTCTTATACGGAACCAAAATGACATAATAATCCTCAAGAAATCTAAAAACGTTTTCTTCCCCCCCCCCCCCCCCTTCCCCCCCATAATTACTTAGACAAAAACGAAGAACAAAATTATTAATTTTTATATAATATTAAATAACAATATGTATAGGTACTTATACGACGTATTTTTACATAAAAAAAAATACAAACAAAAATATTATGATTTAAAAAATGTGTTTTTTTTTCTCGAATTGGACGTTTGTAAAATTATTATAATAATAATATTACGAAAAAAAGACAATATATAATATAATAATTATTAGTTATTACCTTATAGTGATGGAAGGAATCTTATAATATATGAATATGAATTCGAAAATCGAAACGAAACCGAACGGAACCAAATAAAATATTCAGAATCAGCTTAACCGATCCTATAATAATTCCTAACTATAATAAAGTAATAACTATACAAATAAAGTTAAAATCTCGGAGTTCACAACATATTTTAAAGCCATTGTCGAAGACAATTTTCGCATTCATAACAGTGATTATTACTTTTTTCGAACCAGACTCCGTCCGGAACGATATAGGAATGAACAAAATTTAAACAATAAATTAATAAAAAATATTTGTATTTATATTATAATTATGATGGTAATAATAGTAACTTTTAGAATCATAAGTATTTTATAGATATTGTATTTGTATATAAAACAATAGCATTAGGATAATATTCCAAACAAGATGAAAAATGTATAATTCGAAAAATAAATCATTATAAGACAATTAAAAAATATTTCTATTAATTACTTTGATTTTAAAACCGATAATTGAAATAAGTAATAATTAATAATATTATAATAATTGTTCGTTTTGTGACATTGACCAAGAAAGTGCATAATTCTTACGTTCAATTTATGTTGAATTTATTTACATACCTAATTATTATAAAGTAAAAGTATTTAGGTACCTACCTAATGACCCACACAGAAAACAAAATATCCGCGTTTCTTCGACGATATCGAAATAATTTTATTTATTTCAAACTGAATGTTTGTGTTTCGTCGGAAAAAGATTGGACGGACCACTAATAAATATATAATAATATATGCACGAAATTCGCGTCCGTTTTTATATGGTTCAAAATAGATTCTGCCGAGAGACTTGAATAATATAATATAAAATTATTTTACTAATAAATAATAGTGTAGTGCCATCTAACGGCTAATTAAAACATAAAAACGAATACTCGTATTTATTTTATAATAATCTGCTCGTGTTTTATCTATTAAATATTATTCTAATTCGGTATATTTACCTACTCGTTAAAATAATTTTTATTATTAATAGGATAATGTTAATTAAACATAAATTTCTAAATAATATGATAATTAAAATCATATTAGGTATACGAGTTTAACTTTAACTATATAGGTTTAATAATAATATTATTTTAAATTGATTTGTTCGTTTGTACTGTCATTGATGTCTTCAACTTATCCCTTTCTTTTCAACGAACGAGCTGAGTACGCTTCCAGCGCGGTTACCTATACACAAACGCGGTAAGTAGTAAATATTATAATAACATATCATTTATAACTATTCAACAGTTACCACGGTATAATAATAAAATATTATTTAAACGCGAATGATCCGGCACGAAATTCATATTATTATCTAAGGTGACAAATAATATAAAATCATATTGATCGATTTTATTATTATACGTTTTATTGCATTCGGAGAGCTGCAGCTATCCGCGCGGATAAATCTTCGGAATTATAGTGATTTAAAGTCAAACCTAAATATTATATTCAACGTAAGTGTGCAGTATTTTGAAAAAATCACGTCGTAAAAATCACCTATATAAACGTTTACTCGTCTTTATGCCCACAATATATATTTTATAAGTATAACAAAGTATTATATTTTTAAGTACCCGTTATAAAAAGAAAATATAATTTATTATAAGTCCGAAGTCGGTAAAGTGTACGATGTCGAACGATCGAATAAAAATCAAATCAAATCGATTTTCCCGAATTAAATATTATAATATAATAATAATAATAATATTGACTATGATTAAATGATTAAAAATCGTGAAAAAATGCAAAAATTACAGGTCCCACCGAGATTTGAACTCGGATCGCTGGATTCAAAGTCCAGAGTGCTAACCATTACACCATGGGACCGCAGTGCGAGACGTGGAGAATTGAGTCCGACTTAAACGAGTAGGTACTATGAAAACATAATTATAATTATTACATAAAATAAAATAACAAAAAGTGAAAAAAATGCAGACGCGATTTAAACACATTTATAAAAATAAAAAATTCATTATAAATACTATTATGAATTATACAAATAGTTTAATAATTAAGTATATAACGCAAAATAATTAATAAATCTTACTTTTAATGCTTTAAACAAGTGTTACGTGTAAATAAATTTAACATTGTAATTTGTAAGTAATTAATTTCCACTCACTCATACCTATATTAAAATGTGTTTACATTAATTTTGCACTCGTACTGATCAATTTTGATTTTCGTTACAATAAATTTATTTATATTTTAGCAAGTTTATTAATAATAATTTATATAATATTATTATTATTTATAAATTATAAATTATAAATATTACATATTATATATATATATATTTTATTTATTTATTATATTGTAATAAATTGTAAACCAAAACTGCTTAAAGCAGACTAAAACAATTTTATTATGACTAATAAAAAATAGAACACGTATAATATTCATTAGAGAAGCGCACACCTATAAGTCATAGTCAAAACAAAACATTTTTGACTATAGTCAGTTATAGTCGTGACTAGAGTACCGATATTAAAGCAATAAAAAACTAAAGAAAAGCACTAAAAAAAAGCTATAAAGCTGTCTAAACCATCTAAAAAAGCTTTAGAAAAGCATTAAAAATGGGTTTAAAAAAAAAAAAAAAAATGTTTACAAAAAAATTATTAAAATTATTTATTAGTTCATTAAAATATTTTTAAAAAAAAAAGTATTATAATAAAATGATTTACAAGCCTGTTTCTTCAAGTTTTCCTTCTTCCGTAATTATTAATCTGTAATTTAAATTTATTCTATATTTTAAGATAATTTATAAAAAATAAGAGTATTACAAAATGATTTTTTTACCTATATCATCGGAATTGCATTGGACAATTAAAACTTTTTTCAAGTTATTTGATATAAAAATTAAAATTAACTTTTCAAATACGTTTATGTACCAAAAATGCTCAAAAAAGCATAAATATACAAAAAAAAACGCAAAATAAAAATAATGTCGTGCATTTTATTCTAAGCGGTACGATGTTTGTAATAATTATGTTTATTTTAAATAATAATGTATTTTGGGGGAAAATCCAAAATTACATTTCTTATCAGCACTCGTGTTGTATCCGACACCGGCGGTAAACCACGTGTGACTCGGCGAGTAAAAATTTACGTCATACTTTACCATTACATTAAATACCTCACACACGACTCGTAAAGTAGTACCACTTAAGTTGTTCTGTGGTAGTACGATTGACGAATATTCGCCGATTACACGAGTCGTGTGGCACCGACTTTAGAGCAATAGAAAAAAAGACAAATGAATGACTTCAAAAACCGTACTCCAGTCATTACTGAACACAATAGGACGATATGCTTTGTACATTTAAAATATTATTATGAAATACACCTAATATTATTCATAATTTCCTACTATTTGTATGCCCTTTTGATAAGGTAATTTATAAATTATAATATTATGTAGGTTGTTATATTATATTTGATATTTAGCGCATATATTTTGTAAATTACTGAACATGTATAAAATAAATTATTTTTATTATATTTATTAATTTACTAAATTATTTACAGTACGTTTTTTATTTAATATGGGTGTACTCACATTCTGGTCATTTTCTTCTATTTTTAATAATAAAGATCATAAAATAAGCACAACAATATCCTCTTCATCGGACGACACGTTGATGACTAAAACGATTTTGTTTATATAATTTGGTTGTTATTATTTTATATTTTTTATAATATATAGTGTGTCTTTGAATCAGAGTTACGTAACTTGTAACTATAATGTATTTACTTTAAATATTGTAACTTGTAACCGGACATTTTAAAATTAGAATAATACATAACTTGTATTCAATTATTTAGTATTATGTTACTCCATCCCTAAACTTATATAATATGAAATAGTAAATACGAATACAAGTAGGAAATCATTAAAAATCCCGATATTGTAATTTGCAAACGTGGCATACGACGAGCATTTTTTAGGAATTTTGAATAGGCAACCAAATATGTATTCGAGTATATTTCTCATTATTTAAGTATTCTAATACTTCATATTACGCGGTACAATAGTTGTTATTTAATTAAATTGATTTTAATTACTAAATATACGCGCGTTGTCAGGTAGCTAAACACAATAACAAAATATATTTATCTATTGTTTAAACAAAGTTGAAATCAAATTTCATTAATATTAAAATGAATTCATTTTATTGATAATATTATCTTCTAATTCCTGAAATATTTTTAAAATATTTATTATAAATTATAATATTTCCTATATTTTTGCGATCGTGTTTACTATCCAATTGCATGTTGCTACACATTATTTTGTATAAAATAAAATTGTAAAATTTTGATAATTTGAAAAAAAACGCAAAAATGCAAGGTTCCACCGAGATTTGAACTCGGATCGCTGGATTCAAAGTCCAGAGTGCTAACCATTACACCATGGAACCGGGATGAAGGTTATTTGAAAACGTAATCATTTGTTATAATAACAATAAAAACATAATCTTTATATTACGTATTATATAATTTTAAGATTAATATTATTATAATATGTGAATTAAAAATATATTTTTTTTTTAATTTGTCATTATTTTAATTTTAAATATAAGGATAACATTTACATCGTCCTACATTATTAGTTATTACGATACACACATTTTGTATATACAAGTATAATATTTCAATGTATGTTGACGTTTTAAATTTATGGTTACTATGGTTATAGTAATTATTAATGGTTTAAATAAATAATTTAAACTCATTATTATGTTTATTAAAGCATATTATTTATAAGATAAGACTATAATATCTTTATAAGAGTTAGTTATACATATTATAATATTATTATTATTTTGTTGTAGAGGACTACAGTGTCTACAGTGACTACAATACTTAACCTATAAACGGTTAGTTATTATTTTATTAGGTAATGTTTGTTATTATTTGATTACATTTTTAAGATGTACCTATATAATTTATTACAACCATTATTTTAAAATAAAATAAAATAATAGTTTATTTGAATATTTTTGTTGTAGAGTAATAAATTATTGAAAATGTGTGTTTGTTTTTCTTTAACTAACATTTCAATAATTCTACACCATATTTTCAGTACGCAATGTATACTTACCTAAATAATTACCGTGTTAATAAAGATACCGAACATTTTACGTGTGTAATTCACGTGGTAATAAATGATATAATCAAAATAGAAGAGTAATCGAATAATATAAAATATACGTACGTAATGATAATTATTTTATTTATAGAAAATAATTTTATAAAAAAATGTATTAAACTCAGTGTAGGATCTGGGATTTTGTTTTTGAGGGAGTTCAAAAGTTTTTCAAAATAATATTAAATGGGTTCATAATAGTGATGTAAGTAGGAAATTTCTAGAGAAAAATTGTATTATTCGTTTTTATTTACATTAATTTTATTTTGATAATAAAGCAATAAGCAATTGATACCGCGAATGAAATATACGACTATAATATAGAAGATAAAAATATCTGATATTTATTTTATAAAATTATACTTCAACGTCATATTCTGATTTTTAATTTTATATTAACTCTGTATTAAGTTAATTGTTTATATTTTAAAAATAAAATATTTGAATATTAAATTAAGAAAATTTGAATGGTATAGGTATTTCTAATTTCTAATGTTATAATAATATTACTATATGTTATAAATTATAATTTATAATATATTAATAATATTTACACATCTAAAAACTAAAAAAATAAGCTGAATTAAAAATTCTTGAATGTTAATTTCTAAAATTTTACCTCACTTGTACATAATAATAATAAAAATCTTTATTTTTCTAAATATTAAAATATTGTTAAATTTGGATAAAATGCGATATTCTAAAGACGTCACGGAAAATAAAAACGAAACTAAATAGTTGGTAGTGTATTACAAAATATATACTACTAAAATTTATAATCGTATATTAATATTAAAGTTATTTGATACGATCACGAGTGATGTTGTCGCACGTAGGTTTATTAGTTTATTATTATTTATTATATCTTATTGGCGTTAAAAATCCAGTTTTCTGTTCTTACTTGTAAACACATATAGTAGATTATTGATAATAAAATATTATTTTAAACAATTATGATTAAATAACCTTCATAAAATAGAATTTAAAATATTGTTATTTTAAACGTTTGGATCAAAATTATTAAAAATAGAGTAGTTTATGTTAACCTAATAAGGCCCATGATGGGGGTCCAAGTCCCTAATCCTAATAACTCCCTTAAATCCGCCATTGATTTAACATGTACCTATGTAGTATGTATTTTTATATGCGAGTATTACTTTTTTCTAAATGATATTTATACTTTTTATACATTTTTAAAATAAATTCGGTACTTTTCGGTTATCGTACCCCAACGGTCGGCAGGTCGGCGGCGGCGGCGGTCGGGATATACCGATTCCGTTATCAAAAATACAAAGGTCTCGCGAAGCGTAAAGAAAGTGCCACGAAAAGTGCCGCAAAGCGGCGCTTGAGGAAGTGAGGGAAGCCGGCAGGCGTAGCGAGCGTCCTTTCTACTTGAAAAGAACTGCGATTTTTTTTTTTGTATCTTTAGTATACCAATTAAATAATCATTTATATAACATAATATATAGTGTTATATTTTTTTGGTATTGATATTTTATTATAATTTTTTTGTACTCATATTATTTCATATTATTATATTATTTTATTAAAATAAATTATATTTTTGGTAATGAAACGTGACAATATTGAGATAAATTTAATGGGCTACGATAACGAAATCGGTATATCCCGACCGCCGCTGCCGCCGGCAGGCCGACCGTTGGGGTACGATAACCGAAAAGTAAATTCTTAATGTACACGAGATTGCCATAAAACACGAACGTTTTCAGGTTTGTACCTGTCAATAACTTTTTATCTAACACATACTGATACTATTAAATTGTTTATTATTGCCATATATTTATGTACAAATAACAAGTCACATATTATTTTTATATTATAATATAATATAAAATGTAACCAGCGCCGCACCTAGCGGGAGTGCTGGGGGTGCATGGCACCCCCAAAAGGGCCACATAAAATTATAAGGGCCCCCAAATTATTCGCGTCCAATTAAAAATTAATACTATATAATATTATATTTAATATGATTAATGATTATTTATTTTAAATAAATTATAACTAAAAACCTAAAAACTTTTGTATCAGTACAATAATTATTACAGTTTATTAAAATAAAGCAATATTGTATTTTAGTATTATTATTTTTAAAATTAAAAGATAATATTAGTCATAAATATACTCATAATAATCATCATATTATACCTATATATACAGGGCCGTAGCGAGGGGGGGCCGGACAGTTTTTATGCTGGGGCCCGTAACTTTAGGGGGCCCGGAAAAAAATATTTTGTTTAAATAATTGTTACCTATTACAAGTGTTTTCCAAGAATTCTTCTAATCAAATTTATAAATATTACATCCATTACTCTATTAGTTATACATAACCCTCATATATTTTCAAATTGAACAATAAAATTATAATTTCTCAAAAACATATGCATTTTATATTGAGTAGTTTTTTAATTTTTAGAATAATAAAATAAGAAATAAAATATGATTTTTATATGGCTATAATTATATGTTATATATTATTTTAATGTAACTATATTTATTTTGACTCTTATTCGTTAGCAAAAAAATTGTCCTGGGGCCCGAGATTTTTCTCTACGTCCCTGTATATATACCCATATTAATATATTATACAATAATTATAATTTCATAGAATAAGTTAAATAGTACCTATACGGTTAAAAATTATTTAAGGAATTCGACTAGTCAAGGGAGATTATCAAATATTGCAATTTTAAATATTGAAAAACAAAGAACTAATGAGTTAAATATTGAAAAAATTATTGATGATTTTGCTTCTTCAAAAGCAAGAAAAAAAAATTTTCTAAAATAATTTATAAAATAATCTAAAATAATAATATTCTAAAATAATTTAGTATATATGGATATATAATATAATACTTATTCTACTGTAAGTATATATAAAATTTTAATTTTAAGTGAAATTGTTTTGTAAAATAATAATTAATAGTTTACAATATAAAAATAAAAATTATGTTACTAATTTATATTTTTATTTATTTATGCATAAATATATTTGGATTTTAATTTGTATGATTATAAGGGGCCCCAAAATTTGACTTGCACCTAGGCCCCCAAATGTCTAGTTGCGGCACTGAATGTAACGTGTATGTCTCATGGGTCATGGCGATACAGTTTTCGACTAATTAAAAATTATTTAATCAATTAAATTGTTCGTTATCAGTCTATTACCTGTGATTTAATTAAGAATAATCTACATACAAAATACAATTTTGTATCATATTGTAATAAAAATATAACGACACGGTTTACATGGACTATAGATTCATAATAAAATATTTAAAAATTTATTTTATTTTAATTTTAAAAACTTATAACTATAAGAATAGTATAATTTATATTACAGATTTTAGAAATTAATAATTCAACTATTGGTATACTAATTAAAATAATTGGAAAAATAAAATCTAGACGTCTACTATTTAAAAAATTTTAATTAATATATATGAAAACAAGTGTTATATATTTTTTTTCATATTGTTTTTATGGATGCTAAAAAAAGATTATAATAATGACAAACGGTATATTGTTTGTGCCGACACGTTCATGATATAATAAAATGTAAAAAGTAACATCGTCGAGTATAATACATACTTAATGGTAACATCTATTGTGTAAAAATATTATAAACGGTCGAGAAAAAAAATGCAAAAATTTCAGGTTCCACCGAGATTTGAACTCGGATCGCTGGATTCAAAGTCCAGAGTGCTAACCATTACACCATGGAACCGCGTTGAGAATAACTATGAAACGACTACACTTAAATCAATACTTAAAGAAGCACGTAGGTTAATAGTGATAAAGGAATATATTAATATTATTGTTATCATTTAATTATTATTAGTTACGCTTATAAAATTATTACATAAGTTTTTATATGTGATTAAATATTTAAAAAAGTGAATATTAATTATAATTGTTTTATTATACGATATAAAATTAAAACTTCTATTAGTAATTTATAAAAATATACCTAACACCTATTAGGTATTTGATAAAAACTAAAGAACTATATTGTGTATGGGAGGGGTGATATGGATATTTGTCATTAGTAAACATAAAAAAAACAACATTTATTTCACATATTATAATATTACTTATATATTTTATTTGTTATTAATAAAATAATAATATTTCTAGTTTTCTTTTCTTTTTTTTTTTTTTGCTAATCAATAATTTTCTCAATGTTTAAATTTTTTCTACCATTTAGATTTATATTTCTAACCTAGAAAACAATTTTGGAGGAAGTTTTGAAAAATAAAAAAAATTCTTAATTTTCATATTATAGATATTATAATACTGCCAATGTATAAATGATAAATAAATAAATATATATATTATCATATTTAAAAATTAAACCAACACCGTTGAATTTCTATAAAAATTTAAATGTAATCATAAATCATTTTACGATTTTGAGCGAACTTCAGTCAGATAACGCGTTATATAATATATGTATTGATTAAATTTTTTTACATTTTTATTAAAAATTTAATACGCATAGATATTCGTTTTATTTTTGAACGTTCACTATTTATTCGTATGGGTACATAATATTAACGTGTATAATTATATAGTGTTTCGTATTTTCATATATGCAATCGGATTTATTTAAAATTTATTAATTTATAAGACTTCGCGCACACCCTACATAACAGAGCCTAAGACCTAACCCTATTTCGTTATTCCTAAAAGTTTGTCGTTGCACACACAATGAAAAGCGCTGCACTGCGTTTACGATCACGTTAATATAACGTATATACGTTCTATTTTTATTTCTCGTAATATATTACCACGCCTCGCTGTACACATACATAATACATATTATATATTCGATATAGAGTTAATGCGTGTCGTTAAGGGTTTAATTACAAAATGGCATTTTCGGATTACGTTTTACGAGCCCGCTGTGACAATATTATCTATATAATATAATATGGACGGAGCGTTTTCTTTTTCTCGAAAAACTTACCCCTCCGAAAGAACTATATAATATATAACATATATATTATACAAACACTCTCTGTGATAACATCTCGTGAATAACGTTTATATAATATGATTATACCGTATACAGGAGTCGTTCTTCTTCGTTTTCGTCCTATACGAACGCTCGCCGAACCCAACAGGAGGGTTATAATTTATACCTACGTGTGTGTGTGTTTGTGTAAATAATACGCGTTTTATATAATATAATATTATATATGCGAAACGACGTTAAAACTTTACGACCAGACTCGGAATTCCGACCCGCGTCTTTATAATAATATAAATAGTACGATAAAATAATATAAATAATATAAATAGTATTTATTGAACGGATCCAAAGTGAAAATAATTATTAGAAAACATAAGATTTTATATACATATAAAACAAGCTTAATATTCGAAAAGATTAGATGTAGCCACGTATGTAGGAAGGACTGTATATAGGAGTCCTGCAAGAATTTCCTTTATTTTTTTAAAAAAAAACGACGTAGAGAGTATTCGGTTTCGGTGTACAAGAACTTTTAACATTATTTACCATATAATATAATATTATCACGCATATTATTATCTTTTTAATTATTTCCGAGTAATTATACAATTATACCAACATAATTCATGTAACAACTATTGGATAAAGTAGTAAAACTATTATTAATAAATATTTTATTTCGTACATTAATATATATTTGTTTTCCTTGCGTGCGAACGAGAACATAATATTATATAAAGAAATCTATGAAAAATCATTTTCACTCTGTCTCGATAGTCGATTTCATCCATATATTCTATGTAAGGTCTATTATATTATATATATTATTTATATTAGTAGTCTATTGTACGATCAGGACTAACCTATAATAGATTATACTCGTATAATAAATCACGAATAATTTCAATAATTATCCATCGTTTAATTTAACGAGATTAATTTGACCAAACGCAAGTATATTATTATGTAAATAATATATAATAATAATATATAATAATAATAATAATAATAATAATAATATATTATATTATATTTCTTATTTCCTAACTATACATATATTCTTATCTTGTTTACCAAACACCTACAGGTTAGCAAATGATATATACATATTATATTCCGATTATTTAATATTGGAACTTTAAAAATATCATCCGTGAAGCTCTTTTAGATTCTGAGCGAAGCGAAGAATGTATTATTGGTTTTACAATGATGTGTGATTTTTTTTTTTTTTATTTTGTAAACACTTTTACTACCCGAAATAACGCTTCGATTTTCACGAATAGCGAGTTTCAGATGTAAAAGTGGATGTAGATGGTACTTTATTTAGCTTATTTTTCGAATTTCTCAAAATTGACCCTAAGCGGTAGAAAAAACTTCGAAAAAATGACGAAAAAACGGAATTTTTCACGAAAAATGAAATTTTGACGAATATTCAATTTCTATATTTCTCGATTACTCGGGCAATTTTTAAGATAGAGACTTGAAAATTTTTTTGGGTGTTCACATAGCTATTATATATATGTGGTAAAATTTTGGAACCGTAATATTAATTTTTCTACAAAATATTGGACATTGAATATTTCGTAAAATTCTCGTTTTTACGTATATAATGTTTGATAAAATTGGCAATTTTTGGTATTAGGGTCTGTAAATTTTACTAAAGTATACTTACATATTACTTAACATCATACTAAAGTATTAGAAAAATCCTAATTCTAACCTAATCTCAATTTTTTTTTTATAGCTGTTTTAAGTTGATATTTTTAGTTCAAACGAAAATTATAATCTGACTGAACTTCGCTCAGAATCGTTTTTACGAATGCAATGGTTTATCATTGCATTCAAATTCTAATTAAAATTAAACACTATGATTTGCACACCTGTATCCTGTGCGGCAGGAGTATCAGCTCATCTTTTTTTTTAATATGTATATATATGTTAGTTAAGTAGCTAAGAAGGGGTACCCAAAAAAAATTATTGTTAAAAAGGGGTACAGTGTTCATAAATGTTTGAGAATCCCTGGTATATATTATATTTATACGCCTCGAATACAAAATTATTTTATACGTCTATATAAAAGATATATCGTATCATAATATATGCGTGTCATGTATCCGTATATAATATTATAATGTATATAATATTATTATTGTATCGAAAAAGAGAAGCTCCTTCCGAGGCGCGTAAAAGTGACGTGCACGAATAGTCGTAAAACCGATTTGATATTTTTTCAACATAATATCGGTTTTGCAACGTGGCGCAGCGTCAGCGTTTGTGTGAAGAAGATGGATTTAATCCTTTGGAAAGTCGTAAAAACTTGGATATCTAGACAATAACTACATCCGTACGATGCACATGTGTTGGGTACATAAAAATCCACGTGCGTGAAGTTGGCACCACCACTTTATGCTACAAACTTCAAACC
>JAIUCT010000001.1:30062929-30099769 GCA_021307375.1 Tetraneura akinire | reverse complement strand
GGTTTGAAGTTTGTAGCATAAAGTGGTGGTGCCAACTTCACGCACGTTAAAAATCCCTCTAAACGTCAAGTTTTCCGATATTAGATTCCGAAAAATAAATAATAACCTTCAAAACGCTAATCTGTTGCAGACTTGCAGTAAATGAATTTGATATAATATTATATATTTATTTTATCTATATATACGAGTATATACACCCAATGTCAATATCTGTATTGGAATTGTACCTATTTAATTAATGTATATTATTACCGAATGAAATTAATTATAGACGTTGGGACTTTGAAGAGATAGTAATTATTATAATATTATATGTATATCCATCAATAATTTTTAGAATTTTTAGAAATAACTTTGATTTTATTAATAATAAGAATAATTTAAGTGTAATTATTTGAATATTATAATAATGCATATCAGGAAATATTTATTAGAATTGTTTATATATAGGTTAAAAATTAATTTATCATATTATAATACGACGAAATATATTATAATTGGTCATATTTTTTAACACTTTACAGCTGTGTATATTATTATTATTTTTTTTTTTTTAACTTGTATATTTAATAATTTGTACAAAAAGAAATTACCAATTATAATTTTATATGTTTATGCATTACGCTCGTATAGTATTGGTTATTAATTCTATTATAATATGTATTGATAATAATTTGCAAATTAACCATAGTCCATAATAATATTCTGATATAAGTTTTATTGATTGCAAATTTCTATACTTTTAAACCTGGACATACAATAAAATTGATTTTAATTTCTTATCAAAATATCTATATAATATATTTTTATAAATTTAAGGCAATAAGAAAAATTATATTTTTATAACACGCGTTATAATTTATAAAAATAAAGGTAAAATTTATTTTGAGACTTTATAAAAATGATTTTACGCTATTGAAAAGTGAATTATTGTATAATATTATACTCTCTAACTCTACTCGTATAAAAACATTTTCGTGATTTTTTATCAGATTCGCGTATAACTATACATATTTTATATACATTATTATATTATAAAATAATAAATAATAAAATATGTATTTTTATGGAAAAAAATAAAAATTTAAAATACATCAAATTATATATTTACACGAATCTGTTTATATTTTATTATACTGTATATTTATTTTTAATTCGTCTTTGATCTTGAAATGGTATTTATTTTTTTTCTCGTCGTAAATGTTATAAATATTTTAAGTATTCAATTCAAACTATATATTTTTTGTCTATACACACGTATATTACAATATAATATAATATATTTTGTTTCTTTGTTCAGCGGACATTTTGCTTTTTGTCGATATTTTTCTCCATTCCTCTCCCCAGACGGATTTTATTGTTATTAAAAACCCAAAGGACTGACGCCGTATATATAATATAATTCCGTCCAAGATTTATGTGACGGCCGTGTGATAAAAAGGAAAAAAAAATGGTGAAAGAGAGACAGCCACCGCTATGAATTATTATTTTTATATATGCGTATAATATTATATACGAAGAAGACCGAATAAAGTATAATATTATTATACGCGGTTTTTCTTTGGAAAAACGGTTGTAACTATCCGTTTATGGCCGAGACATCGCGTGACAGTGTGCGTTATTATGCATTGGACCGGTGGCATAAATCAAAATACATTTAAGACCTATTTTTATTGTGCCCAACGTGAAAAAACTGTTACGTAATATCGTTTTAAAATATATAAAACATTAAATATCTATTATATTTTTTCCCTTACTTTTATTGTATTATAGTCTATACGTTTAAAGGTGAAAATGTTCGCATATTATTGTACGAGTATTATTATTATTTGCCCTGCAGTAAATAATAACATAATTGGGTATACTATTGTGTATAATTGGTAATTACCATTTTGATGAAAACTTCAAGTAAAAACTATATAAAGGTATGGATATACAAAATAGATATATAATATTATATTTGAATGATTCGTATAGAATTCTTTCGTCTATTATAATTATTATAATTTTTATTTCCGAAATCAGATGTCTGTAACGATTTTTTTCAGTTCTTTATCAATAGCAAATGATGATAGTCTCGTATTTATCGTATCTCGTAGAGTTAATATATAGTTAAACGATAACGTTTAAAAGAATCTATAAAATATATAATGTTCATGCGTCATTTTCTTATCGGTACTATATTAGTGAATTGCATCTTATTTATACTTATGATAGATAAAATATAAAATATAAATTTTAAATTATAATTTGCGTATTTTATTTATTATATTCAATACAATAATAATTATGTATTTGTCATTTGAGCATTATATACGTTTCCGTCATATTCTGTATGATAATGTGGATAAAAATATTTTATAGTTTATATAAAAAAAATTTAATGGTACCTACCTACCTAATATTTTTAGGAAATATATAAAGTGTAATAGTTTATCATATAAACTTTATTACATAGTTTATATACGAAATATAAAATTATTTCTTTATGAAACTAAAGTTAAGGAACTTTTATTTAAAATAATTCGTAATAATAATAATATTGTGCGAATTGTTGATACCAATATATACTCGTATTATATTATATACCTATTGGCTAATATTTTATATGGGATTCTCGCCTCAATTTTTTTTATATTTCTAATTCGATATAATTATTCACGATTAAAATTAATTAGAATTTACTTTTAAGATGTTTCAATTTGTATATATACAAGTATATTAAATTATAAATAAATGAAAATAATATTATACATTATAAATCTAATATTTAAAATAGGTAAATTATAATTTATTTATAAATAAGAATATAAATAAAAAAAAACACGTCTTACTTTATAAGTAATACCAATACATTCTTCGCTTCCCTTAGAATAGTTAGAATCTAAACTAAATATAATTTAAAATTGAGTTAATAATAACAGTTTAATTATATTTCTTTTTAATTTGCCTCATTCTATATACATATAACTAAATTTTTAGTAGTATAAATTGCAACTCTACACATATAATATTAAAATATATATCATAAATATTATTATAGCTATGCCATTTTCTAATAATGTTTTGATTCATATAATACTTGTATTTATGGAATATAATTTTATACTTTTATTGTTATATATATAATATAATATATTATATGTGTATGTATGTTCGTCTTGGATATACGAGTAAATGTTTTACCCAAATTCGTTCTGATTGTAAATTAAAATTTGATACGGATATGGTTTGAAATCATCGATATATATACTCGTATATATTATTATACATTCGTTTATTCGAAAAAAAAAAATATTATTCGATTTGAATGAAAAAAAAAAAGTCTTATTTCGGTTTATGTATAACATAATATTATGTATACTCTTACACATGGAAGAAGAAAAAAAATTTTATATGAAGGTATACTGTCGGTCTCATAACAAACAGATTATATATTATAATATAGTGAAAGTGTTTGTGGTCACCCGTTGTGACCGTTTAAAATCACGTATAAACACCTAATAAGGAAGGGTTGAACAGCAATAAGGAAATGCGCGTTTATATAAACACGCATCTATAAATATACGCGTGATATAAGTTATTTGCAGCAGGTATATATTATGTGGTATGAGCGGTATGAGGAATGACCGTGTTTTTATATTGTAAGTGCCTCGGATAGTATTCATTTTATGGATTTACAACACATAATATAGAATTTTATCTACATATATATATTTATAAGGCATATAAATATATTATAATAGATATGTATAGGTGCAACATGTGTGTTTTGAAAAAAAATTTTGTATTGCAATAGTTAACGATTTTTCCATACAATGGATATGATTCGACTACATAAATTGATATATGATAGAATATAATCAGAGTGTTAGAGTAAAAAAACTATTTATAGCCTTAAAATAACTATATATATATATAGTATCCTATCCGTATTTCTAATAATATATTATAATATAATTTCCGTTCAAGTATAGTCGTATTATATTTAACTATATATTATATTAGTATTTTTATATAATTTTACGACAATTATCTCAAAAAATCGTAGATATATCATAAACAATTATCAATAATAAAAATAATAATTTAGTTAATTTATATTATAAACTAATAATAATATCTCTCATATGGATGTAATTTATTTATACATATAATAAATCAATAATAGTGATAGTTTGAAGTTTAAATAAAAACTCCTGATATATTATATAAATGTAAATGTAAATAATTATATACAAATATATATTTTAATTAACTATAAATTACTTAAACAATAAATGTAATTAAAAATAATTGTTTTATATTATATGAATTGATTTTGATTTTTCTTAAAATTTATTCAGTATTGAAAATTATAATATTAAAAGTATAAAATATATATAGGTACAAAATATGTATAATATTATATGGATATTATTTAAATAATTTTTAATTTAATTAGGATGTATAATATTTTAGATAGATTTAAGACAAAATACTATTTTTAAACCTTATAAGTTACCTATATAAATTAAAAATATGTAATATTTGATAAGAACTGATTCACAATTTTTTATATTATTTACGTTTTAATGTATATATTATAATGGTATACTATTCTATAAAGTATAGGTGCTAAATTTTTCAAAATATATATAATATTTATACATAATTTTTATTATTATTATATAATATATATATAGTGCCCTACTACAGTACTACCCTCAGTGTAAAAGAGTTATGAATGATGGTTACTGCGTTCAGACAAAATTATTAAACTAGCGTTAAAGGGTTGATTTTGAAAAACATATAATTACCTATTACAAATGTGGTTTTCACTATTATATATTATAAATAAAATTATATTATTACGAATTATTCTACATTATGTGATATTATTTAGCTTTGCGAAACCATATAAAAATATAAAATTATTATATTTTTGCTTTTGTACTTCAATACAATACAACGTAAATTAACATTAACACTTTTTGCAATAAAATTTAATAGTATTTTTTTATAGTCACATATAATAATATACCTAACTGCAATGCTCTGCATATATGTAACTAAAACTATAATTTTGACGATCTTGATTTTACTTTTTTTATGATAACTCATAAAGTTATGTTAGATTAGGTAATCCTATATAGATTTGAATATTTCATTCAGAGTTTAGATAGATATTTCACACGATGATGCGTGATACAATTTTAGAACGGTTACTATTGCATTTTTCAAAATCTAAATAAGCTGGTTATAGGTACATTTAATTAGATACGTTAAAAATATATAACGTTTTCTCGTTTAAAATCACTTTTACAAAACGATTATTTTTATCATTGCTTTAAAATTGTACCAATTATTTAATACCACGCATTACATCCATCACCCTTATCCTTTCCGTTGCTGTATCTAAGATTTTTTTTTGTATTTTATTATTTTAACTATTTCTTATAAACTGCTATTAGTGGTGTTACTTTATTGTTGAATAATATTTATTTTAAGCCTATTTAAATTTACTTTAAATTTATTAATATTAATTGTAATTTATAAATATTAAAATATGTAGGTACCTCAACTATAGCGGCTTAGCTATAATAAGGCGCTAAGACCCTATGGTTAAGGTACATATTTTAATATTTATAAATTACAATGGTTATACTTTTAGGTATATATAGGTACATACCGCCCGTTTCATTTTAACAACGCATAATAACAATAATCATTTTAAGAATGCATAAAAAATAAACAAATAAATAAAAACTGAGATTTATTATCATTATATGCACGCCGATAAATGTTTTTTCAAGTATTTCGTACACACATAATTATATATATATATATGTATTATTGCATCGTTATTATATACATACGCGTATTAATAAAATCGTAAATATTATATTTATCTATTTTAAATGTATATTTTATAGCCCATATAACTCGTATATAATACTCAAGTACTCGTGTTAAATATTATTATAATATAATATTATACTATATTGTTTTTTCGATCCCTTCGACTATAATAATAAGTAATAAGTAGTAATAAGTAGTATATAGTAATAAGTAATAAGTATATTATAGTATAGTTTTTTCCATCCCTTCGACTAAACTTATTATCATTTTTCTGATCGAACATTATTAATTATTATTTAATTTATCGTCGTGCTTTCACTACGTATACAAATATTATTACGTATAGGTACACACTGACAATTTAAACGTTAAGTATACTTAGGTACTTCAAAATAGACTATCAAAATAGTATACCCGTATATTATTTTTACAAATTTATTAATTAAACATTATATTTTAGATTCAGAGCGAAGCGCAGAATGTATTGGTTTTACAATGATGTGTGATTTTTTTTTGTTTTTTTTTATTCTGTAAACATTTTTACTACCCGAAATAATGCTCCGATTATCACGAATAGGGTATGTTTCCGGTAGCAAAATGGATCTAGTTGGTACTTTATTTAGGTTATTTTTTGAATTTTTCAAAATTGACTATAAGCGGTAGAAAAAACTTCGAAAAAATGACGAAAAAACGGCATTTTTCACGAAAAATGAAATTTTGACAAATTCAATTTTTATATTTCTCGATAACTCAGGCAATTTTTAAGATAGAGACTTGAAAATTTTTTTGGGTGCTTACATAGCTATTATATATATGTGGTATAATTTTGGAACCGTTACATTAATTTTTCTACAACATATTGGACTTTGAATATTTCGTAAAATTATCGTTTTTACGTATATAATGTTTGATAAAATTGGCAATTTTTGGTATTAGGGTTTGAAAATTTTACTGAAGTTTACTTACATATTACTTAACATCATACTAAAATATTATAAAAATTCCTAATCTCAATTTTTTTTTTTAGCTGTTTTAAGTTGATATTTTTAGTTCAAACGAAAATATTATAATCTGACTGAACTTCGCTTAGAATCGTTTTTACGAATGCAATGGTTTATCATTGCATTCAAATTCTAATTAAAATTAAACGCTATGATTCGCACACCTGTATCCTGAGCGGCAGGAGTATCAGCTCATCTTTTTTGTTTGTTTTATATACGCGTGCAGACAATATATAATGTTATATATATACTATAATAATACTATATACACACAGGATGTTCAAAATTAAAATATTGTAGTAGAAAAATATCGAAGAAGTATTTTTTATCTCATTTAAAAAGAAGTTCTCATTTTTTTTGTTTATACCCTGTATAAATTATAATAATATATGAATTTGATAGTCTTCGAATACGCGTTTTATATTTTTATTATATTCTCGTATATATATATATATATATCATAATATTATAATATTATATACAATATAATATATAATACGTTATTTTCATCGTTCTTCCATCGTCGTCTGATCCTTCTCACGCGCGTTATTCTACCGAGGAATACCAAAAGACCTCCCGTGCGGCCATAAAATTGTCCGACGATCGCGCGTTATTGGATAGTTTCTCTTCGTGATGGTCCTGCGGGGGACGAAGGGTTGGCGCGCCCTGCCGATTCTCTCCTGGAAAATTCGGAGGGCTTCACTATTATCTCCGACCGACCGCTGACGTTTTCGTATCATTCGTGTACGAGATATTCCCACCATACGCATAATACATATTACAATACCTAAACTAACGAAAATAAATCGTTTTACCGATATATTTACGTATAATATATTATTATTATTATTATTATTATTATTATTATTATATTGGGTTGTAATTATAATATTAATATAATAATTTACTTTTTTAAATTATTTGACTGTCACTTAATTACTTTATTTACTCGAGTTTTTGTTTAAATTAACTTAACGTGTAAGAGAAGAGACATTTTTATTCCGCGTCGTATTTCGATCCTTGAAGTTTTCCATCGATCATTTGCAGAAGCTGCAGACCCGCGAAGCTACAGACTCGCATCGTTCGGTAAGTCATTTTTTTTTTTTGTATTAACCCATATTGTACGTATATATTTAAATTTTATTCGTATATTTTTGCTTAAATTACGACTTATATATACTTAAAAATTGTAGGAAAATTTATATTTAAATACATAGGTATTTATTTATTATTTATGTATATGTAATATATATATTATCTTTATCACTCACACGCGTCAAGTAATACAACTATAATTTTAGATTTAATGTCCGTTTAATTGTTTTATTATATATAATATATAATATATTAACAACATAATATTTTTACGATATCGTATTACACAGATGCAATATATTATAAAAGATATTAAATAAAATTATATGATAAGGATGTTTACACGACCGTATAATAAAAAATTTTAGGTCATTTATTATTTTATTTACCATAATATACATAGTAGGTATACGTAATAATTATAAATATGCATACTGTTAAATTGTAATATAATGCAGGTAATAATCGTGAAATCTTGACCCATCAAAAATAATATTATGATAATAAAATATAAGAACATATTAATAAAATTAATATATATTATATATAATATATAGTCATTCATAATTCGCATATATATATATATATATAGGGTGATCGAAATATTATTTTATATAAATATTAATAATTTGGATATTATAAAATAGTATAGATTTGTATTGATTATGTGCACATATATAATATATAGTCATTATTGTCGAGAAATTTTATAATTTCATCGTTTATTTTGCAACGATATCGCATGCCATTATGTTTACTCTGTATATTTTACGACGGATAAACATACGTAAATATTGTCACAGTGAACCCCCAACAATATATTTATAAATTATAATTTTTCTTTTTTTTTTCTGTAATAATCAATAAGGTTACATACACACATAATAAATTATATTATAGAAATATTGGTGATCGATAATTTTTATGATAATACACCACGCGAATAAGGATCGTTAAAATGAATTGCGTGTTGTTTTTATTGTGGTCATCACGAGCGTGAAAAAGGTGTTAAGTCCCAAAATATCGAAAAATGAGTTATTTACATCTAAAAATGCAGAAAAAAAAAACTCCATCTTTTGTGTAAGACATGTTAAGTCAATATATATACAATATTGAATGTATAATTTCAATGTGAGTCTTAGGTTAAGTAACGATTTTTCCATATTTCGTGTATTTTAAGTTATGTCACATCATAGAGTGACTTAACCTATATTGTAACTTAAAAATTAGTCGTGTAAAAAAAGTTAAGTCCACTTAACCTGTATTACACCTCACAAAAATATTGTGTTAAGTAAGTTAAGTCCACATAACCTATGAGATAAAAGCTATAAGTCGACCATTGACGTAATGTCAAATAAGTTAAGTCACTGAAACATATGAAAATTGATGTGCATAATAATAGTTATGTCCATTTTTTTTTTATAAATGTTAATTTAAAGGTTTAAATGTTTAAATTTTAAATATAAAAATAATTATACTAGATGATTAAGAACAACTTACAGAATCATGTAGTACCTACTAAAACAATATATATCAAAATGCCGATCTGGCGTTTTTAGTCAAAGTTAGTTTTTGCTCTCCTGAAAAATTGTATAACTGTGACTTAACACCTTTTTCACGCGCACCCGCGAATTATAATATTATGTGTATGGTTTATCTATATAAAATTAAATACTAAATTTACTATATTATATAAATTTTCACACAACACACTCGTATTTGTATTTTTAGTAGATTTATATATAATAGAATTATTAGAATTTGATATGCTTGACATTGAAAACTATATATGAATTTATATGAAATGGACAAATTATCATATTAAAACATTTTATTTGATACTTATAAATAATATTAATTATAATATAGGTATATAATATTATTCTAAAACAAATACAGTGTATCAATAATAATATCTATAATTAAATATAGAAACTCTTCCTTCAGCACCGGTTCAGACATAATATATAATATGTTCGTATACGTTATACAATATAAATTATTATGGTTTAACAGCCATAAACGGGCATTAATATCTCGTTAAAAATATACAAATCGTCAATTTCGTAAAAAAAAAATTATAAAAATAAACAATTATACAAACCAATTACCGATATAACTATTTTACGAAGTGTATAACAGCTGTATTTGAAATGTATTTATTACATTTATATACACACGTTACAAGTGTATAAATAACCGTTTATTATATACTCTATATATACGGTTTAATATTTTCAAAAATATCAAAGAAATTATGTAGAAAATTCGTTGGAAAATTAAAAAAAATATTCTTTAAAACCATAATTTTATACATAAGAGTTTACAGTTAAAATAAAATATAATTGATAATAAAACAAATAATTTAAACGTTTATACATAGGTAGGTATAGTAGGAAAAGTATATTATTTTTTACAAAACACAATTATTTTTTACAATATTCAGTTATTACATATAACATTGTATAATGAAATTTCATTTTATATATTTATTTAGAAATATTATAAAAATATAAAAACTTCATTTTGTTAATATTCTAATATTTTCTTGTCACAAAAACACATTATCTTCTTATTCTTATTACACTTGTATTATTATAATAATATAATATAGGTATTATAATATTTCGAATCCTATATTCATGAAAAAAAGAGGAGGACCGGTTTTTAACGAGTTTCCCGGCCATCTACCATTAATTCCGTGTATATTATTGTTATTTTTCTCTCTCTCAATCACTCTCTTTCTCTTTCTCTTTATATATATAAATAATATACTAATATCGTTGCCACGGTAACCGTGTTCATGGCCGCTGTTAGCCGGTGTCACTAAATTTGGGGGAGAGAGATTTAATGCGTGATTCTGCAACAGAATCTAATGCGTATCTTTATATTTGCACGCGTATATGCGTATATTTAATTTTGAAATCCTAGGTTAGGTTAGGTTTGATTTGCCAATCAAGTATGGTGCAATATAAACATAATATATAATCATTATATTAATCTTGAGCGAAGCGAAAAAATCTATTGGTTTTAATATAATGTGTGTCTTTTTTTATGTCTGAAGTCACTTTTTTATCAGAAACAATGCTTCGATTTTCACGAATAGCATATATTTCCGGTTGGAAAGTGGATGTCTTTTATATATGTATTTAGGTCATTTTTCGAATTTCTCAAATTTTACCATTTGCGATAGGATAAACGACCAAAAATTAATGAAAAAAACGGCAATTTTCACGAAATCTGATAATTTAATTTCAATATTTCACGAACTTGAGACTTGAAAATTTCATTGGATGTTCACATAGATAGGTAATATATATTCGTGATGAAATTGGAACCGGTACGTAGTAATCTTTCTACAAAATAAAAAACTTTGAAAATTTTCTAAAATACCTACTCATTTTTATCCATATATAATATTATTAATATTTGATTAAATTGGCAATTTTTGGTTTTAAGGTCTGAAAACTTTAACTGAATTATACTCATGTATTACTTAACATGACACCAAAATATTAAAAAATTCCAACTATTCCAAGTCTCAATTTAAAGTATTTATATTATACTCGTAGATTCATTTTATATTTTTCAATATTTTTACAATAGTGTTAAATAAAATTGATCTAACATTTTAATAAAATTTGAAAATCTGATTAAAGTTTAAATACATTTTACTATTAACTCAGTTTAAATTAATTGTGAATATTACATTTACGATTTTTTTTTGTAGTTGTTTAAAGTACAAAAAGCAAGGGAATGGTTACTGATGGTGTGGAAGTTGTAAAGTGGTTAGCGTTGAATTTTGATTAAGTTTGAATGCAATGATAAATCATTATACATTCGAAAAACAATTCTGAGCGAAGTACTGTCAGATTTGGATATTTAGGGGTTTTATGGATGTATAAATATTGAACGTAGAGACTGATAAATATAAACATTTTAATCAATACATATATTATCTGACGAATTTCTTTCAAAATCGTATTTCCGAAGGTAATATATATGACTTCTCATTGCATTCAAGTCAAGTTTTAATCTAAATTCAACACTTATATTCTTTACACCTGTATGCCTTCCACACCCTTTTTAATTATTGATTTAGTGACTATATTGAATCACATTTGGTCATTTGCATAATTCTTTTACGTATATATGTTCGAGGAGATTTTAAAACGTTTAAATATTGCAATTACACGATGTATATTATAATTTATAATTCTTTTTAAATTTTTTTAAATATTTAAAATTTGTAACGTCATTGTTAATTGTAACCTTCACGATTTTTATTTTAAATATTATTAATAAGAATTAATATTTAATATAATTCTTTAATATTATAATTAATAATTATATCTTAATAAAATTACTGCAGCTTGTACTTTATATAGCTATATATAACTGTACCTAAATATTATGTATGTATAGTGGCGCAAGGTTTTTTTCGAGGGAGGTTAGGTTTTTCGGTGTCTATACGCTTATATACCTATAATTTAAATCCTCTTCTCTCAACCTAACCTAATCGACGTTTGATAAACTAATAAAAATAATTAATTCAGTCCAAATAGTTTGTCTTGAGTCTTGACATTATATTTATTTTTTTATCATATTTATATAATATATCATAACATCACTAAATTTTTTTAATAAATATATAACCTAAATTTAAAATTTATTACATATATTATGTAATGTAGATTTTTAAAAGTCGTCCCGTCAATCCGTTGCAGTTGTCTGATGTGATTCTTATATAAGCTAATAGAGTTAACACTCTTTTATGCGGTTTTATCTTTATTAATTTTAAATTCAATTTACACTAAACACGTGTCTCTGTTGATTATTTGAAACGCGTGCGTTTTTCTGTTTACAACGACGTCATCATCGAGATTTTTAAAAATTTATAGTTGATAACATAATATCGGATTCATCTGTAGGTATACGTACAAGAGTATAAGAGGCGTACTACTCGGCATCAATGAGCGTATTTATACTAAGTTATCGAAATAATAAATGAATTGGAATTTGATAAATATTTATTATGTATAGGTACGTTCCAAACAACTTTTAACCTCCCTTATTAAAAATAATTGAACCAAAAATAATATTGTAGAATTTCTCGTTTCAGAAATGCCAAATAATTAAATTTTTAATAATGCTCAGACGTTTAGCTTATTACTGCATGCGAATAACTGAGTGGGGTCCATGGGGTCCAGACTCCCCCATGAAATTTTCAAAAATTTATATTTTTTAATATATTAAAATGATTGATATTAGACATATTTACTAATAACAAATATTGTTGTTTATTATTATTATAATACTCGTTAAATTTCAAAAAAATTAACCGAAACGTTTTCTCGGTCGTGGCTTTGTATATGAATTCGTGTAAAATATGATTTGTAAAAATAAATACTAATAGTTATTTTTATTTTTAAATATAAGTATTATATTTTTTCCGAATATTTTTGAAATATTTACAACGTGTTTTAGTTTTATTAAAAATGCCAGCCGACGTGTGACACGCCTCTTCGCGATCGGAGTGCGTAATCGTTGGCCAAAAGGGGACACAACGCCACCCATGAACGCGATGGTCGACCGCCGTCGTCCCGGCAACGGTGGACGGCCATCCCGGTGTTTATTCCGTCCCGATTTATGTTTTCGCTATACCGGCAACGAACTCTGTCCGCTAAACGCACGTTTGTCTAGTCGCGTCGCGTTAGTTTTAAAACAGATCGCGCCATTATCAAAAGTTCGAATTGTCACAATATTACAGAGTTATTTTCCAATAAAATTATTATTTTACGTGAATATATTAAATCAATCGATTTATATTTAATTTATAATTAATCGACTTCTATTGTCTTATATTATTATAAATTTATAAATATCGTATTTTATAATAATATTATAAGTATAATATTATTAATTCGATTAAATATAATTTTATACCCATTAAACCTTAAACCATTTTATTTTAAATAACAAACGTTATTACCTAATTGAAATAAAAAAAAAAAAAAAAAAAAAAAACGAAGAATTGGATACAGGTGTGAAAGGATAAAGGTGAAAAGAGGATAGTGAAGAATTTTAATTAAAATTTGAATACAACGGTAAATCATTAGATTCGGAAATACCATTTTGAGCGAAGTTTATCTGATAATACTCGTATATGTATTGATTAAAATGTTTACATTTATTACTGTCTACGTTCAATATATATACCCATAAACCCCTAAATTAGATATTTAAATACCCAAATCTCACAGTATACTTAACTTAAAATTGTTTTTTGAATGCAATGAATTATCATTCAAATTTTAATCAAAATTCAACATTAACCCCTTAACACTTGTACCCATTCCCTTGCTTCTTATACTTTAAACAACTACAAAAAAAAAAAAAAAAAAAAAAAAATCGTATATATAATATTTAAAATTCATTTGGAACTAAGCTAAGTAAAATATATTTGAGTTTCAATAAATTTTTCAAAAATTATCAAAATTTTTGTCAATTTTATTTGTAAAATATTGAAGTTTAATAAAAGGAATCCATATGAATACTTTAAATATTGATTCTACTCTAATTACAACTTTAAACACCTATAAAATAATTATTGATACTTCATATTTTTCTAATATTCCGGAAACACTTTAACTAATATGTAAGTATGCTTCAATTCAATTTTCAAAATATTTCAAAATTTTTTGTTTTTGTTATAAATCATTATTGTAAAAGTATTAAGTAATAATAAGATGAATAATACTATTTATCTTATAATATGTATTCTTAGATTTTTGTTTGAATTAAAAATTTCAACTTTAAACAACTATAAAAAAAAAATGAGACGTGGTTTTTTATATTTTGATATCATGTAATATTTTAGTATACTTCAGTAAAATTGCAAACCTTAAAACACGAAATTGCCAATATTATCAAACATAAAGATAAAAACGAGAATTTTAAGAAAATCAAAGTTTTATATTTTGTAGAAAAATTAACGTAACGATTCTAAAATTTATCACATATACATATATAATATGTATGTGAATATCGAATACATTTTTTAAGTCTCTACGTTCAAAATTGCTTGAGATATCGTGAAACATTGAAATAGAATTCGTCGAAATTTCAGTTTTCCTGAAAAATGCCTTTTTCCATCATTTTTTTTTTCGTTTTTCTTATCGTTTATGGTCAATTTTGAGAAATTCAAAAAATTACCTAAATAAATACAAACTACATCCACTTTTCAATCGGAAACATTTGCTATTCGCCTAAATCGGAGTGTTATTTCAGGTCGAAAAATTGTTTTCAATATTAAAAAAAAAAAGATACACGTCATTGTAAAACCAATAGATTTTTGCAACTTATTATTTATAATAATTAATAAATGTTAAAAAAGATATTCAAATATCTTTATTTTTATTATTTTTTATCATGAAATATTATACCTATATTTCGATATGAGGGGAATTATATAGGCAAATTAAGTACATCAACGTTAATTTAATATTATTTTGTTTTTAAAGGCGTTGGATACACACAGTTTTTAAGGAGTATTAAATAGGCAATTTAAAAAATATATCTTAATATATAAAAATATAATATATTAAATAAATATATCTTATTATTTTTAATATTAGTACTTAAAAAATTTGTATATAAATATTTTCATACAAACTGGTAATATTATTCATCTCGCACCAGCATGCACAAGTATATTAAATATTATAATGTAAATATTTATTTTATTACTTTACATCTACGAAGATAATAAAGCCATACAAAATTTTGCATTTTAAAGGCAAATAGATGTTTATTCTATAAAAACAAAAAGTATTAAATTTAATGATTTGTTTACAATGTTTTCTAGGAAATAAATTTCTGATATAAATATTTATTACATTAAAAATTCGAAATTTTATTTTAGTAATTATAATTATTTAAAGTACCTACCTTTTTTTTTTAAAAAAAAAAATTGTTTTGAATCAAAATATATTATAATTTATGCTTCTTCGAAGTCGTAGAAGAGGAATTGACGATTTTAAATATTTTTACAGAATCGTAATAATTGAACTATTATAAGTATCTTTAATTTAGTGTGACTTATTGATCAAAAGTGACTTAAACATAAAGTGGTATCCAATACTCTCTTAAATGATGCATAAAATTGTAATACTATTATTAATTTATTTTTAATATATTACCGTTTAACAATTATCACTGACAAATGTAAAAATGTAAAAGTGCTATTTTTTTAATTAAATGAAAACTCATATCATGGTGATTGATAATGAATATTATCTATAGCGAATATGAAATATATCAATATATGAGAATAAGTATTTGTCATAAATATTTTCTATTCGTCTAGTCGTCGAAATAGTATATAATAGTATTTGTATTTATTATTTCATTTTAATAACAAATTTGACCACGTGTCATTTTTCTTTAGTCCTTATAATAAAATTGTCTATTCGTTTTGAGCTATAACAAATACCTGTTATAAATCTATGTATCCACATGGGTAATATCAAACTACACAAGAGTATATTATATTATAAATTAGTCGTATATCTTTAATTTACACTTGTTATGGTAAAGTATACAAATCAACACAGTTTTATAGTACTCATTTATATACTAGAATAATATAATATTGTGTATTATTTCTGATTTTTTTTTTTTTTTTTACAAAAAACTAACGCTTTCTGTTTTTTCTTCTTCTTTATTACCGTTATTAAAATACCTTTTAAAATCTACCAAATAGAATTTATAATTTATTTTTTCCTTGTGACAACGAATATATTAAGTATACATTATATTTATTTATTTTTTTTTATATATATTTACCATACACGTGGTTATACGTGGTTATACATGGACGAACCTTGCACCTGTTTCTGATTCGGCGTAGGACGTACACCTATTATATACCGTGTAGGTTATACGTATTATATATATATTAAATATAATCGTAAATTTCGAAGAGTCTAAATATATTTATATTATATATATATATACGTGTGCGTATGTCCGATCGACTACCCGATATTGAATCGTAAAAATTAAATTAAAATGAAAAAAAAAAACAACGACAACGTAACGTATTTGGAAAATATTTAATTAACAATAATACCTATATATATTATATATAATATACGTTAGGTATTAAATTATGTTCAAAAACTCACGTACATATAAATTGTGTATTATAATAATAAATATATGTGTACGAGCCTGTTCGGCTGATAATATACGACTCGGAGCCTCGGACTAATATTATTATAATACCTGTACGGGAAAGCGATGAAATGACTTTTTCGTTTTATTACCCTCTGCCTATATATAGTATAATCTGCCCACCCCGGCATACACACACGCATATGTTTTTACCGTAAGATATTTTTGTCGGTTTCGTCTCTTCTCCTCCTCGTTCTTGTCCAACAATATTTCTCAGTCTTTCGTATTATAAATATGTATTATATATATAATATATAACACAGAGGTATTTCGGTCTGTCAGAAATAAATTACGAAGATGCCATGCGAAATCCCCGTATTACAATATATATTAAAATATAGTTACATAAATGGAGTGTCCAACGAAGAATTATTAGAATTATAATACTCATAGCTAATATAGTAATATATATGTGTATAATACTTACAGAACATTTTTATTTCTATAGATTTTTATATTTTTAACTCTATAATTGTATAATAAATACCTATTACACATTCAAAAACTGAAGAACGCTATTGTCGAGTAGTAATGAAATCTAACAACATTATTTAAATTTCGAACTTATCGGTTATCATGAACTGTAAATTGAAAATTATAATTTGGGTTAGGCTGTATTTATATAATATATATATTATATATACGTTTATAGGATACAGAAACTAGACAAACCTCAAATTGCATATTTTATTGATTAATATGTTTAAATCTCATTATTTCAAGTAAAATATAAATACATATTTAACAACGTAAAAAGAAAATGGAAATAATTGATTGATAAATTTGTAAAGTAAAATATTAATATTGATCTAATTAATAGAGATATTATGTTAATTATGTTCTATATTAATAGAGAAGAAATGCGATGTCTATAATAATATTATATATTACTATCTTACAGTAAAATTAGAGAGTTAAATATATTATGAAGCATATACTATTAAATTTGTATAGTTTTGTAAAATAAAGAGCAAGTAGAAGAAGATGTAAATAATAAAAATGAAGTAGGTATATAAATAATTATTAAATATAGATTATAAGTTATATTTTTTAAATTATTTAATCAGCGGGTATAGTAATCACGATATGGCTTTTCAATATGGTTTTTCAATATTTATATTATGTTTTACGTCTATATTTTATGTATAATAGTTATTATATAATATATTGTACTTATATAGGTTATAGATATAAAACTATAATAACGCAAATGTCAAAAACGAGATCCGATAGTTATATAAATTCAGTCGTGCCACTGCACATGATTTATGACCTAGAGTGCCTAAGTGTGTATATGTGTTTGTGCAGGCTGCCGACCGTGGCAATTAAAAAGAAATGGCAGACGAGACCACACGAAATACCGCCGCCAACTGTACAATCTGAGTAATTACTTTTTTCTTTTTTTCTTTTTCTTTTTTTTTTTTTCATTTTTACGAGCTTTAGACCAGTGCGTGAGAACCGTATTATCACTGTCTGTAATCAAATTTTGCGAAAACACAAATAAATACGTTTTGAAACACGCGTGTGTACACATATTATAGGCTATATCAAAAAAATGTGCTCTAAACGCATCACGAGGTCTACCGAAACATAAACGAAATGAAAAATATAACTTCGTAGTTTATGAATAGAATTTCTAAAATGCACTTAACGAGGTTCGTATAATATTATAATGTGCGTTTGGTATACCTTGTACGAGGGAAACATTTATTATAACGTACAAAAATATCCGGTACGACTATAATATAATATCTATATATAGACATTATTATGTCTTATAAAATTTATTGGTATGCCTACTAAAATAATATTATATCATTTTTTTTATAATATATTATATTCAAAGCGACGCTGTTATATCGTATATGATATATACTCGTAGAATTTTCTTCTTTCTTTTTCTGGAATATACCTGTATAAATATAACAAATAAAATACATTAAACAAATCACGTCTTTTAGAAATAAATATATAAAATATCTATACTTAATTCGATCAATATACTAAATCAATTTAAAATTTAAATAGTTATATAGTGTTAAAATATGCTTATATACAATTAAGTATGTTTATTATTAGTATAGGTAAAAGTATATTATATAATATTATGTTTTTATTTATTATAATCACCCGTTTAAATATTTGTATAAAAATAACATTTGCTTTTTAAACTTAATTTTAAATAAACGTTGTGTATAACGTCTGTATTGATAAACGTGTGTACTAAAATTTCTTGCAATTTGAGAGGAAATGCTGAGTCAAATGGATATCAGCAGTTCCAGCTTCCAGCTATTATGGTTGACTATATTTAAATCAGTTTTACCGTAATAACGCCACAAGATGTTCAATCTTTCAACTGTTTTGCAATATTTATATGTATCCTATATTTTGATTTTGTGTTTTTAATTTTTATTCACTATTATAAGTCGTACAATACAATATTACGATTACACTTATACTACAGTAAAATTACAGTAATTATATTTAACATAGTATTATTATACATAATATATTTTTGAATTTTTGAATATTTTAAATCAAATTATTTTATGCTAAAAATGTATATATGACAAATTAACAACCCATAGGTATAATTATTTCAATTAAATAATAATATATTTACAAGAATACTAATTTCATTACAATATATTAGTATATACCTTACACTCTCATTTGCCCGATAAAATAAATTGTGATTGACTTATACCTGCAGTACTTAATATTATATTTATGTATGTGATTTTCTTAGACTAAACACTAAAATAATTATAATTATATGTAATTTTCTTAATTTTAAAATTATTATTCATTCATTTCTAAGCTTAAAATGTATGAATGATTTAATAGGTATATTAAATCTACACTGTTATATTCAAAAATTTCCGACAAAAATCGTAAAATATTGACTACAAACTAAAATATTATATCTTTTTTTTTTTTTTATTTATTCATTTAACACGCTTTAACTATATATTTTATTAGTATAGTTATAATATCTTATATAATATAACTTTAAAACTATTTAACGACGAACACATGAAAATGAAATATATATTAGGCAGAATTAAAGTTTCTTTTTTTTTTTATGTCATGACGCCGCTCTGAAATATCTAAATAATATATAGGTACGTTAACGACATTTTGTAGGTTTAACCGAAATCGAGTATAAAATCGCTTTACACAAAAAAATAAAAACATTCTCTCCGAAACGCACGATTACGGTTACGGTATGGTTATAACAATATAATATATTTTATATTATGTAATATATTTTTTGAAATCAAACACTGTTCTCCCAAATCGTTTGAATTTTGAACTTATATGAAATAACAATACGTATTTTATATTACTATTATATTATAAATTATAAATTATAATATACTATAAGATCAAGATGTCAATATATATATTATATACGATTAAAATTATATTCGATTCCTATACCGGTTTTAAAACATATAATTTTCAAATCGTTCCGCTGTACCCTTTATAAAATATTATAATAAACACATAATATATGATGAGTTTTACGACGATTCTATGTAAGGATCGATAAAAATATCATATGTGTGCGACGGGTTGCTGGATTTGAAATTTAAAATAAATATACAGAATGTATAACTAGAAAAATGTGGAAATCCTAAAATATAATATTTATTATAAGGACATATAAGGTACGACTTAAACGCGATGATATTCCATTAAAATTCCGTCGGTCTCGTATCTGTGTATATTATAATAATAATAATAATATATACAAGTATATATTATTTTCTTTATATATGGTATATAGGTATATAAAATATGGTATATGCGGTAACGTGTTAAATATATATATACTGAGTTTTTCCATACAGTCGAAACCGAGACGTCCAATAATTAGGACGAGGAAGGAAAAAACTGCGCGGAGGGTTGATTTTTACGGTCCTTTTTGACCCCGGACGACCACCGCGCACACACGTATACGACTCGTACTCTTATTTATGCCGTTGGTGTGCATGTCCTGCGCGAATATGAGGATTGATTTACAGCTCAGTTTATACCCAGGACGGATTCCCGCAGGAACCGCCCCTGACGTGCCCGTATACACGTGATTTACGACCCTTGTCCAGGGGGGGCACTCGGGTTTCCTATTGCCGGACGTGACTTTTCGAATGCGGCATGTGTGTGTGTGTGTGTGTGTGTATAGAAAAATATGAGACGCCGCCTATTTCGGCTTCCAGACAAAAACAATTTTCAAATGAAACTTAAATAATTGGTATACAATATTTTATGTTTATTCCATAAAAAAAAAAAAATAAATAAATAAATAATAATATCTGAATATCTCACATTTAAACTATATATATATAAAAATAAATATGATCTATATGACGTGTTTTATATTTTGTTCAATTCGGCCATATGTGTGAAAATTAGATTATATCATAATATTATAATGAGTGTAATATAATTAAATAGTTAATTTCTAAAAACATTTAATAAGATTTAACATAATATGATCATATTACAATTATATTATTTTACGTATTATTAATAGGTACGTTATTAATTTATTATACGATCTCACGTTATAAAATTCGAATGTAATTTATACTCGTATAAATATAATATTACCATAATACATATGAGTAGGTATGCGATGTTTAACACAAAATCATAAAAAAAAGATATAATATTTATTATGTATACGATTCACATAATATATTATATACATCACGCGTTATAAATATTATAATAATATTATTATAGATTTGTGCTGAACTCGCAACAGGTTTTTATTTTATTTCATAAAAATATTATCTAAAATTTTTATATTATATATTATACGTTTTATATGAAATATATAATAATAATTATAACGCGTATAATGTATATATTCTAATATGTGTTATGATATTCACTCGCACTTTTATTTTTTTTTAATTAGTACTCGGGCGTCACATTCGTATTTCAATGTATTCAGTATATGATTTTATGAATTACGATATTGTATTGACGTATGATTTGTAATATAATAAAGTCGCAGTTTATTTTGTTCGCGAATTAATTAACGATCATTTAAAGTTTTTCTACTATATATATGTCTAATAATATAACATTTTACTATTTTTTTTTTTTTTTTTCATGAAAATTTGTACGTATATTATTATTAATTTATTATTATTATTTCGAGACGTTCAAATGGTTCTGTATGGGAACGAGAAATTTACAACATAATATTATTAGTATATTACATAATAATTGTGTAAGTTTACTGAGTTCAAAGTCCAGACTCCAGACTGTATGCGGTGATATTAATAATATAATAACATTCGATACACATCTTTTTTCGATTTTCCAAAACTGCTGTATAACAATCGTATAATAATGAACGACCGCAACCACAGCTTAATCAAATATAAAAGTTCCATTATTTTTATTTTTATAATACTTATATATATATTAAAGACGTTTGTGTATGTATATATATAACTTACAGGCGGTCTCATTGGTTATCGTCCTCTCCGAGATTATACGTTTTCGTAAACTATTTCTCATGTTGACATTTTGGGCGGGAAACATAACATATACATTAAGTCTTAAACCAGTATAATGTGAAAATTGTCATAATAAATTATCTGATGTGACTCTAACACTGTAGTACTACCCGCTTTGGTGTTCAGAAATATACACCGAATATACTAAGTAATATAATATATATATATATAATCGAATAACATCGAAATTCGATTTTCAAATGGAAACGAGGAGAGAAAAAAAATGGCATCTAAAAACCACTATACGAGTATATACTATAAATATATATTATCATCCTGAACGTATACGTTTTAATTGGTTGGCGATCATAAAATATCCTTCCAAGCTGTTTTTTTTTAACCAGATAATATATTATACATTATAAATTATTATTATGTATACTTAAATTATATTTATACGCATATATACGGCCGTTTGTACCTGCAGGTTTGGAAACTGAAGGTCTAAGAAACCTTTTATTTTTAAGACTAAATTATTTTAGTTCGTTTTTAAAACGTATAATTTGTAATATTACATACAACGATGTAGGCGTATAATATTGTTATATTTACGTGCGGTTTAAATTTAATTTATAGTACGTAATTTTCGATAAACGTACTTAATATATACAATAATATTATTGACTATATCATATTATAACATGTGTATTGAAGCCCGAAGGAGGTATACGTCATTTCAATACTTCTATATGTTGGCTAAAATCTCCCGGAAGCTGTGAAAGATTAGAGGGTATCTAAATGTATATGTACATGTATATAATAATACCGTGCTGAGTATAAGGGATGAATATTATTACGAAATACGAGCAGAACTCTGTCGTCCTTTTTTACTGCGATGGACCACAAAATATCTTGCACGAAGATCTGCCGAGGAGACATCATCGAGAACATTTTATATTTATATAATATATGTGTGTGTGTGTGTGTAGAAAAAACCGTATATATAATATATTATATTTTATACAGGATAAAAACCCGTTTCTAATGACCCGAAAAGAAAACGAGACTCTGGGTATAATACTATATAGATATAGTCATCCGTTTTACGACTATGCCGTTGAGCTTTTACGGCCCGGTCCTTATTCCGTTTCACAGCTATATAATAATATGATATATATTCGAGACTTGAATTATATTTCATAATATAAGAAAACACTCAAACACGCACGTGGCTGACACTTTGTGGTCGCGGCGTGGAATTTCGATGGCGGACGGTGTAATGGTCTCTTATTATGGTACGCTGCTAAAAAAAAAAAAAAAAAAAAATAAATAAATAAAAAAATAAAAAAGTAAAAAATATATCCATAAATATTATCATTCATTTATAAATTTATATATCGACACATATAAACAGTCGTAAAATTCGTAATAGGTATATCTAAATATGATGTATTTAAATTTTTCAGCCAATTATAATGTAATATAAAAAGAATATATTAAATTCGGTATTTTAATCATTTTAACTATGGCATAATATTATAGATATAGGTATATATACAATAAATTTGAATATTTGTTTTTTTTTTTTTTTATTCATATATAGAATAAAATTAAACAACATTAATTCACTTAATTGAACTTTATTATTACTTAACCGTAAATGATATATATTTACATATACTACTATATATAATACGAGTATACTGTATTATTGTATACATTATAAATATTATAATGTTTAGATCGAAACTACAAAATAGGCGATGCAATCTTTATATATTTCTACGCGTAGAATTAAATTTGCAATCAAAACACTTAAATTATTATAGGTAAAATTTTTGTTTTACACGATTTCTTTTTTCTTTTTTTTTTTCAATTTTAGTATTGTTTAAAACTATACGATCTTATGGTTTTGACCATAGGATAATTTAAACAGTCAAATTTTGTATTATGTCATGTGGGATCATTTTAAAGCAAGATATATAATATATAATGGTACCTATACTTATTTAAATTTTTTTTTTTTTAATATTTTCATCTTTAAAGTATTAATCTTTAGGATTTATTTTGATCATTAAATCCCGGCGGTTGAACGTTATACATAATAACGTTCAAAGACATGTACCTATGTCTCCAGGTCGTAACGTTAACGTAGAAATAAAGTTCAATATAACCATATAAACCATCATGTATATATACGAGTATATATTAAAAATCGTATTTTAAACGAAAAATAAAATACCGTTCGTTGTTATATGCATACGATAATATAATATAATAATAATCACGTCCCGTGTATATGTTATATTATTATACACACTCGCTGTAAGAATTTCGAACCCTCGTCGTGTGAATCGTGTTTCGTGTGCAGCGCACAAGAATATAATATATTATATTCGTAGAAAACGTCTGCGTGTGCTCGGAGAGGACTCCGAGATTTCTTTCGGGTGCGACGAAGAGTGGCGTATATTATATTATACGTCGGTCGGAATAACAATAAAAATCCATTACGAGACCGTTATAATAATATAATATATTATACTTATATACCTATACTGTATATCGGTTAGGTTAGATATAATATATATATACTTTGCCTAGCGTCTAGCGGAAAGAAAAATCGTAACTCACTGGCGGATTATAATAATATTTAATATAATATATAGTCCTCAGACGAAGCACAATGAAAATCGTACTCCATATAATAATAATAATGAAATTGAGTGTAGAAAAACGCGAAAACGATGATGTCTCACTCGATAAATTTAACAGTGTATATATATATATATATAATATTAATATATGTTATAACTTATAACACGTTGGTATAACAATTGTATACCGCGGTATAATATAATATATAGGTGCGTATACGCCAGAGAATATCGGGATCGACCGCGTGAATCGAAAAAGGGAGATCAAAAATAAGCGCACAAAAGAATAAACAAAAGCTGTGGAAAAAAAAAATACATATAAAATCTAAGACGACAATATAACACAATCGGAGCGTGCAGGATACATTACATTATTATATTATAATACTATATTATATAGGCGGTCGAACTCGCGGTTTTTTCTCATTCGTTTCCCCCGGCGGTTACGATATGGCCGCGAATAATAATCATTTTTATTATATTATTTTGATTTCGTCTCGAAAAAATATACATTATTATTATTATTATTATTATTATTATTATTATTATTATATTGTTATATTATATCGAGTTTCATAATAATATTTCGTCCGAGACACGCGTATATTATATATATTATATTTTCGCACGGATATATACATAAAGAACAGACGCGACGAAAAACGAAGAAATAAAGACGCGGCGCGTGAAAAATTACCGCCATCGTCGCACGCATATCAGAAATTATAAAATTATAAAACGTTATCGGCGTAACTGCCATTGTCCCGTGTGCGGCATTCCGATTTAGTTATGGCCGTTATGATATTTTTATATAATACAAGATATATTATTATGATATAGAATATATATTGCATACATTATATTATTATAATATTATATTTATATAGGTATAAATATATTTCGAGTGTGGACGAAATTCTTGAGGTCGTATTGTTAAAATAATATAAATTAGGTACGGCGCAGATGCTGTTGAAATGAACGATAGGAAATTTCATCTTGTAACAGCAGATGACGACGATCCCTGAAAAAAAAAAAAAAAAAGAATTACGCGTGTAATATAGATGAAAAAAAAAAGATGGTTTATACATTTATATATTTTTAATTTCATGTATTTATTTATTTTATGTTTTTATATATAGTTTAATATATATAATTATAGGTTTTCATATATAAAGATATCGTGTACGGATATAAGATTCGGGATTCGATATATTTACATTTGCTTATATTGTAATTATAATCACTATACGTATTATATTGTTGTTATCTACAGTTGACAAATTTTAAATCGTTATATTATATAAAGTATTTTAGTATTTATATATTATATTTTTCCACCGTATTGCCATGTGTTTTACACTTTTATCCTTCGAAGCAGCTAGCATAAATAAGCCAACAGAATTTAATATAAATATTAATTTTCCTTCCTAGACTTTTTTCTTTTAAGTACATCTTTTTTCAAAAAACACGAATTAAACAGAAAATATATATTTATTATATAACTTTGAAATATTCTAATTTGTAATTTGCATATATAATGTTTATAATGTTAATAAAAATATAAATGATATTATCTTTTCAGCATCAAAAGAAATATGTCCTCGTAGGAGGACAGTGGAAGCGAAAGGGTTAAATACGAATATATATATTATTATACTTAATCGATAATAATATATACGAGTATTTTACATTTATATATATTCTATGTAGCATATAAACATTTATATAAATTTATATAATTATTAAATTTTTATTCGAATTTTTCATATAATATATACTCGTATGTAATTCTTATTTGCTATTTATATTTCTTTAAAATTCGAACCCATAATATACTTATACTTATAAAAATAATTATACATAATATATTAACTACATTTGATTTATATATATTAAAGAGTCGACGTTTCATTGATCGACTTTAGTTTAAATTGCTAATTTTGAACTAAATATTGTACCCTCGGTGGAATTATTATACCATATATACACTATTCGTTTATTGTAATCAAATTCACGTCGTTGCAGCTAAAATATAATGTAATCGCATGTATTTCACTATAATATATGTATATAATTTTATTAAATTATTATCAGCGAACAATGATCGCGAACAGTTTTAATATAAAAACTATATATATAAAAATAATACACACACATAACTAGTATAATATTATATATATATATATAGGTATATATATATAAATACGTTGTCGTTGGCCGACCCCAAATAGTTGGGAGAGAAGGCGAAGTAGAAGAAGAAGAAGAAGAAGAAGAAGACATTGTCGTTGGCTAATTGTAAATTCGCATAAAAAACGATAATATATACATAAACATTAAACGGTATCAATTGATTGCTGTCGGGCTCGTGCGTTTAATAGGATCGTATAGTGCTTAAACATAAACGCAATAAACGTAATATTATTATTATATAAGTATATAAACGTTCCTGAGGGGACGGCACATATCAATATTGACTTTTATCGCGGTACATAAAACCGCGCGGTAACTATATATATATTATATAAATATATAATTCGGCTTTTAAACCTCGCGGACTAACTCGATCGTTTTCGACCAATGCAGCACACATAATTATATTATATTATTATACAGTACGACTTGAAATATACATTGTGATATATAGTCGACTCTGATGTACGAATAAAGTCCTCCCGTCCAATATTTCCTCAGAAGTCAGAATCGATTCGGGCAAATCGTATTATATATATAAGTATAATAATATGTATATAAAGACATGACGTGGGGAACTACTGGACTATATAATTAGTGAATTTCTATCAAAATATTAAATTGATGATTTACTATTTACACAAATATACTTGAATGTAAAAATTATATACGCGAATTATTACTTTTAAATTTTTAGGATGAGCTATAGTAAATATCTGAAAATAATAATAATAATAATTAGAGGGAGACCGAAACTGAGGGGGGGATATGATGGCAAGTGATATGAGAAAAGTGGGTGTAAGTGAAGAGGATGCGGAAGATAGAGTTAAGTGGAGGCATAGGAGATAGGACCACAAATAGTTGGGAGAGAAGGCGAAGTAGAAGAAGAAGGAGAGAATAATAATAATAATAATAATAATCATGCATGTTATATGTTTCTAATAACTTTTAATCTATGTAGGAAAAAACTAATTATATTAACCTGTAACCTGTGTACAGAGGTAAATTAAACGCATAATATTATAATATATGGGACGTTCTTATAAAAAATTTAAAATAACAAATCGTATCACGAAATTTATCGAGAAGTCGCGATAATGTGTTTTACTGACGTTTCTCACAATATATTCTATTTATTTTTAAAACCTATAAATTTTTATACGAAAATCACTACATATATTATTATAAATTTAACGTCGAAATAATAGAGGAGAATATTGAAAAATAAGGAAAATAAGTCAAATATTTTTATGATTTTATTATCCTACGGAAAGGATGCGCGAGACGCGTATACGGATATTATATAGAATTTTTATATATAATAATTTTATACTATATCTACTCGTATACGAGTTAGTTTCGTAGAGATATAAAACCAAATGAAAACGTTTAATACTGGATGTTTAAATATTATTATTGCGCAATAACGCGGTGTAAATATTAAATTATATCGATCTGAAAAATATGTACTTATTACTTTTTCGACGATGGCCTTCATTTCGATATATATAGTGTGTATGTAACGAAAGATATAACTATATTATATATATAATATAATATATATAGTGTATGCCTAGGCTATAGGCTTGTTAAAAATTTGAAAATAATATGTTCCTTTTTAAGGTTTATAATGTTTATATCATTTTTTGACTATATAATATGCATTACGTTTACACAATATATGTAATTTATTTTTGTACTCGTAAGTTACTACAAATAATAATAGATATAATAATATTATTAGTTGTAATAGTCATATATAAGTTTTAAATATATATTTCTACAATAACTTGTATATATTCAGATATTATATAAACATAGAAGTACTTAAAGATTACTATCTATTATAATAATTATCTACGTTTTGTTTATTTAAAATAATAACGATAATAATAATACAATAATAATAATATCGATATTTTTTTTTTAAAATTCTTTATAGGTACCTACATACATTCGTACTACTACTATACTACTTTTTTTATACGAATAAATAATAAATTACGTTTAAATTATGCACGCAGCTAAAGACAATATATATAAAGATAAACAAAAAATTCTTTATATAAAATATATATAGGTAACTATAAAATTGTGTGTTTAGGTAATGTGTTTTGTGCAAATATAAACGATAATTATAAATAATCAATAAACTTATTATACATTTTTCAATTACGTTTGTTATAGGTTATACTCCGATATATTTGATGATGCAATACGAATATACGCGTTATACACGAGTAATATTTTAATAGTTTTTTTTTTTTTATATATATAATATGATATTATAATACGTATATATCACTATATGTACGTATTACATATTTTCATGACAAATATAAAATATTATTTATATAAATAACCTAAAAATAATAGAAATTCGAATAAAATATATTGATTAATTTTACATTCGTGTAATTATTATATAACGCGCTTCAATTCCATATAATAAATATAAAACGTACACACGAATAAATGTATAATATATTCCGTAACATTGATAAGCGCGCGTAATATAATATCTAAACTAACACTAAAGTTTAGCAATAAGGTTTTTTTTTAATTAAAAAAAAAATAATTATAAACTTTTAATTAAATATTCCCTCGAAATTCATAAACGAAACTATAGTTTTAAAAAGCAATATTTGCGAATATATATTATTTATAAGATCATCCTGCTATATATATTATAATATAATACTGACGCCTTCGTAGCCAACAATTTATAACTGTCAGAGTTCGTAAATCATTTTTCGCGTAAAGTTACGCGGTTTTAAATTTTAATTACAAAAAAAAAAAATTAATTTTTATTTGTGTCAGAAACGAGAGATTTTGTACATAATAAATAATGAGATTTGCATAAAAACGTAGCGATATAATACTCTGGAAGAGATAATGAATACCATTTTAGTTATGTATACGCGTGATATTATAATTAAAACTCACCACGATAAAACGTATAAGGAACGGATCGTAAAAAAAGACGCGTTTATAACTATAATTTTATATATACCATTTATAGCAATTATGTTTCGTTTATATAGGCTTAAGGCAGTAAGACCAAAACAAAGTGCACCTATAGGCTAATATAATATTATATAATAATATTAAATATTATAATAAATATTGATAAAATATATTATTTCATAACGTGGATGACGACGTTTTATCTATATTTTTAACAGAAGTAATTATTATATAAAATATTGTATTATTATCATTATAGTTAAATATATTATAAAAGTGATATTTTATCATTTTAAACTATAACATACAAAACATTTTAGTCATTTTACTAACGTTTTTGTTACATAAATAACGTTAATTTATAATTATAAAGTTAATCAAAGTATATATTTTTATTATAATTATGATAACTATATCTATTCTCATTTTGCTGCTATTTTTATTAGTAGAAAAACTCTAATGCGTGTAACCATTGATTAACTATATGGTATAAGTTCTGTGGTTACTTCAAAGATTTATAGTTATACGAACAGTAGCCACAGCCAGGCCAATAGCCATAAATATATTAATTTAACTTATATTTAACGCGTTTATTGTTGATCCTAATTAAATATCCATAATAATTATTATACTCCTTGTGAGATGTGACCATGTTTCTATTTGATCTGTTTGTGAATGCAGCAAAATTTTATTACAGGATACTATTATGTACAATACTAATATTGACTGTTTATTACAGACCTATAGGCCCAAAACCAAATAAAAAATATAAACATAGCAACAATTATAAGTAATATACAATTATATTATGAAATTTATGATAGGTATACACAATACACTATAATAATATAATAATCTAACTAAATATTTTTTTTTAAAAAAATATACACTTATTATATTATACATTATCTGTATATATATTAGACCTATACTTAAAATGAAAAAAAAAAATGATATTTTCGTACATTAATTTTTATTACGAGTATAAATTACATAATATTCTGATCACTATATGTAATAATAATATTATTATTATTATTTATTAATACCCATTTATTCAGAATTTTCTTCACATGCGCATAATAATTTTTACACATATCTCCATATAATATTATTATATCATAATAAACAATCAATCTTGTTGTCATAAATTAAATCGTAAAACGTTGTAAGACGAAAGTCTGTTAAAATCCTCCGCGCACACTATTTTGAGTAATAATATTATTACATATAAAAAAAAAATAAAAAATATGCAATACAATATAACGTGATTTATTAGATATACGCGAGTATAATATTGTTTATTACGAATATGTAATAATATTAATACTACACCATAAAATTACCATACATAATTATTATTTTTATTTAATGTAATTTACAAGTGCATATATATATATAAATAGTAATATATGAATATAGAATCTATTATATTAAATTATTATTATAAAATGATATATGAGATAATCAAAGTACAACGGAAGATTAAAATATAAAATACAAAATTTTTACACGTGTTAATAACATCATTTATTCTTATCATTTCTCTTCATACGTATAAATGCGAATAAATAATAATATAAGGTTACAATAGTTTGATTAAGTAAAAAATATAATATTGTGCGTATCTTACATATTTATACATATTCCTTAAATTAAAAAATCAATATATATTATGTATTTATACTATAATACAGTTTATAGTTTAGAATTATATAAATTTTATGATTTTAATTTAAATTCTACATAATTTTTAATAATTTGTATGACTATTAATTATTATTTTGTCTTGTATATTATATTTTATACTACATACTCGTATATAGTTATATTATAATAAACTTCATAATCGTACTTGTAAATCTTAATTAATTAAAAAGTTTTCTAGGTATATATATTAAATAATAAATATGCGATACATAGTATATTATGTAATTATAGGTTAAACATAACTATAAAGAATTAAATTTTCTCGGGCGTTTAAATCGTATATTATAAATACACACACGTGTGACATTTATATAAATTTTATAATCGTAGGTATATCTATTACGCGTTAACTATCTGTATATATATAAAAATATATAATATAAATAGGTATAAGTGCCGCGAGTAAAGGCACTTACTGGGTAGATTTATTATTTTTGACTTCACACGAATATCATTTCTACAATAGTTTACAACTTACACAATGTAGTTTAAACTCCTAAAGGACATCATAATATAGCCGTATATTATATATACAATGATCATTTAAGTATACAATATTATATGGCCTATATATTATTAGGTAAAACGTATATTATCTAAAAAATAAAAATATATTACTTTCAAATTCAATAGTATATAAAATATTATATTATTATTATTATACTTTATTTTAAGTATATAAATACGAGTATAACAATAGAAGTTATTTGTACATCGGATAAGTTACAACTATTACAACCCATAATATAAAATATAATATATAAATTATACACCTGTATAGTAATAAAATCTATTCGCTAATATACGGCTAATATACAAAAGAAAAATATTTATGTGCGAATATTTTGCGTACTTATATATAATATATATATCGTACTATAATAAAAATTAGAAAACGAGTATATTATATTATATATATACAATGTTATACATGAACAATTAATGTTATATTCATATACAGATATGTCAAAAATCAAAATAGTCTATACATAATAGTCGTATATAAGTGTTTGTATCTATAATAATCATGAATACATTTTAGCAAAAGTTATAAATTTACAAATTTTTAATTTAAAGTACCTATAGTTTTATTTAAATACGATTAACTCATATTTATATTTTATATTGTATATTAACATAACCTTTAAATATATTTTACAAATGTATTAATAGATACCTAACATATTCGAATATTATTCTAAATTTACACGTACAATACTGTTCTGAATTTTTTTTATCCTCACGATGGTATATGGAAATTTAGGTATGCTAAATTATGTATAATATATAAATAATTTATACCTCGAATAATTACTATAATATTTTAAACAAGTTCACAATGTGTTCACAAACATTGATAATAATAAAATAATATTATTATATATTTGATTTTGGAACGCAGCTAATACTGTAGCGCCAGTGCGGCGTCGGTCCGCCACACAACACAAGGAAAGATTTGATGAAATTCGGAGGGTATACGACGTGTATTTATAAATTAAACGATAAACAATCTAATGTGTATATATTTTATGTATATAATTTTTCCTTGTGCGGGCTTTTTGTATAATACTCTCGGGATATTTATTATTATAACTCCTCGAATATTATAAATGTATACAATATATTTAGGGGGCGAATAATGGATACGTATATATATAAAATAAAAACAAAAGTACTCTGCAATTCATATATTTCATCATAATTTAATATTATTTATACAATATTTTTATAGTATAAATGTATAATATTATATTATAATAATTCATCATGATTCCAATAGTTACAAAAAATATTGGGAAAATCATATGATGTTTTTTAATGGTATCTCATATTATATTATATTGTTATATACATATGAAATAACAATATATTTGATATAATACAATACATCCGTTTAATGTTTTAGATAAGATCGCACGAGGCACGACGAATATGTTTTATAATATATGAGCATATAATATATCTAAATATATAATAATAATAATAATAATAATATAATGTCGAGTATTATTCGAATTTTCGACAAACAGGACTATTCATGTATACGCAAGATATTATATTAATATACGATATACACGCGAACAAGGATATAATAATAATATAATAATAATAATACCTATATATTATGCGCGCGTTTTCAACAGTTTCAAAGAACATGTATAAAAATATAATATACGACCGCAATATTGTGCGGGAAATACGCGCATATATTTAAATTTCATGTCCACCATTTTTGTTGCGCTTATACGTTTTTTACTCGATTTTCTTTCCTTATATTATATATATATTTATTTTTTTCACCCCGTTCGTATTTTTTTACGACCTGCTACGCGTGGATTATATACATTATATTATATATATATATATACATGTTATTATTTGTCGTTATATTCAGCGAAAGAATTTACGGCGCCCCGCGGACACGATATCCGCATATACCTAGGTATATATTATAATATATAACCGAATACGCACACGCAAAAACTTTTCCCATTAAACATATACTCTGTTTAGGTTTAGCTATGGTATAATATATAACAGCCTCGTATTATTATTTTCACGTCGTTGCTATTCAAACATAATAATAATCATATATATTATTATATAACGAAAATTATGATTTATAACTAAAAAGACACGTGAAGGGAAGTTTGACCGTATAACTTGTAATGACCGAAAAGTTTTCACGATAAATAATATATAATAAAATGGGGTTATTATATTATACATTACAATATATTATTATTATTATACGTATAATATATAGGTTATAACCGCATAATACAGGTTTATACCTTATATATATATATACTATGTCGCGCGTCTTACAAATTTTAACCGCCTTCTTTTAAATTTTCACGATCGTTTCAATAATATAATAAAACTCGAAAACATATAACATATTATTATATAGGAATATTATACGTTCGCCTTATTATAAATAAGTATATATAAGCACCTATATTTACAGCGTCTTACGTAATATTCTTCTTATATATTGCAGCAATTGCCAGTTTTTTGAAAATATTAAATATACCTACAAGACAAAAAAAATTTAATAATTTTTAATATTGTCATCATATTGAATATAGTTTTATTTTTATTTATACATTATTGGTAATGTATAAATGTATAATATAATACGTGCAGAATTATTTAAAATTGTATATATAATTTTAAATCATATTATGATTTACGGTTATATTTATAGCATGCAAATTTTAAAATACATTATAATAGCGTTGCAAACTATTAAAGAGCTCTTTATATTTATATATAAATGATTGTCCTCAACGATCCGTCTGAGATATCTTCGACACGAACAAACGATATTATATTATTTTAATTCGAAATTCATATAAGTAATAAAGGATATAAGGCTGGAAACATATTTATATATGTAATATATACAAAATCGTATTAAATATAATAAGAACATTAATTAAACATTAATAAAACATAAATCCATAACAATTATAATATATTTTATGCATTATTATATATATCATCGATACATAAATTCTGACTTTAAAAATTATTATTTTAGTGTAGGTATAATAGGTATACGATAGCGTATTTATAGTATAATAGTCGTCCATTAAGAATCACAAGAATATAAAAAATTTAAATATATAATATAAAAATAATTATATATAATTATATGTTTATATAGGCGTATTTAATACCTACACCTAATTATAATAATATAGTCTATGCGTATATATTTATATTTATACCGCAATTATCATACAAATTTTATATTGTACCTACGTACTATTATGCAGATAATAGTCATATATTAAACCTATAATATACTTATGTATAAGTACATACCTATATAGTTTTATACCGTGTTAACACCACCGTTATACATTTTTATAACCTCCGAATTTTTACGATGCTCAAATCCGAACGTCATTACAATTCTATTTAAGAAAATATTTATATTTATATATGTCTAAATATATACGCTATGTCAATTGTGATTCGCATCTAATTATCATTTTAAATTATATAATAATTATTATTATAATACCTTATCATTTTATTAGTAGATTTTCAAGTTATAATATTATAAATATAATTTTACGGTAAATATAATAATTTAATATTATAATATTAATACTCTATTATATTTTATGAAATTTTTCAGAGGTGACATTTATCATAATAAAAATGTAAAAATATCTATTATCATATATGTATATATCTTTAATTTTATATTGAAATAAAAATAATTCTAATGGCTCTATAATTATTGTTGTATAATTAAAAAAAAAAAAAAATTATTTTAAAATTATAATATATATTATCTATATTAAATGTTTCTTCGAAAATTCTTCGTCTATATTATAGATTTATTTATTATAAATTATAATACAAATTTTGTTTAACGTGAACCTGCGTATTATAATAAAAGTACCTACTAATTATTATAATATACGTTGGATTTTCAAAATTACGCGTATAGACATAAAATGTATATGACTCTATATAAGATTAAATCCGAAATGTTAAAACTTTTTTTTTAATAATATTTTTTTTTTAGTATTTCTAACCTAACCTTATATAAAATAATAATAATATTATAGGTACATATTATTATATACCTTGGTACATTATTATTATTATTATTATTATTATTATTATTATTATTATTATTAT
>JAIUCT010000001.1:30030632-30050310 GCA_021307375.1 Tetraneura akinire | reverse complement strand
AATAATAATAATAATAATAATAATAATAATAATAATAATAATAATAACGCGACTGACACGAGTTCAACTCGTAATCATTTGCATATTATAACACGTATAACGTATACGTATATTATATATGATTTACAATATATTGTTATTAAACCGTAAAGCTGCATCGGGTCGTACGCGCGAATACAAATATTTTAGATCTTATAATATTTTTTATACCTAGGTATATAATTTAATATTATATTAAACGGATATTAGGTATAGATTTTTCATCATCAGAGGTCACACACTGCACGCACACCGCTTTTACCCGGGGTTAAGTACGACACGCGAAATTTCAAGTCGTAAAAAACAAAAAATTCATTTCGTATTATAATAATACAATACGTGTAGGTTAGGTATTATTTTATATATAGATACAATATAATCGTTATATTATTTATATGATTATACGAGTACGTATACGGAATCGCGAACATCACGCGTCCGACCGTCGAAGAAGAATAAAAATCAATTATTCGTGGCGTGAAATTTATTATTTTTATCTATATAATATTATGTACAACCTAAATAATAATATTGTTATTACCGACGTATATTACAGATTTACTCGTAGTTGGTATACATGGTTGTCCACTCGCGATTATTATTATTTTTATTATTTTACGATCCGAACCATCTCGAAAAACTAGTTTATAATAAACATATTCTGGATAAGTGGATTTTTTAATTTATAAATAAAAAAAAAAAAAAAAATTTCTATTTTCGATTTATAACAAAAACGACGTATATTTCAGTCTTCTGTGCTCCGTGTATAATAAATACGTAAGTCGTATATAAGTATATACATAATAATTATAAATTAAATTAATATATACTTTTTTTAATAATATATGAATAACACTTTTGATTACACTAGAAATCATATATTACGTATATTTTATTATAAAAAAAATGTTAAAAAATTCGATTTTTCAAATTGTTCATACAAATCAATACTCTATAAATCGATATTACTAAAATACCTAATACGAGTACACATGCATGCATTTTTATTTTATTTTATTTTTTTATTGCGGTTTTCTTAAATACATTGATTATAATTTGCCGGGTATACATAATAAAATATTTTAATCCAAGTGCGGACATAATTATATGGAATATAAAATAGTATACTTATTGGATAGTTTGTCTTTTTTTTTTATATTTTGATACTTCCAAACTAATAGATTTGCACTTCTACAATAGGAAATATATATGTTATATTTAAATTTCAAATTAAACCCGATCGATATCAAAAATATCATATTCGTCTCGTATGATGATGGGTAACTATTATTTTAAAAATCAACGATTTTCAATGGTATTCCTATATAATTTTTTCTTATAATAATATTATATATATATATCTTTATTAAAACAGAAATTTCGATTGCATTGGATACTCCTATTGGATTAGTAAAATTCACGGTATACACGTTTTATTTATCAATTTATCTTATATATAATACGTTAGAATACACACATTTTTATCTACGTAAATTATTAGTTTTATGAATATCATATAATAGGCGTTCAAGTATAACTTACGTCCACGTCTAGCCTAATAATATATATATAGTATATATACACTGCGTTGACCGTGTGGCACATATTACAACAGAGTGTTTAATGCCAATTTATAAATTACAAGACTCAAGGCCTCTGATAATATATTGTACCGCGCATATAAATATAATATATATATATATAGGTGTAATATGACGTGTTATCACATACGTGTCCGTTCACGGTGTATGTTATAATTACCGAGACCGTTGATAACGTCGTCGTCTTTGTAACGCCCGCGTGAACGACGCGTCACGCTCGAAAACACTATACGGTTTAAGCACGTTTCGCGCGTATACGACGGCGGCGGCTCATATTTGCGCGTTTCGTACGAAATATTTATATATACGAACGCGTGTAATAATATATTACGCGTTTACCGTGCCACTTTCGCAATATTTATTTTATCGTTTTCTCCTTAAAAATAATATTTGTGTCGCATAATATTTTACTAATATTATTAAAACATTGCAGTATACATGATAATAATAAAAATAAATAAATAAAATAAAATAAATTATTAAATATTTTAACCCTTTCAGTCTCGAATTATGAAATGATAATATAAAAAAATATTTAAATGAATAAATATCATGTTTAAGATGTTGAAAATCGATTGAAAAACATTTTGGTCAATTTTATCAATTATTGAATAAAATTTGTTTGCATATAGGTATATCGAATTCGTGTGATGTACTCGTGTTATTGATGAAAGTCGAGGACAGCGCACGAGTCATCTACATGACCTTGAAAACGATAATAAAATAATATTGTAGGGTATACACACTATATACACCGATGTACGAATTATAGCTATATCGTATATGGTCGTAAAATCGAAAGGGTAAAAGTATTCTTATTGTGTTTCTGAAAATTCGAAATCGGTACTCGCATATTTATGTATATAACGTTGTACACATATGAGTATATATTTTATTATATTATAATAATATAATATTATTCCGATCTCCGTGTATAATATATTATATTATATTATATTGCAGTGCCGAAGGACGGCGTATTCCATCGCGTGGTATGTAATTTTTAGAGCAAAAAATAATAATAATAATAATAATAATGGAGAGAGCATTATATATAATATGTATAAATATATACAGGGTGATCGTAAAATCGTTTTATAATTTTGACAATGTTCAACCCTTTATATATTTCTGCACGATAATATATTATATAACGTATACACATTATATATATTACATTATATTTATATACACCGTTCGCTCTGTATATATTATAATACTACCCGAGTGTTGTGGTGTTTATGTTATGTTATATACGCGCATTATATATTATTATACATTTTGGTTCAATAAAATGTCGAATAAAAACTCAGTCCTCGGCATACTTCAAACGGAGCTGTGTGTCCTAACATCATGACCTAGACGTATATATACAGCTATCATATATAACGTGTATAAATAAAACGTGTCTAAATTGTAAATAAATCCGAGACCCAAACGTAATAATATTATATAAATATAGAATTTAACCCCGCGTACCATTATAATCGAGAGCGTGATTTAAATTTATTTTTTCTTTCGTAAACAATCGTCTAAAGTCGTGGTATACATCTTGTACCTTGTATGTATAGAGTCTATAATGCCTACTGGAGTTGCGTATCCCTAGATCACAGATCGCATCGTTATAAAATAACTAAACCCTTAGGTAAGAAAACCCTTAATTAAAATTGTTTGAATTAACATAATATTATACAATTAAATAAACTTTATAAACGTTGAGACCGTTTTCGCGTGCTAGTTATTTGATTCGTTATAACTTATAATCGTTAACGAAATAATATATTTTGTAACCGACGAAAAATATTATACAATTAAACTTAAATTAGTATACTTGTTATAAGGGTTTATGAGGTGACTGACTTTATTTTTACCCATTTTATTGTATTTAATAACACTGGGACATTACATAAAATGGTCGAGGAACCATAATACAGACTAAATAGAAATATTATACACATTACATTATATTATAAATTTGAACGCAAGCTCCAGAGAAATATGAGATTTTTCTTAATTGGAATAATATTATTATGGATATATGCCTTTTATTGTGCTGAAAAAATAGAAAATAATTTTAATTATTATTTTAATGCGAATATATTCATATGAATGTATACAATATTTCAAATTAATAAATTAGAACAATAGTAAATTATGTAAACGATAAAAATGTTTTTTTTTTTTTTTAATAAACTCATTTAATAATTGTGAATTTATGATTTATTTATAATATTAAACTTACAGGAGGAAAAAATACTCGCTGGAAATAATCAGCCCCACGTTTACGCCTGTAATTGCACAATCTGTAAATACTATATACATTCGTGTAGATGTTGTTGCCGACACGGTTAAATTTGTAATTTTATAACTCGTATGGTATGGACGTATATTATTGTCCTCGTTTTGATACACATTTATTACGTTTCATTATCAAACGCATTAATTTTAATTATTTTTATTCGATAATTCGATATAATAAACACGTTAAACTTCAAACAATATTATTTTTTGTAAAGTGTGTTAGACTTAGAACGAATAGAAATAACTGCTGATGAATCACTGTATAAGAGTGACCGTGATGTACATATCGTTATCATTTTATACTTATAAGTTATAATATTGTATCTCAAGTTTAATGTTAACAAAATATTTCTAAACAGTGATATAACATGTTTTTATATTTATATATTATACTTATACGTTACGTGAATATAATAATAATAATAATAATAATAATAATAATAATAATAATAATAATAATAATAATAATAATAATAATATTAGTAATTTATTTTAATATTATATTAGAATATTTAATCGTTTTTATTTTTATTTTAATTAATCTTATACCTATCATTTGATTTTTAATTTTAATTTTTACCTTCAGTTTTTTGATATTATAAGTTCGAATATTGAAAATCGAAAACTTTTTCAATTATTTTAAATGCCGTATAATATAGTAAAAGTTTAAGTATATACTACAGTATCCATAAATGATATAAAAGACTCGAATTTTGAATAATATGTTGAAGTTTAAATAAAAATTTTCAATATTTTTATTGTTCGATGCATTTTTAAAATAAAAGAAACAATACGAAATCATGCAGCATGACGTGACGTCATATATCTATACCTGCAGTACTATGATATACGAGTATATAGTTTTTTTTTCTTTAAAACAATAGGTAGTTAAATTATTTCCATTTAATTTCACTAGTTAAAACTTAAAATACAATTCTATAGAAACGATTTGTCATTAATATTTCTTGCTGCAATAAGTTATACCTACCTAAAATATAACTTATTCTTTAAAAAAAAAAATCCTCTATTTATAAAATACCAATATGTATAACTGCAGGTAAATTTTTATTCCACATTCAGAAGTACCTATAAAACGTAATTTTAATATTTTAACGTGTATTATTATATAGTTATCAGTATTCATCAGTGGCTTATGATAACGTATTTAAATTTATTAGTATCAGTATAATATATTATACTTATACGCTATAATATAATGTAAAAATTATATATTTTTATGCTATTTAATTTATAATGTAGACTTTAATTTCTTTCTCACTTTTTGTTCCAGCAGTTATCTACGACGCTATCATAAATCCTCAGCGCGTAATATATACAATCTAACCTAACCGTTTATATATACCATAAATGTCTATAAAATTAGTCATAATTCATAATAAGTATGCTTACCTACAACCTACTTTAAATTCACTATATAAAATTACAAATTACTATTTATATAAACTGTACATAATTACACGGTATAAATATATTAAAATATTGATATAATTTTATTATTCAAGTCAATATTTTACGTAATATTATGTAATATGATAATATGAAATCAATGTATCTATATAAATATGTCCGATATGGTTAGGTTGACTATAATCGTTTTAATGTTTTTAAACGAGTTGTATGATTTAATTTTTTTATAAAAAAAAAAAATTCTATATTTTCTAATATTATATGGAACGGTCGTATAATTATTAATTAATAAACATTTATTTTAATAATAAATGTATTTATAATATTATATTTATTATGGTTACTATATTGTATACTTTACTAGTCGTTATATCGTACTTACAATATTTACGGTGATGTGTACGAGTACGATTTTTTGTGGCCTCGAAATTTCACTTCGGTGCAGGTAATAACTGCATCGATGAATAATAGTAATAAATTTAGACGAGTTTCAGTGTCTGGACATACGGACAATGCGGTTCACATATACACATGTTATTTTATAACACGACAGTCTACAGTTTTACACCTTATCTTGTTCAGTCTGAACGTCTCAGATCGAACATCGTATACGATATAATATTATACTAATAATACTTTTTTTATAATGAAAAATTTTACGTTATAAAGTGTACCTATACAGGATCCGAAAAATTTACTAATAAGATTTTATCTATATTTTTAAATAAAAATAGCAAGGGAAGGGATAATGGTGTGGAAGGGATACAGGTGTAAAGAGGATAGTGATTATGACTGATGAATTTTGATCAACATTTGAATGCAATGATAAATCATTACATTCGAAAAACAATTTTGAGTGACGTTCATCAGATAATATGTACCGAACTACCGATTAAAATTTTTACATTTATCTGTGTCTACGTTCAATAAAAATAATTTATAATAAAACCCCTAAATGAGTCACCTAAATTCCCAAATCAGTATTTCCCTCAGAAATGTTTTTTAGAATATAATGATTTATCATTATATTCATGTGTTACTGAAAATCGGAGCATTATTTCGGGTAGTAAAAGTGTCTTCTTCAGACATAAAAAAAAAAAGACTCATTATTGTAAAACCAATACATTTTTCGCTTTGCTCAAAAAAATAATGACGATATATGAATTGGTATTAAATACCCCGTACGATTAAATAATAATCATAATTTGGTTATTCGATATGTATAAGTGTTAATTTATTCTGATTAAAATTGTTTCCTTCCAGTATATAATTATACACAAAACTAACTTATAAATATATAACTATATGTCTCTTTGATTAACTATGAAACATTAATTTAACATTAATTTATTATTAAATAAATTATAATTATAAAAAATATAAATTGATGACAATGAATTTATCATACCTATATATGCGCTTCGATTACAGATATATAAATCGACACGTTCTATATATAGGTATACATTTTATAGTATAAGTACATGCACATGAAATACGATAACATACAGGTCATACAGGTATAAATACGTATTATATACCTACATTTTTATACCGGATTGTAATATACCAATTACCACGTATAATCTACCATATACGTATATATAGTACCTACCTGTATTTACGTACGTGATTTAGTCTTTAGTGGATGCTGTACGGAGGTCATCGACTCTGTATCGGCGGTACAGAAAAGAAGATTAAGAAAAATAAGAAAAACATGTTGTTTACTGCACCCACGTGTGGGACTAAAAATCGATTATAACAATATAATATAATATATTAACGAATAGTATATTGTAATATGTATAAGATTTATCCCATCTTATACCTATATAATATATAATATAATTATTATTATTATTATTATATTTGAGAGCACGCCCAAATTTTATTTTATATACATTTAATTGTATTGCATAAAACTGGTTTCTTCGTATCTGTATAATAATATACATATATAATATAATATAATATTTATTATTATTATTATTATTATTATTATTATTATTATTATTATTATGGCTTGTCCACTGAAAGTCCATCGTATTATTGTTTCCAGTGTATTATTTTTTACAATTCATCATATTTTTAGATTATAGGTGTAGTGTAGGTACAACTTGTATTTTATATTATTGCGTTTACGCGTGTATAGATATCTAATCTATAATATTTTAATATTTTAATTTAATATTTTAATTAATATATTAATATAATAATAAATAATTAATAATATTTTTATTATTATACCGACCTAACTACAATAAATAATTTGACAATATGCCATCAGTATCAGTGTTGGTTTTTTCTTGACAAAATCATATTGATAGCAAATTATATAAAAACGTTTAAACACAATAATATAATATAAAAATAGTTTTTACTCGTAGGTATATTTTAAAAAAATAAAAAATTTAAAATAATCAGTAATAAACGAAATCGAAAAAAATACGAACGCCATATTTCAAATTTGAACGATTGAATACCAATAATATTGTGTGGCGTAAAATCGTCATAAATTTGTTACCAGATAGCACTACATGTTGGTATAAGTTTAGTTTCACACGTATCATAGCATTATACCTAGGTATAATATAACTCCATATTTTTTTTCAAAATCAATAATGATAAACCCTTATTAACCATTTAATTTTTTTCCTAAAGAATTTCCTAGATAATAAAGTTTAAATCCATTTAATTAAATTAATTAGTGATTATTCGTAATTTTTATATTATTCATAAAACTATATACCTACATTATGCGCAATTTTGTATATTTATATTAATATAAAGTATAAATGATAACATACAATGGTTATTGGTTACCCGTAGTAAAATAAAATTTTAATTTTAGTAGAAATTCCATAAAATTATATTATTTATTATAATATAAACGTATCAATTAATAATAGTAATTTTGATTTTGGAACAAACTATTCCAGCCAACAGGTTGTCAAATAAATGACGAGTGTCCACGTTTTATAAAAATTATCTAATTATAAAAAAAGAGAAAAAAATGTCATAATAATTTAATATTGTAATATTTTTACAGATAAAATATCCGGCGTACTTTCGTTATACGTCCTCTAGATTTCTAAGAAGTCGCACATTTGTAGTTCAATCTTGTCATTCGTGAAACATAGATAGCGACACTGAAATACCGACCGATTGATGGACAAAAATGTCATTTGAATCTCGGTAAGTTTTACTGCACCTTATTAATTACTTCAGGTAATTTACCTGTTACCGGTCAAGTTAAAATAATTAAGATTTTATTTAAATTAAAATAACGTGGAAAAAAAGTCATTAAAACCGTAACAATTTGATTTTATGATAATATAATGAAGTAGGTACATATAATAACATTATAATATACTTAACTCAATGTTCATGTTTTATTCTACTTACACGAAATTTAAATAATCCCTTTCGTGCGTAGTTAGTAGTTCAAACGATATGAGATACGTTATTTTGTGTAACGAACCTATGAATTAGTAACTATAATACTTATTCGTGTGGGTACTTAGAGAATAAAATTCTTGGCCTGTATGAAAAAAAAGTCGACATAAACTAAAACATGCAATTATTTTTATGAGTAAAAATTAAAAAAAAAAAAAAATTATTTAAATTACTATTTAATTATTGTAATATAAGTAATATTATACATAAATATATACACCTATACCTTATAATATTTTGTCGTGTTAATATAACTACACCTACTCACGTGATCAAAATGCATTGTAATTATAATTTTTAGGATATATATACACTATACAGTTTTCAAAATAATAATAATTAAATTAGATTTAAGACTTTTTTAATATATTTTTATATACATTCCATTAAACGAAATAATTATAAATTAAAGTTAAGTGTAATACACAAATATGTTATAATTACGTACAGGTATATTCGTATAAAAAAAATTTATATTATACAGGTAGGTAGGTATAATATACAAATATTAAATTACAATTATATATATCTACTTATAATATTATAGTCTCTTTTAGAATCGTTTCACGACACGTTTATCTTTTTTAAAAATTTATATATATGATGACCCTTATAAATATAATACGAGTATATAAATATTTATTATTAGCCACGTTACTCGCATTTTACTAATTATTCTTAATATACGACTTCACGACTTACAACTTACTATAGTGTATTAATGGATTATATTAATTATATTAAGTAAAAAGTTATGTTGTTTGCCCAAAACTATTTTATACATATTATACTAAATATAAATAACTTCAAACACATCGTTCCCCCTATAATATAATAATCATAATAAAAATTGATAAAAATCCTGAAACTATATTATATGCTTACTATACGGTTTCCATATTTTATAGTCTTATATAATAACACATCATATAGGTTCGTCATAAAATATTTTTTAGCTTTTTGCGCAATTTAAGTCTAAACATTCCTATATATATAATATATATATATATATAAGATGTATACTTTTATATATATTATATACTATTGTTATCGTCGACTTATGACTTATATTTATAAATATATGTATTTGTGCACGTGTAACGCGTGTATATACGTGCGGATCATCGTCTTTGACAGAAAACGAGAAAAATTACATTATACACGCTTAAGTATACGGGGTGTTCAGAAATTTCGTGTTACAAAAATGATATAAATTACACGTGAATACTCCTATATTTTCGCTGTTATAATAAGTATATTGTTTTCATTTCTTTTTCTTTTTTTTTTTTGTAACACTACGTTCTGATCACACTGTACATGGACGGCATCTTATTATATATATTATTATTATTTACGATCGTTCCGAGGGGGATCGTGTTTGCCTTTTATTCCTTGTGCGCTGTGGCCATATACATATATAATATATCTTGCACGCACACGAGTATTCTATGTATATACATATTATATTTTATATTATATGTTATATGGTATATCGTGAACAGTATTTCGCTGCGAAACACGAACAGGGGAGGGATTTACGAAACTAAAACGAAATCTCCCCCAAATGCATTTTCCGTATCAACGGTTTTTTTTTTTTTTTTAAGTATAATATAATACATTTTCACTGTTTTTCCGACTAAACTGCACGAGGTACACGTGCGTCCAAAAAGTCACTGTACATTATATACAGACGTGGTTATAATAACGAGGAAAAATACGTATAATTTAATTTTGCTCGGGTACACGTTCAGGCTTCAGACATCTGCAGAATGAAATATATAATTATAATATTGTAAATTTATATGACACCACTAAGATAAAAAAAAAAAAAATCTAGAGTATACAAATTTCTGTACATCGATTATACACATTTATACAGCAGCTGATTAAATTTAATCATAATATATAAAATACTTAAGTAATGTTTATATTCTGATGTGATTGGAATATACGAGTATATAATATAACCGTGTGTATGATTTCGCGATTTTTCGAACACGCGATGGACATCGTTGCGACAAAGAACGAAATAAATTTTCAAAACGATTCGCTCTTTTATCACTCTGTATATACATCGTGTATGTATATAAGTATATTACTAAACATAATAATACTTGCAAATAATAAATATACACGCACGCACGTACTTAATATATAATATACCTACCATATACAGCGAAAAGCTTTCAAAAGTGAAAAATAAAGTCTCCGCAACGAAGAATACGTATACTATATTCATATAAAATATATTATATATATATGCGCGTACACTCGTGATATAGGCGTGGACCGGCCATAAAAATCGCGACGACCCATCACCTTTTACATGAGAATACGTGACTCGAATCGGACAGACCGTTTTTACACTAATTTATAATATTATATATTATATATTATTGTTGTTGGACGCATCGTGTCAGTGGTTAAAATTTTTCCTTGTAACTAAAAATAATTATTATTGTCACGCGTCCATTATCTATATTTAATATCAAAGGTATATCTTAAATTAACTTTAGCTAACCAAACTATATAATAGGTACATAATATATGTTATATTAAGGTATACTTAATTTATATTGACCATTACCGTGGTATAAAACCGAAGTGCGAACATCTATATAGCACAATATATATTCGATTGTAATATTATAAATATATTATTGGCAATATAATTTTTTCAGCTTCTATAAGGATTACAAAAAAAAAAAAAAAAATATTCGCAAAAATTCGCAAAATCTCCAACTTTCTTTAATTGAACACGATGATTAAAAAAAATTTAACAATTTATTAACACGATATTATATTATATTAAAATGACGTATTTTCTTTATTTATTTGTTTTATACACGGTGCACGTTCGCGTTCACGTTTTTTAAATTATAATATATTATGTGTATGTCACTTGAAATTTGGAATGAAATCAAACGAGTCCGTCAGTTTAAAGGTCTCCCTGATGAATATGTAAGACGTAACACGTAAGAGTATAATATATAATACTAAAAGATTATATTTTTATCAACATTTACGACTTGAGTAGCTACTTTACAAGTTAATATAGTTAATATTAAATTTCCACATTATAAACAATTATAAATAATAATATATGATATTATATATATAAAATATTAAAAAATTATAATTTATTAAATTTTTCAATATCTTTCTTCTTTGAAAAATTATGAATCAATTAAATACTAATTAAATATTTCAATGCACTTATAATATTTATTATATAAAATAACATATGATTAAATGAATACGAAGTACCAGCTATAAGATATATTATATGAGTATAATTCAATAATTTTAAAAATCATTCAATTTAAATATAATATATATAACGTCATTAATCATTATATATAGCATATAGGTATATGTACAATGTATATATAAAATCAAATTCAAAACATAATAATACATATTATGTAAATAAACAATTAATGTATAAAGTAGTCAACCCATATATGTATATATCGTATAAAATGTTTATGAGTTTAAAAAAGTTTTATTATCTATTTATTTTTTTATAATTTTTTTATAATCATAATAATATGTAATTATAACAGATTTATTATTTATAGGTCATATAAATAGGTAATATGATTATATATTATGTATTTATAGTGTTAATAAAAACAGTTTTTTTTTTTTTTAATGGTTATAAATATATTAATATTATTAGTTATTACTATAATAACTAATAAGTAATAACCAAGTGTAAAATTAACAATAAATATGATAAGAATATATTGTATATATAGTAAGAATATTATATAATATTATTGCTATACGTATACTTAAAAAAAAAGGTGAATATTTTATGTATAGGCACTTACACTAATACTTGACAGAAACTCTTTCGTATATTAAATTTTCGTATAATTCAATATTATATAGTAATCTAAAATTTATGGAATATTTTATATAATTTAAAATGTACTTAATATAATTCCAAGGTATAAATACTTAAAAACCAAATATATAGAAATAATTACTTGTTTTTTAACATATACAGAGTGATCAAAATTTCGTGTTAAAAATATCGAAAAAGTTTCTAATCCCCACCGTTTTTGTAACACAAAATTTTTATCACATATTGTATATATATTTCAATTCGTGTATTGTTGTAACTTACATTTCTGGTCATCCTTGATAGTTAATAATGTTATAAATTATAATGCGATTTATTATATCTTATGTTTCCATAAAATATTTCTTCGACTCAATTAATATAATTATTATTATAAACTATACCTTATATTAAATAATATAGTTATTTACCAATATTAACCAGTGAATTATTTAAGCGTATATAATATGTTTGTTGATGATAAGTATAGGTACTCGTATATGGTATATATTAATATTTATATATTATAATTTAATAATAATTTTTATATACGAGTATATGAAACTAACGAATAATATAAAATAAAAATACGTAATATAAACTTGTGCTACTCGTATACTGATAAAATACTACCTATAGTATTGTAAATACATATAAAATATAGCTTTGGTTAAACATTTTAATACAAATATTTGAAAAATTATGTAATTATAATATAACATAATATATGAATAAATTTATAATTATTATGTCACTGAAACACATACTTTAATTGTTTTTTTTTTTTTTTTTTTTTTTTTTTTGTATAATCATATTCCCGAGTAACATTTTCTAAAAAATATAAAAATTATATCGTATAGTCGTATTTATATCATCGGATTATTTATTAAAGGGCGGTACATTTATGTAGTAATCACGTGGAAAAATCATTTATATAATATATACCTTATAACCCACCGTATAATATAATTTAATCGTCGTCGTCACGCTATTTTCGTATATTATATATAGTTGTAATACCATCATATACCAATAATACCTATTACGTATTATATGGTATAAAATAAAAATATATTTTTGTAACGCGCGCGACAATGAATAAAATACTAATTTTATTTGACACTTTTGACGTGCGACTGTATAGTCGTGCCGAAGAAAAAATTTTTTTGTAAAACTTGTTGGACGTAAATCCTACTATTTTATATCCGTTCATCCGTGCACTTCACATGCGTATAATATTATTACATATACCGTCGTTTAACTCTTCCATTGCAAACGAACGCTTTCTTTATATATTGTCATCGGTTATCCCTCCCAAAATTATATATAAATATAGATATGACCATATATATATATATTATATTATGCACGCTGTAACGGTTAAACGACATCTCTCATCGTTTCATTTTTTTTTATTTTTTTTTTTTTTTTTGTCCATTATTTTCCAACGAATAAAATATATAAGTCATTTAATTTAAACGTCTTTGAAAAAAAAAAACAACATTTATTATACGAACATCACGTATTAAAATATATATACGTATATACACTCAGGTATATCAAGGACAATCATTATAATTTATATATTTTATAATATATTCCATTATTTTTTATACTATATTATAAGAAATTTCATTTGGTACCAGTATATTATTATATTCGATAGTACTCGTATACGTATAAAATAAATACATATAATTAGACTCTCTTGTTTCGCCCCGAAACTACGAGGGTCCTCCTCTTGGTATACATATACATATAATATAAAGATGAACTGTCTCAGAGATCGTAAAATCAAGTGACACGTGGGAATAATCATGTATGCGTATAGTGTAATATATACTATAAGGCTAATTAACATATTATATAGGATTATCTTGATATTATAACGATATAGATTATTATACATTTATAGATATATACGCACGTTGGGAAATGATGGGAGGACTTATAATCATATATAAAGATGATGTTTGACGATAAAAATACATATAGGTAATATTATATAGGATTAAATAATAATATACAGACGCCCGAAAAGAAAACGAAAAAAAAAACGCAATGAAATTTCAAAAAAAATAATATTATAATTCTTATATATACGTACATATGCCTCCTATATAATATAATAAGACGTATTATAATTATTCCGGCGTATATTATGTATTTTTTATAGTCTCGTGTATACTGATAACAATATATTATAATTTATTTATTGTATATTATTATTACTGGCAATTGATTATTAAAGCGTGCGTGATTTCGAGTTTTTATTCAAAATCGAATAGAATACTATATCGTTTATATTATTATTATTTAATATTTATATATTAAGTTTATTATGATACAAAATAAATTAAAATTTTCCTTACGTGACGTGTAGACGTATAGTCATTGTATAAATATACATACTCGTATTACGAGAATTAAATATTTTAAACAGTATATATAATAAAGTATAAGCTATACCTATATAAATATATATATATATATATAGAATTTTATGTGGTATAGGTGTATAAAGAACTATTTCATATAAATTTATAATGTAATATATAACCTATTATGCTATCAGTGATGCAACCAGGGTGGATCCTTGGGTCTGGCTCCCCATGAATCGAATTTATTTCTTCAATTTATTAACAATTATTGTTTTTTTTATAAAGGTTTGCATACTCAATTGTACATACCTGTACAAACATTTTCAAATTTCAAACTACTACGTATATTAAATATAATTATAATATACAATCTATATAAGTAAATTGAAGTACAAGTGTACAGTCACACATTTTGTAATTTTATGGACCCTTCTATATGATATTTCTGGTTGCGCTACTGTATGCTATAATAATGATACGAGTATAATAATGATATGGATAGAAATATTAGAAACCCGAATAAAAATTATTGAAACTAATAATTTTTTGACATGTATTATCGTATTATCGTAATATTTAACGCGTTTCTAAAATATAATTATTTTATATATTATTTATTGGTGTATACTAGTATAAATAAGTTACAATATATATATTATAATACAAGTACCTTAACTTTAGCTAAATACTGCACTTAAAGAGGAAACTCATCGTATAACGTATAATATGTATAAATACGAGCGCACGATATAATAATAAATCCGCCTCCGGGAAAATTAAGGGTCAGCTAATTATTATTGTCGTATGTACAACGAAAGTGAAATCATAAAAATATATACGACGGACGGCAGTACACGTGAGAACGTTATATATCTTCAATTACTGAATTACAGAATATTGAAAATAGCAAAAGTGTACACACAATAATTGGCAATAATAATATATTACATGTGCCCATATCGCGTATTTCTGTAAATATGCGATGATCCATAATTAAATTATTATCAGTTATTGAGGCTTAATACGAGCAGGAGATGAGTTATGAAAGTATTTTAAAAGATAAAAAACGAACTCATAATGTAGGTACCTAAATATAAAATAAGTACAGATACAAATATATTATAATGAAGGAATAAAATATATATTGCAATTTAAAATCAATTATTATAATATAAAGACAATAAGAAATTATATACCATGTTATCTGGTCAGAAACGTTTTGTTAATGCATCCAGAAAAAAGCACGAAAAAAATGCATCTATATACCTATGGAACATATTATATATTATTATGTTGCGAGTAATTATTTTACTATTATTTGTTTCATAATTATTATTATTATTATTTTTTTTTTACAAATATTTATTTATAATTGTTTAAAAAAGATGAAAAAAGCGGGTTCGGTGAATTGCGTCCCCGATTATTTTTCCAAGTAGGTGATTTGCGTCCCCGATTATTTTTCCAAGTTCCTAAATATTTTTGATTGATATTTGATATCATTTCTATTTCATTAGGATATTTTAACAACGTATCATTTCAATTATCGTATAACGGTGTGGACAATACAGGTGGTACCTAATTGGAAAAATCACCAAATACTATTATGTATACACATATATCAACGAATGGTTCGTTAATTCTCATTATAGACCTTAATATTTGATCTATGATCTTTGATCTGTGATGGGCCAACCCCCGGGAGGTGCTCAAAGAATTATTATGAGATTTACGAAGGAAATTTTTGTTTATAGATGGTTGCTATTAGTTTCAATAATATTATTATTTTGGTTCCTATTACTTTCAATAATATTATTATTACTATAATAATACTATAATATACTATTTTAATCAACAATTATTATAAACAAATTTAGCTGATGAATCAAATTTATCGAAGGAAAAATGTCGTTCTTTCGGCATTTTTTCGTCCTTTTTTATGTCGCGTGGGGTTAATTTTGAGAAATACGAAAAATGACTCAAATAATGTACAAACTACATCCAATTTTCAATCAAAAACATGTAACATTCGTGAAAATAGGAACATTATTTCGGGTAGTAAAAATGTCTTCAAGCATAAAAACAATTAAAAAAAGACACACAACATTGTAAAACCAATACATTCTTCGCTCTGCTCTGAATCTAAAATGAAGAAAATAAGATACGTATTTATATATATTATGTAATGTAAGTTGAAACTTGTAAGGGGAGAATGATGGTTTATATGTAATATGTATAGAAAAAACGTCCGAGTACGAGCAGGCGAATAGAAAATTAAAATTTTTTTAAGAATTTATATTTACGTTCCCACGAAAACGCATACATTAACATAAATTACAATTGGGTGGCTAAAAATAGCGACGAAAATATATATATATTTTTCATTTCCACCCTCTAAACTTTAGCTTTATTTAATACCTCACACAACAGAAGAATAATGGCACTGCGGAAGAAGCAGTGATAGCAATAAAACATGATGGCGTGCTACCATTTGGTGTCTGTGTATAATAGTCTGTTCACGATATAATACGTTATAATGTCTCTGTATCTTTCTTATCGCAGATAGGCGTGTTATCTTCTGCAACCTGCTTTTTATATAATATTATAACAGTAGGCGACCGTTCCCGTGAAGATCGAATAAGCGTGTTATAACGATGTAATTGTAAATGTTTTGTATAGTATATTGTATACGTCGGACTTGCAAAAACTCGAGGGATTCGTGTAATTCAAGCTGATTTTATAAAAATAATGTTTTTTTTATCGTATATATTATTCTTTATTCCATTCTGAATTTAATAATAAAACTGTTAAAATTGACGAATTTTTATTTTATATTTTTGTTCATGTGTATGTGTATAATACTCGAATTATTATTAGACTATATATAGGGTTATCGTTGGCATAAATTAATGCGAAAATATTATTGTAATTAATATTTTCATAACGCCAAAATAAACACGCGTAATACAATTGAATAAGAATAAGGGTATATGATTACGCACAGATTTCATAATAAACAATATTTTTTATTAATGTATACAGGATATAATATTATATTCATTGCTAGTTCTTCTATATTAATTCCTACAGAAAATTGATAAAAATTAACCGATTTGCAGAAGTGAATAATAATTTAAATACAATATAATTTGTACAACTAACCAAAAATATGACCAAAAAAACAATAGTTTTATTTTATTATTATTTTATACCTACAAAATATATACTCGTATTATGTAATATTATAATACAAAACGAGTAAAACGAACGAAATAAAAAAAATATACGAAAGTATATTTACGAATTTTTTCCACGAACCGTATTTTTGCATTCGCACTAAGTTTTGTATAATATTATATAATATGTATTATAATATATTATAATAATAGCGCCTGCTGTCGGTTGATTCTGTGCGAGGGGATATAAGTTATATGCTGTACAAAAACGCATATATACATATTATATAATATATGCTGTATATAAATTTGAAATAATCAATACTTTCCGACACGGAACGCACAAATAACACAATATAAATTATACGATGATCCTATATAATACATACCCCGAAGGGCGTTGGTGTAGAACCGTACATTATTTATATTATATTACTGGCGTATGTATTATAGAAATTCGGAATATTACACATACTGCGATTGGAAATATGTTTATCCAAGCATATAGTCTTGTGGGCTTTATGCGGGCTGCGGGAGACGACGGTGCTCTACTCCGGACATCGTGATTTTAATATTTAGATATAGAGGTTCACTATTTTGAGTCCTTCGCGAAAATATATTATATTGTGTACATTATTTTACAGAAATGAGAATTATTACTTGTTATCGAGTCTCGTAAAAAAAAAAAATATATAATAATAATATCAATCTATAATATGTATATTATATTAAAATATAAGTAGGCGTAATTACTTGTATAGATTATTATACTTACCTACTAAAACATAATTTAATGCGTTTGTTTCGTTCCTTATATAAAATAATTTATCGTTTCTTATTGATAACTATTTATTTGTTAAAAAAAAAAAAAAAATAAATAAAAATAAATTATATAAAAACATATAGTTGTATTATAGTGATAATAAAATAAATCTGATTGTGTATTACATGATAATTATATATTTGTATTATATACGTAGTATCTCACCTTCTCCCCATGTAAAAATGCAAATAAAACATTGATTATATAATAAATATAATATGTATAACTAGTGACGTTTTACATGTATATCGTTATATTATAATTTAGGATGTTAAGAAATATACTATATAAATATAATACGTATATTGTGACGCATCACGCATGCCAAATCATTAAACGATTACATAATTACATATTAACATGTTGAAGACTTAGTTAATTGTTCAAATGTTACAATTTCTGTAGAAGAAGTGTTTGATGCTTTAAGTAATTTAGGAGTTGATTCACGTTCAGGACCAGATTTGTTACCGCCTATTTTATTAAACTGTTGTCGTTATGCTTTAACTAAACCTATTCATTACCTTTTTTCTCTTTCATTAAAAACTGGCAAATTTCCTCTAAAATGGAAATCTAGTTATATTACTCCGATCTGGAAATCTGGAGACCGTTCTAGCATCAATAACTAT
>JAIUCT010000001.1:30013768-30024998 GCA_021307375.1 Tetraneura akinire | reverse complement strand
TCATTGTAAAACCAATACATTCTTCGCTTCGCTCAGAATCTAAAATGACATAAAACGATTTTTAATGTTTATTATTTTTTATCGTTATAAGAACATTAAGTTATTAGTCCCCGCTACAGTTTATACTTTTCCATCACATATATCGGTTAATAATACAATAATTTCATTAATAAACTTGACTTATTATAGCTATAAATTTATATATAAGTATATATTTTATATTATAATATTAAAATTAATATAATATTATACGTTCGTATTATCTAGTATGTACAGTCTTGTGAAAGATATTTTGAAATACTGATAACGATACGTTTTAAAATACGTATAATAATTATAATACTTGATAGTGAAAGTATTAAAATACAAGTACAAATACTTTTAAAAATTATTTACAAACTCATTCATATATATTTTTTAGCAATTTCACTTCATTATAGTTATTATAAAATCTTAAAAATTAAAATTAAATTTATACTATTAATTTTTTTTAAAAGAATATATTTCACATATAATTACAAATCATTAGGTAATTAATATATTAAATTATGCATTTAACATAAATTTTGGTACTTTCGTATTGTTTTCTAATTATTTTACTTTTTAAAAATATATATTATTTTATTTTACACGAGGGAAAAATTATCAAGATATAATTTTAGTTTTGCCTTATAGTAAATTTTAATTATTTTCTTTAAACATATACCGGTTCCGAATATGATTATTATGTTGAATGACAAATATAATATAATATAATCGAAAGAATTTATAAAAAATATTAGATTTTGCATATGAAATACTCGTGAAAAACATTTAAAATACTTCTTCAATCATATTTTTCAAAAGTATTTAAAATATGTATCTGCAGAATACTAAAAGAGTATATTTGAATACTTTTATTTAAATATTTTACAATATTGAGTATGTATATTAATCTTTTTTTGGAAAACAACACGCGTCTATACTTATAATATATGTACCTATATGCTATATATTAAGTTCTCAAACTGATAAAAAATTTCGACCATAATAAGTAGGCATCATGAAATTATTCACGTGACGAATTATATAACATAATACATGTAATAACTTAGTACGTATATATGAAAAAATATTACATCGTTTGGGGTTCTGTCCAAATATTAAAATTATTTTCTCATGGTCGTTTTGCCCATATCATAATATACCGCACATAATATTATGTTATTTACATATTTTGACCGACAAAATTATCATTTGTCCGGCTATATGAAGATAACGAGGTGGAACGTATTATATTGCGTATATATATAATATATATATATTATAACGTATTATAACATACAAATTGATGAGTTTATATTGTCGGATGTACGGCAGACGAGACGGGAAAGCGGAGAAAAAAAAAATAATGAAAAAAATCTAGGTCAATCGTATGTTATCGTATGCGGTCGCGCGTACAACACACAAACACACGAGACACGAGTTATTATTATTATTATTATTATTTTTATATATTTAGCCAAAAGACGCATATTATAAAGACTGAACCGAATTGACTGGGGACTAGCAAAAAATATAAGTGTAGGTATACAAATATCGACCCACATTTATTATCGAATTCGACCCCATTGTGAATGTTTAGTGCATATTATTATATAGTGTATACAGAATAATATTTTTATTATTATCTATCATATACCTATATATGTTATATTATACATATATTATAGACCCTTTACCTATATACGTTTATATCGTTTTTTGCTCATCCCGTGAAATTCCGCCGTTGATGGCACAACCCTTTTTCGACAAGAGATCCTATATTTTCCCCGTCAGTATACTATTCGGACCCAAAGATGAACACATCACCGAGCGAACCGGGGTTAAGGTTAGTTCGAAAAGTCGCGTCCATTCGTGGGTTCCGACGGAGTCGAAGTTCAGGTACGTGAGTCATTTGTATATTTATAATTATGTTGTATAAAATACGAGTATAATTTTTTAGTTTACGGAAATATTATATAGAAAAAAAGAAATAGATTAATTTATAAGTAGGTACCTGCTGTTTATTTCCAAACATAATAAAATAATATGTTTCATATTATGTAGTAATTATGTTCAAAAATATCCATTTATGAAAACTGAAAATAAATTGTATCAGAAAAGAATGTATGAAATGACTGTAAATAATAGACTATAAATTTTAACCAATTTTTGTTTTGAATTTTAATCATATTATATACATAAATCAATATGATATAATACAATATTTAATATTTATTATGATTATAATATGCATTACAGTTATTAACCCATGTAATGCAACCTAAATTGCATATAGCTAGGATATAATATGTAAATCATCGAATAACTATAAAATCGATTTTCTTAATTAAATTTATTTGAATAATTATTTAACAAATAAACAAAACGTACTTAGTGTTAATTTAAAAATTATATTTTAAATAACCTTTTATTCATTTTGTTTGCAAAATTTTTCGTATAGATAATACTTTTGTGATAAATTAAAAATTGAAAAATACTCATAATATACAATGTATAGTATGATATTAATATTAATTATATATCATAATTTAAATTTTCGATATATCATAATTATATTCAAATTAAAAAGTTTTATACTTTTTAATAAAATACAGTGTAAACTACAAAAAATTAATATTAATATATTTTAAAACATTTTTATGTCTATCATTTTCGACTATTCAAATTATTTTATAATTTTATTATTATAATTATATTATTAATATTAATTATATATATTCAAATAATTGCATACCATCAGGAAGACACGTAATTAAAACATGTATCGTTGTTAAAATATTAATACACTATAGAAAATATGTTTTAATAAAGAAACATTATTGTTCTTCTTCTTATTGTTATTATTATTATTATTATTATTATTATTCTTATTTTTATTATTCTTATTCTTATTATTATTATTGTTATTATTATTTTTATTATTATTATTATTAATTATTATTATTATATATATATTAAAATAATAATAATAATAAAAGTATTCTCGACAGAGGACATGGGAATAACAGTAATGTATAAGCAAACAGCGTTGTAGCAACGTCGGCGGCGGCTCGAACGGCAGCCGTAATAACGACGACGACGGCGGCGGCGGCGACATCGATCGCTGAGTCCCTGGTACACAACCGTGGAATACCGCCGCGACTATTGCCAATTGCCGTTGTGTGGGCCGGTTTTCAATAGGCGGCGGCGATTGTCATAAAGACCGGCCGCGTTGATAATTCCGATTGTCGGTGCCGCGATGCCGCGGTCACATCATCGGGCGGCGAGCATTGATGGCGACCGGCATGTACGGCGGCGGCTGACGTCGACGTCGTATAGTGCCCTGGTACCGGGTCCGCGGTAAATGCATGATGGACGTCGATTCCGCGACGCCCGCGGCCGCGACCGCGGTCGACCGGTCACGCACACACACACGTCAACACATGTAATATCCTTTTGTCGCATGCGACAATACATTCAAGGGTCGTAACACTACGGACACGAATTTCTTGTGCCGATTTCGACTCGACGTGTATTTTTGTCGATATAAAATTATATTTTCACGTTCAGCATGCGCACAAACGTAATAATATATCATGTATATACAGGTGGCGTTATAATAATAATAATAATAATAATCATAATAATAATAATACATATATAACAATATGGTAATATCAGAATCGGAGCGATTTTATTTTCGGCAATACACTACGTGTCGGGCGGCCGCCGTACTCAAAGTGCGCAATGTTCCGCCCATGCATCCGCGTTCCATTGGCCGCGTCCCCGCCGGTTTTGGCCATGGCCAAAAAAACACTATTGCCAAAAAAAAAAATTCCATCACGCACGCACGTACGCATGCACGCACAAACGAGAATCGCAAGCCAGTCCGCCCGCCAGTGACGTGCTGTTATTCGTTATTCGCACGCGCGCGCTCGTGCACCATTGCCGAAAACTGTGGCCCATCCGAAAATTCGCCTGTACTCCACGATGACCCACTGCGCGAAAAGCGTTTCGCTGATGCTCCCAGTCTTTATTTGCACGATATAATATAATATTTTAATAATATTATATTTTATTATATTGTTCACGCGTAATTCGGGAGAATTTTTTTTTCCCATCCGAAATTCTCGGGTAACACTCGATTTTGTAATTTTCGATACAAATATTAAAATGTATATTAAAGATAATAATTTGTCGAATACGCTCGAATTTGTTTAATAAAGTATTAACTGTACGATAATATTACAATTGGAATATTATAATGTTCGTAACAAGAAAAAAAATGTATGTATCGTGACGTTACAGCGCGTCCAACCGCGAAGACGATTTTTTAAAATATTGTGACGAACCCGCAGCGGTGCGGCTGTGACGGCGGCGGCCGAGTGCATTATAACACGAAAGTGCACCGATGCACCAGTGTCGGGAGGGAGCGGCGCGGCGGGTAACGAAAAAAACGACGGCAATACATTATCGTGCACGGTCCGTGGGATACGGCCGGCGGTGCACTCGGAGCGAGCGAGAGAAGGACGCGCAGCCCGAACACACGTGTGCACAACGTCATACGCGTGTCGGTGTAAGGCACCAGGGTCTCATGCGACCGGACGTCTCTGTACGGCCTGCCGAGGGGAGATATATTTTTCGGTTTCTATAGTTTTTTTTTGTCGTCCGCGGTCCCGAGGTCCGCTTCCTGCACGTCCGCAAACCGCGCGCATCGGTGCATACCGATTATATTCGTATACGTTTCGCGTAGGTACTCATTATGAGAATAACGAAGTATTATCGATAATAATAATATTATTATCACGTACGGCTATAGCAACGATTGGCATAATTTCCGATTTCGTAACCCGATTACGACAACGATTTCAACGACTTCTTTACGATTTTAACATAATATTACTCGTTAGTTATTTTAATAATATATTAATATCCACATGAATTTATAAAATATAACATCGTCGGCAACTGATTTTCCGTCAGATTTGTTATTATAATTTTTTTTTTAATAATACGCTCCCATAAATCATAAATCGGATATTATAATAATTATTTATTGTATTGTTCGGACATTCAGGTAACACTGTATGCGCGTGCGCGTTGCAATATTTATAACGCATCATAACGCGAGCGAGATGCAACGTTAGACGGCAGAGGGGGAAACGTAATATGACGTTGGTCAAAACCTACGAATGCAAGGTCACTGTAATTTGAATTTTGAATTCATTTTTTGATTCAAGTTTCTATTTCTCTAACCGAACATTATCTACAGTCAATGGTCAATCTCAATCGTTATGACGTAAAAAATGCGATAATATTCCATATTCGATATATTGTGTAAAATGAACTTCGTGTTGAAAACTTAAAAAATAATTTTTGTTTTCTAAAATATCTTTAACCCATATGAATGTATCTTCTTTGTGTTTTCTCATATCCGCAGTGACTATTCGTGACTATTCATTTTTCGAGACCGCACATATTGTCACTTTAAACTTTTAGTTAGCTTGTATAGCTTTTGTGATTAACGAGAAATGTATGGGAATATTCAATGACGCATTTTATAATATATATCTATAATAGTAAAAAATCATAATATCATATGGTCATACCGTGATCATTAGTCTGAGGTGGATGGTTAATTTTAAATTTTAATCGTTAGTTGTTACCCAGTGGAGTTTAAATAACTTCGTGACGTCACATGCTCATAATTCATATTACAGATTTTAATTTATAACGTATACATTTTCCTGTACTTGACACTTGTATTTATGTTTATATATTACACTTATAAAAATATAAAGTTATATAAATGGTTAATAAACGATACTTAATAACATACGAGTATATTATAGTGACTATACGGATTTAATTGGGTAAAATCAAAAATAAATATTTAAACAGAAGTTCTCATAAATCATACACAGAGTCCATTTGTAATTTATTAATAGTATACAAATTACATTTCGATGTACTTAAGATTAATATTATACTTGTAATAATTATTCTCTTATATTACCTATATAAAATAACGCTATTACAAATTTATCGAAAAATATATTATAGACAAAATGTTTGACATTGTAACGATTTATATTTTACACTTATATATTATTATTTATTATATAGTTCATATGAATGTTTATTTTATTATTACGCGCTATAGATTCAAATATTTATATATAAAATGAATATTCTAATAATCACGCAATTTATAAAAACTAACATCAATTAATATTAAAATATTTTTCTTGATCTTTGACGATAATGAAAAGGCCATACAGATAATCATAATAATAATAATAATAACAATAATAATATTAATAATAATAATAATAATTATGTCCTACACCTTCGGTAATATAAAAAATGTCACTCTAACAATAAAATATATTATATTATAAATTGTTCAATGTTAAGCAAATTGTAGTTTATGGGACAGCGAACAAATTATATTTTTCATTGTATAAAACAATGGTTGTTGTACGGCATATTCCTAAGTTCATAGATATATATATATATATTATATGTATATGTGTATGTCCATCACCAATATTGCATCGTAGGTCGCAAACCGTGTGCGATTCCTCTGTGGAAATATAAATGTAATAACGTATAAAATAATTTGTATTCACCTTCGATTTGTTTCCGCTCATCTCTTATTCGACACTTGTGTGTGCGTATAAGTTGTCATTCAATTATATTTTAATTTCATTTTAAAATATTATCGCTTTTCTCTGCGTAACTAATCGTATTATGCCTATATAATAATAAACTAAATTTTTTAAACCTACAATAATTGTGCAAAAGATTATAATTTAATTAATATTGCAAAATGAATATGTAAGTTATGTACACAAGTTATTTAATAATTATAGTGATTTTTCGTTATTCATATCATTTCTATGTATAGAATTCTACTGAATAAGGTTAATATATTGATCATATAAGGTTTTTTTTATAAAATAGTATAATTAGTTAAAAGTTAAAGGTTTTTCATATAAATAAAAAACATAAAATTATTTTTAATTTGTACAGTATAATATATTACATACCTACTTCATTTTTTTTTTTTTTTAATATTTATAAGATTGTAAATTTGTGCAAAATATGTATTGTGATTATATGTTCAGAGCCAGAAATAAGTTTGAAATCTACAGATCTGCAGGCCGCGTGGGAGCCATAACTTTCTTGTATCCTCTGGTAGTTCCCTTAAGGCTTGAATTCTATTCAGTTATTGTGGAATTCAATTTAACTTATTTTCCCTTGGCTGTTTTCTGTGGTTTTCCTCTATAAATTCCATAGTAATTCTTATATAAAATATATGGACTATAATATAGACTAATAAATCATATTTATATGTTTATTATGTTTATACTCATCCTTCATCAATTAATATGTATATATTATATCTATATCTAGTATAGTAAATAAGGCGTAGAAAGTAGATTATACACCTGTATAATAAAGAATAAACTATATAATAGTATATATTATATTATGTTATTTTAATATTTGTAATTTTTTTTTAAACGTTATTCATAAATCTTCGAAACAAACTTTACAAACTACCATAAGTCCATAACTATAGTAAACAAGATGTAATTAAAATTAATTTCTTTAAAAACAATAATAATAAATTATAAAATACCATAAAATAAATTTATTTGGAACAAAGAACATTACATTACCCACACGTTATAAAAATAACGGGTAATTGCGTGAAAATAGAGACCGAATTTATAATATCAATCCCATAATTGCATCCTATTTTCTTAAATATGTAAAATAATATATTATATATAGTCTATTATAAATACCTGTATATATATATATTATTTATTACATGTGCACGTATATATCTGTATATGTAATTATTTTATATATATACAGATACTATATGTAGCATACTATAAAATATAATAAAATAAACCAAATTTACATAATATATACAAATACATATTATACATAGGAACATTTTATAAGTATTTATCTCATGAAAATAAAAAAAAAAAAAAACAAAAAATTATATATTCAATATCGAATTATAATCCCACTATTTGTTCGGATTTATACCATATATAATACCTATATTTATTATTATGGTGTGCGTAGGTATATTATATATTGTATTATATTATACACTTGTATATAAATAGTTTCTATATATCTAATAAAATATCGTACCCTAAATGTATAGATAATATATATAAACTATAAATTGTCTAAGAAAAAAGTCTAAATTATTCTTGTCTCATCCCACGTATAAATGTATAATATAAAATATATATAACGACGGGGTGCAGTGTGAAAACGTCAATACGTAAAAATATATTTATCCTGTTAACTTGTTCGGTTTCTTTATAATGTATATATATATTATAATGTATGTGTATACAGTCTGATAGTCAAATATAATATTATTATATACGACCGGCTCATTGGATTATTGTAATAATTTCAATGTTGCAGTTATTAAGATAATAATAATAATAATAATCAAATAAAAAAAACACTGGGCGTAAACTCGACGAATTTAAAGTATCCCACAGAGATATTAATTTATTATAATATAAAATATATAGGAATACGTTTAGATATACGAGTATATTATTTTTTTCCCCAAAAATAAGAAATACCTTATGATGGCCGGACCGTAAATTACGTGATTTTACCAACAGGATACATTATATAATATTAATATAAATATACCTTAATACATATAAACGTATACCTATATAAAATAATATATTTCTTTACTGGCCTAAACCACTGCACATTCAATAGATTTATTTTTATTATACACAATTATTATTTTATGCATATAGGTATATATATATTATAATTTAAATATTACAATTTACAATATTAATAAACTTGTATAATATATAATATACAATATTTGTACATGATATTCTTATATATACACACGAAAATTAGACCTACAAAGTTGTATATACATATGGTCGCAGGCGCGGATCCAGAAAATTTTAACATGGGGTGCTAAGATAAAAAAAAAAGAGCTGATACTCCTGTCGCACAGGATACAGGTGTGCGAATCATAGTGTAATTAGAATTTGAATGCAATGATAAACCATTGCATTCGAAAAACGATTCTGAGCGAAGTTCAGTCAGATTATAATTTTCGTTTGAACTAAAAATATCAACTTAAAACAGCTATAAAAAAAAATTGAGATTAGGGATTTTTCTAATATTTTAGTATGATGTTAAGTAATATGTAAGTATACTTCAGTAAAATTTTCAGACCCTAATACCAAAAATTGCCAATTTTTAGATAGAAGGCAATGATGACCTAATTAATTAATAAAATATATTATACATCATATTGCATATAGGTATCACATATTACATATTATATTATATTATATTATCACAACTTAAATCACCGTCACACTTGGAATTGAAAATTTGAAATATAGATTTGCATGCACATCTACTTGTTTTGCATTGGCACCTAATATAACATTTAAATTTATATTAACTACAAATAATAATTCCAATACAGAAAAACGTAGTATTAATATCTGTATTATAGGTATACTTAGGTTACTTTATATGTAAAACAAAAAAACAAAAAATAAATAAATTACTCTATAATTCCTAAAGTCTCCAGGAAATGATGACAAATCCTAAAAGAGTTAGTAATTGTTAACATTGACTAGGAATTGTCATAATTTCCTGAAATGACGACATTTCCGGTAACATATATATACTCGTATTATATAACTATTATAAGTACCAATATATACACATAAAATGTATGTAATATTGAATATTCGAGTTATACTATTTTTTTTATTATTTATACGTACAAACACATGGTAGTATTGTATTATAATCGTATATATAATATATATGTTATATAGTTATACACTCATATATATTATATACCTATTATATTTAAGTCGATCGTTACTATTGTAATGAATATTGACTAAAAAATAATTATATTTATAATATAATAATTATATAAATGCATAAAATAATATTAATATACGAGTATATAGTTTTGTCATATTATTATCATACATTATACATATACATATAAGTTTGTTAATGAGAAAAATGAATTATGAGGTCAATGATCAGATATTATTCTGCAATTTTTCAATATTATATAACTATATTATATACTTACCTGTTTAATAAATATAATTATTATAATATTTATTAGTTAAAATGCACATAAATCGTACATAATATACCTAATATTTTATAACTGCAGTACAGTTTATTTTAAATATAATATAATATATAATAAATTAATTATTTGAAATATTATAATATGTATACATGTGTAAATGCTAGTATTATTTACTATTATTATATAGTAGGTACTTATCAATAATTGAATAAAAGAAATTTCAAAATTTTGGATAATATAATAACAATCGATCATAAATCACAATCTTTATTTTTGAATATATTATTACACATAATATAGCCTTATTATTATATTAATTATATATAATAATCTACACAATATTATAAAATTTATAAATATTAATATTAGAATGTTATGCTTATATGTATAATATTATATATTATTACCTAAATTTAATTTTTAAATTTGACTTTTTAAATAATATAGATATATAAATTTCAAACATTTTAGATTCTGAGCGAAGCGAAGAATGTATTGGTTTTACAATGATGTGTGATTTTTTTTTTTTTTTTTTTTTTTTTATTCTGAAGACATTTTTACTACCCGAAATAATGCTCCTATTATCACGAATAGGGTATGTTTCCGGTAGCAAAGTGGATCTAGTTGATACTTTATTTAGGTCATTTTTTGAATTTCTCAAAATTGACCCTAAGCGGTAGAAAAAACTTGGAAAAAATGACGAAAAAGCGGCATTTTTCACGAAAAATGAAATTTTGACAAATTCAATTTCTATATTTCACGATAACTCAGGCAATTTTTAAGATAGCGACCTGAAATTTTTTTTGAAGGTTCACATAGCTATTATATATATGTGGTAAAATTTTGGAACCGTTTTTTAAATTTTTCTACAAAATATTGAACATTGAATATTTCGTAAAATTCTCATTTTTACGTATATAATGTTTGATAAAATTGTCAATTTTTGGTATTAAGGTCTGAAAATTTTATTGAAGTATACTTACATATTAATTAACATCATACTAAAATATTAGAAAAATCCCTAATCTAAATTTTTTTTTATAG
>JAIUCT010000001.1:29990486-30013758 GCA_021307375.1 Tetraneura akinire | reverse complement strand
TTTTTTTAATTTAATCATTTAAATATTTTAATAAAATTAATGCATTAATTATTAATTAAAATATACCTACAATAATAATAAAAAATATAATAAAATTTTTTATTAAAATAAATATAATTAAAATAATATTCTAATTAATAGAATGGTGCTAGAGGTATATCCTCTGTATTTATTATACGACTTATACCATCACCGCTTATATAATGTAATATAATATATATATATAGGTACTGAGAAATATTCGTATTATTTTTTCCTCGAAAAATATTTATTTTTTTCTGGTTCGAGAGAATAATATATATATTATATATTATGTATAGCTGCTATATATATAATTATTATATCGCGGGTTGCCGCCGAGCAGAGATTTCAATCATTATATTTTTCTGTCGTAAAATTCGAATCACAGCTATAATAATATAAAAATATATTACGTATATAATACTTACATACGTATACCTTTATTATTTTATATATACCTATACTAATTTAACAAATTTATATTATAATATATGCGCGTGTTCATCCACGTCAAATATTTTATATTATTTATTATTATAGATTATGATAATTTTATTTAAATTACTTTTTATTTATACTATAATATATTATTATATAAAAATCATAAATTAATTTTTTTATAAATTTAAGATGACGCGTATAAAAACTGAAGCATTCTTATTGACATTCTTGATACTACTTTAAATTTAATAAATTGGCATGCATTTATATATGATATTATATATAAATATATATATACTCGTAAATTAATTATATTATCTTTATAGTACTTAAAATAATATCATCATCTAATATCTATCTAATCCAATAATGATTTATGTATTATGTATTTATGTATGATTAAATTTTATAGATATCTATACCTATAACTTTATTATTAGTTATTATAATATATTCGGGTAATTTTATAAAAAAATAAAATAAAATATATTAATCAAAACATAAATTACAATAATAATAAAAATAATATAATCATGTAATAGGATAATATAGTCTCCAGCATACAATATATTTAATATTGAATATATTATATATTTAAGATTTCTTTTTTTTTTTTTTGTGAAGATTCTCAATTTTAAAACATGCGCAGAATTTCGAATAATATAATACTATTATATTTTATATTATATTTTAAATATATTGAGCTGGACTGAAAAATCGACGAGGAGAATGCCTATATCCTTATATATATTGATATTTCCATAGCCTCCACGAAGACACTGATTTCACATAATATATCATCGACTATATTTCGTTATATATTTATACCTGCGAATAATATAAAATTTTCCATTTCACTGGTCACAATATACAATATATTATAATAATAATAATACAAATATTCTCCCCCGTGCGAAATCGTATGAATTCATCCCCTATTCCTTTCAACGTGGAAATGATTCTTTTTTATTAAATTTTATTTATATATTCTCTTCTATACAAGACTTTGTCGCGATCGTACAGCCGTGTATAGGAAACCGTTCGCCCCGAGTCTTTATGTACAATATACGTAGGTATATATATTCACGTTGGCGACACGCAGTTTATTCGCGCAGACGTTTCTTCGAGGGGCCGTGACTAAGGCGACTTATATATTATTATAATACGGTATATATATAGGTATAGGTACGCGTATTATATTATTATATTTGCGTATATACGTACGACTATAAATAACTACGCCTTATACCTATTATATTATTATAATATATCGTATATGAGATAGGTATTATTATATTGTATTATATTATATACATAATCGGACGGGGAACAATATTTTGTCGGCCGATTCGAGAGTCAACACTACATAATATATTATAATATTAATACACGCGGGGTACTTTATATTATTATATAAATTGTTATCGTTGGAACATAAAAAGATAAATTTGTCCTACAATGTGTGCGTGCGATGTGTATACAGCGTAAAATATATAAACGCATCACGACTTATTATTATTATAAGGCGGCTGTGTGTGCTAATATAATAATATAATATCTATATACTATATGTATGTGTGTGTGATCTATAAAACTTATAAATATATATATTATAAATAAATCATCTTTATAATGTATACGAGCACGCGTTACAATACGATTAAGCGTATAATACACGCGCGCACCTCGCGATCTTTTCACGGGCCGTTTCCTATTATATATTAGATATATATAGTTCTTTTTCCCTCCGCTGCAGCTATTTTCTCTATAATAAATCGTAATATATAAGCATATTTTGCGTTGTTTCTTTTCTCTAGAATTATATACGATATATAAATACCTATATCTGTTTGTCAAAGACGTTATATATATATTATTATTATTATTATTATTATTATTATTATTATATATTTGAACGGTTACAATTTATAGAAATTATACAAATAATCCGAAATTCCGAATAATATACGCGTCGTCCTTTATTATTCGAATTCTATTCTATATTATAAAATATAATATTTACTTTATATATTTATATTATTTATCCGAATTTTATGTCAGAACAATTTAATTTTATAGCAAAAATTCTGAGAGAATACGCGCATTATAATATCTATATATATTATATTTTTTGAATATCATATATATACTTACAAAAGACAAATAGACGTTGGATAATTATTATATATGCATATATATAATATTTCACATTATATATGCGTTTATCCTAATATTATAATAATATATTAATTTCGAAAATATATATACAAAAACGTTATAATAAATATATATTACATACCTATACAAAGGAAACGTTCAATCACTCTGTATACATACATTGTAATATTACAATATAATGTATAATATTTATTAACCAGTAGTCGACCCGTAGGTATATAATTATATATACCTATATATATATAAACGTAAGTACATATAAGGTACTTATATATTATATTATACGACACGTGTTATTATAATCTCATCCTGTAGTATGTGTGACCTCTTATAATAAGGGCTCTGAGGCCAGTCGCGCGATATATCACGGTAACGGTGTAATTGCTGTTATACAATGCTGTCCATAATGGGTTTCTATATATAAATATAAAAAGATTATGTACTTTAATATAATTTTATATATTATGATGCTTAATATTTTGTCTATATAAATTATAACTATATATATAAGCTATGACGCTATAAGTTTCCATATACTGTAATATTGTATATACCTGTATATACCTTGCTCCATAATTTTGTTTATACAATATAATAAAATAATATAATATATAATCATTGATTTTATTTTCTTCTTAAAATTTATATTTATTATTATATTATAAATTAATATTAATACCTTCGTATAAAACGTGCTGCAGACGGATACAAAATAACATGTATTATAATATTTCAACGAAATTCGGATTTGAATTTAACTATAATATTATATTATACGTCTATACGTATATTATATTTATATATTCGTCATTTATTACTAAATGTGTAATAATTTCGAGGTAGTCCATTTCCAAAACACTTATTGTATTATATTATATATGAGCATATATGTATGAAATGTAGCAAGAGATATACATTATTATAATACGTATAATATATATATATATATGTATATTCCTGATTTTCATCACGGGGTTTTTTAAACTATTATTAAACATTATAATATATTATACCTATCACTACGTTCTATTATATGATAAAAATAATTATTTTTATTTTTTAACCTGCAGTAATAAAAAACGTCGACGATTCAATTGAGATTTCCGTTATTATATAAATATCTTAAAAACATTTTAAACGTATATATATATAAATTATATTATTACCTATATATTATATATAATAATATGTACCTATAGGCATATACGACTATTTGCTACTTGCGGCGAGTTGTTTTTATGAGTTCATTTCGACTCTAAAAAAAAATATATTTTAATAAGTATAATAATATTATATATCTATAGACATCATGCCGAATTTCAAACTCGCGGCATAACAGATTATATACATTATTTATACTCGTATATTATTATATATAGCGTATAGTATTAATGCACAAAATGTGTATACCCATCATATAATTTATAGCGATGAAATTATATATTAGAATATTTTTCTAAACGTCCAAATCACGGCCCCGTATTGTTCTATATAACTTTCTAAAGTCTAAACGATATAATATTATATACAATTATAAAATTAGGAATTAAAAATTATATAATAGATACCTATATTTAATAGGATTTACGGTTGAGTCCGATTTATGTATTGTATATTATAGATATTATATAAATTTAAAAATAAATTATTTTTCTTCTCTATATTATAAATATAAGGACATAATACAGAATGTACCATATAAAATAATATAATAAATATTTCAATGTTATGATTAATATTTCGATCGCTCTGTATATAGTAGTTCGATATATTACCTACATTATAGGTAAGGACATTTTAATTTTCATACCGACGATTTACATTATATTATAGGTAGTTATAGACACAAAAATGTTCATTCGATCAAAAATGATGTTGTAAAGAATAATTCTTAATTGGGTATATTATAATATAGGACACAGTACAAATGTAGAACAATAAATTGGATTTATTAAAACGATTCGTAATAATTCATAAGACAAACTGCAGCGATGATGGCTACCGAGCACGCGCCATTATAATATTTGGCCGCCGAAAGGGCGCTTTTGGTAAATGATGGTGGACGCGCTGACATGAAATATTAAAACGATAATAATAATTATTCCATGGTAGCCGTAAACGCGCGGCCCTGAGAGCAGCGCTACTGTTAGCGTCGGTGGCGGCAGTCGTCGCACGATAGTTGTCCAACGGTCCGTCGGGCAGCGCTTCTGTCGGTGACACGCGCGGCCATAGAAACACGTACTCACGCGCACACACACACACACACAGAAACACTAACACAATACACACACACACGCGCGGGCCCGCGCGCGCAAGCAACACGACGACGGTACTCGCCGCAACAACAACAACAACGCGCTCGCGTCGGCCCGTTTGTGATCCGTCGGGCGCGGTGTGTCGTCACCCGTCAGCGACGGTCGTCACTTCTCACGTCAGTCCGCTCTCGTGCACCGAACGTACGAAACTTCGGACCTCTGCCGCGTACACGTACGCGCGCTCGAGTACACGCACATGCCATACATCGTTCGAAATAATTTTTCTAAGTTTCGCAAACGCGGTTTTACTGAAAAAAATACGTCGCTAAAAATATTATTGGGTTTTAATTTTTTTCATTTATTTTGAATTTTTTTTTTTTTCAAAGAACAACAACACAAATGTGAAAATTATTTAAATATATATATATATTTTTTTAATCGTTATCTCCAAACGTATTCGTTGTACCAATGTTACTTTATACGGTTTAAATAATTGTTATGTCCGTCGTTTTTATTTTTGCCGCCGGATAAAAACGGTTCGCGCGTCGCAATAATCTCCTAATCGACGTGGAAAAGGGACGGTGATTTTCAAATCACGCGCACTCTTATATTTCTAAAAAACAATAATAATAATAATAACATTATATTGTGTTACTCTAAACTGATCTGGACTTTTTTTGTGTTCTGTTGCCGACCCCGTAACATTTGGTCCGCTGTCACGTCTCCATCACCGATGCACCAACGCCAACGCCAACACCAACGCTGACTCGGACGTCGACGCCCAACCCGTGAACCGCGTGACCGGTCGTTTCACTCCTAACCCCGTCCGAAACCACAACAATTATCATCATCGGCGACCTCGGGGACGCTGCCGTCGGTACGCTGTACGGTGGCGGTGAACACGATGTTACCACCGGAGCAGGGTGCCCGACCCCGACAGCCGGACCCGGGCTGAGCTGGTGGACGATGATGAACGGCGGCCTGTACGAGGACAGTCAGCCGCCGCCACCGCCGCCACCCATGCCGCAGCCACCGTCGTCGTCGGACATAACTAGGGCCGCACCGAGTGCCGCTGTCATCAAGACGTCACCGTCGTCCACGCCGATCGCGTCCTCCGGAACACCGCCGCCGCAACCGCCGCCGTTGTTGCACATACCGGCCAAACGGTTACAAGCGCATTCCATCGGCGGCGGAGGCGGCGCTACCGGATACGAATGCATGGACACCGCGGCCGGATCCGCGGGCGTCATTAGACACTCGCATCACCAGTGGAACGCGTATTCGCCAGCCGTCGTCGATCACGCCGCAGCGTTCGATCAGTACGCCCCGCCGCATCACCACCATCATCATCAGCCGGCCGCGCCGACTTACTACAACCTAGCTGCAGATGCCAGTGGCGGCCACCATCACCATCATCATCATAATCACCATCGGTCGCCAATGGACAGCGGTGGCGGTCGCAAACCACCGACAGGTCTGCCGTTCTGGTCGCCCGCGGCCACCGATTATTGCGGCGGCGGCGGAGGCGGCTTGGGAAGTAAATACACGAACGGCGTCGGTAGCGTGACGCCTTGCAGCAGTTCCGCAGGACCGCCGGTTGCCGACCACCATCACCAGTTCTCACAATCATGGTGCACCAACTATTCGCCGTACACCACTACCACTTCGTCATCGTCGTCGTCGTCCGTGGCTGCAGCAGCAGCGGCCGCAGCCGCAGCAGCCGCCTCGGCGTCTCGACACTCGTCCGGCGGCGGTAACGGCGGTGGCAGCGGCGGCGGCGGCGGCGGCGGTGGTCCTGCCGACACTCCGCAACCGTCGTACCTGCAGTCCGGCAGCCCCGGCGACGATCGGGGCGTCAACAACTCGTCGCGTATGACGTCCGGCTCGGCGGACGGATCCGGTGCCGGGCCGTTCAGCCACGACAACGCGTATCCGCCGCCGCCACCTCCGCCGCCCGTGTCGCTCAGGAACTACGGCGGTTCACACGATCCGGTCACTTCGACGCCATACCCGCCATCAGGTACGTGTACTATATTTATCATAATACAATATAATATTATCTAATAATATCTCGTCTGTCGAGATTCCGAGCGTATAATCGTATATATATAAATTGTTGCATCGTATATATTATATATTATAATAATATGGTGCGTTTGGTGCAGGTATATATTATGCATTCCTATATGACCATAATAATATCCAAAACAAACATATTATACGCAAGACCAGCGGTATTGTAACCTTTTTTTTTCTTTCGGTCTTTTCTTTTCTCGGCCGCGTTCGTGTGCACATAATGCAGTACACGCACAACAATAATAATAATACGTACGGCCCGGTATGACGCATTGTATATGTGTATATATATATAGGGATACCGGTCCGTCGGTCCGTTCGCCGCGGCGTACAAAAGAACGGGCGGCCGTAAACTATACGATTTTATTGGACGGGTAGGTCAGCTGTCCCGGGGCCGTCGCCGCCGGGGAGACAACGCGCGGTATATACGATGCACTGCTGTTGCACCGTCGTCGGACGACACAATTCGGGACCAGAGAATAATAATAATAATAATAACGTACTTATATTATTATGATATAGGTATTATACGTGTACAATTTTGGTATATATAATATGGTATACTTACACCCGAACGCTACCGAATTCATCGTACATATAATACGCATATAGATACCTAAGTATTATACCCGTGTGGTATACGGTATAAATTTATTATTATATAATATGTATATTCTATATACGGTTAGTATATAGTTTTTAAATAAAAAAAAAATTTAAATTTTATATAACTTCGTCCGGTAATATAGTCTAAATTTTTCGGTACAGCGTATACTTAATTTCATATAATTCGTACATAAAAAAAATTAAATAAAAAACTTTAAATTATATATAAATAAAACGTTTTTTTATTCGTCCGTTTTCGTGCGTGTACTCTCGGCGTACGCATAATTTGCCAGGTACACATCGGGCACAAAATATTATTATTATATTCAAATGAATTCATATTTTTTTAACGCATAATCAAACGTTATATTCCGGACTTATTCGCTATATTTTGGTTATATTCTCGTCACTATCCGATATGCAGTTCGCGTGCGTTTCTCGACTGGCTGCCGTTCAAGACGATAAAAAAAAAAAACCTTATATATATATATATAATACGTACAATAATATTGTTATGATATACCCATTCGGATGACGAGAGAAAGAAAATAATAGACGTAAAAAATAAAAATAATATTTGAACGAGTTACCGTCCGGACAGACGTATACACGTGTAATTACATGGCACATATACGTGTATTATATTCTATAATAATGTGTCCGCGGTGCAATACTTTGCAGCTGCCCAAGTCTCCCTTATAATATTTTTTATGTTTTCACTTATACGACAAAGTTATAGTAATGGCGGGATTTTCGCCGAAAAATCTCGTTTAATATAATATCTTATACTATATAAATTACGTTGTCTATTTTTCTATAATATTATAATAATTATAATAACTACGAGTACGAATTTCTGATAACCCAGCTCGCGTGATCCACCGATAATAATAATATGAATTATGCTAGTGTAAATCGTTTCCTTTATTTGTGTGCAAATACACGAATACTACAAATCGCCAACCTGAAATCTCGCCGTCTTGTACACAAACGATATAGGGAATAATAATATCGATTGTTTCACGCCCTCTCTTTTCAAACTAAGAAAATATAAATACAATTTAGACGTTATAAGTATAATAATTATAACTATAAATAGATTTCTTGTGTATAACGAATAACAAATAATAATATTATAATAATTAATTGGTATTAATATAATTATACTGTCCACATAGTGCGTATAATTATTTATTAAACTTAAATTTTGTCAGTATATATTTATTACCAATATATAATATACATTTGTTTTTTTTTTATCGTTTAAAGATATATAGAAAATAAATGTTTATTAAAAAAATCATTTCATATAAACAGAATTTACGTATTTATTTAAAATTATTCGGAAAATTTAAAGAGACATTTTGTTATTATGATAACAATCTGATAATACTATAAAGTCTAGACCGAAGAACTATGAACCGTATATAATAATATGCATAATACATACAATGTATACCTATATAGATCGTATACAATACGTTTACAAACACAATCACGCCCCGATCGTATAATACATAATATGATGGACACCGACTAGATCCCCAAGGAGCACCCGAATAAAGCATAAAGGTATACAGTTATATATTATATATATATAAGTTTCGCGGATTAAAAGCCTTTATCCCGTAGGAAGGAAAATATATAAAGTCCGGAACGACCGGAAGTCGTCGTGATTTTCCGACCGATACCGCGGTAGCGGTGACAATAATACTCGTATACATATACTATATACATATATACCATATATATGTACCATCATAATATACCTATAATAATATACGTATATATATATATATATATTAAGGTAGTTTTTATTTTATTGCTTGTTCGTGACAGCTTTATGGCTCGATATTATTATACATATATACACAATATTACACACGAACCGCCCGATATATTTTTTTATAACATATTCTTCAGGTACATATTATAATAATGTACCTTCCGCGTTGCGAACTGGATGTCTGCAGATGGACTCGTCCGCGCTAAATATTATCGCGACAAACAATAATTTATCGATATTAATTATTAATTTATTGGACGAAATGTATATTAAAGTTAAACGGATAGGAAAAAAAAAATATAATATATAAAATGAATAATATTCCAACGAGCGTTTAAATTCCGTAACTACGGTTTTCTCGCGAACATAAAATACAAGATATTACAATGTTAACAACACGAAACGTCTCAATTACAATATTATTAAATATCGCGGGATTCGCGCGTGTATACGTTATATTATAATATTGTATAATATATATGCAAATCGTTCACGCGCGACATTCAACGACAGAGTGGAATCGTTATAATAAACGTTGTTATACCGTTAATTATTATAATATGATAACATCCGATTACGATATAGATTCGGTACCGAAGACATTTCCAGAGAAAAAACAAATTATCATAATATTATACGAGTATAATCGTCTCCGAGGCTTGCAGGAGACTGTTGTGTTTTTTTTTTTACTCTTCTAATAAAATAATATATATATGTAAAAAAAAATAAAAAAAAAATGGGTTATTCGGTTTGCAAACTGGTTTTTAGTTTTGTGTGTCTTTCGGTATAATAATTATAATATTATAATTATTTTTTTAAACTCGATGATATTATAATAATTATTATATTATACGCATTTATATATACGTTTTTTTTTTTTTTTTTTTTTTTTTTTTAGAGTATATTTCGTATATTAAGACATCCTCGTTTCACTTATGATATTATACTTATATTTTCTCATTCAAATGTTTTTTACGCGTATAAACACGTTAATGTTTTTCGTATTATACTCGTATAATAATATATTATATTTTTCGCGGCAATCGTTTAAATTCTTTATCAAAAAAAAAAAAAAAAAAAAAAAAATATTTTCACCACACATTATTATTATAATATATTATGCAATGCGTACTTTGACGACCACTGACGTGGTTGTTCTATATGTGCGGTTATTACCACAATATAATATTATATTGTATATGTATGTACGTATATATAAATACGACGACGACGCGTCCGAGTGCCATTTTGAAGGAATAACCATAACGCGTGTGCGCACATTATTACCACACACACGCACACGCGCGCGGGCCCCGCGCACACGCTGCACACGTAGAGAAATTTATAAATTCCGTTTATATACTCCATAATAATAATATAACATCTGCTTATTATTAGTTTCGACGCGCGAGCTCGCGACCCGTCTGCCGCGTCGACCAACGTGTTTTGTACTATTTTATGTTTATTATAATAATAATAATATTTATATATTATAATAATATGTTAAATGTGTATTGTTGTGCTTTTTTTCCCAACTTTTCTAGAAAAAACTCTTTTTTTTCCCAACTTTTTTTTTAAAAAAAAAAGAAACCCTTTTTTTCCCACGTATAGTTTTTCGCAAAATTCCTCTATACCATTACGATCGTGGTTGACCGTTTTCATTCTTTGGTAAACCCAACAGACGGTTGAAAGTGATGTTTTTCATCTATATACATCACAATATTGTTAATCTCCGCCGGAATAAAAAAATATTTGGTACTTTTCTCTAAATTATAAAAAGAAAAATTAACTATCTAATATTCGTTCATCAGACGCGAAACTGTACAGTAATGCGAATAAACGAGTATTGTATAAAATATATTTTGCCAAAATATTCGACACATTAACTATATAATATGAAAAAACGCGGTTATTTTGACGACGTGTTCGGCGATATGTTAGATTATATACGGAGGGTATACAAACGATTAGACAATTATCATTCAGGGAAGATACGCTGTATTCTGTCGGGGTGCGCGATTTCACCCCATTCGTGTTTTAACCGTGGCAAACAATAACTAAAAAAAAAAAAAAAAAAAACCGAAAAAGAAATTTGCAAATAAAATATTGTCACGGCCGTTATATTTATGTTTATAGTAAACATATGTGCAACTCATATACATATTATATGTATATAGAAGTAATAATATGTGCAGTATACATACTATATACATAATATGATATAACATATTATATACCCATGTAGGGACGGTTTATACACATATTATACCTGTACTTGGATTTTCTTTCTGGAAGGGAAGAAACTTGCTCCACAGTTTTGTAATGTTTTTTTTTTTTTTACGAATTTGAATGCGTGTAAAATATGCTACTATTGTATTATCTATGATAAACAAATGATATAATATTTTATAAAATCGATTTACACTAAAATTATGCAATTTTTAAGGGTATATTGTTTCTTTTTGCTTATCGTAAAATCCAATCAAATATACCTATTAATCTATATACAATATATTATTTAATAGTATATACATTATAATTATTATTATAAATTTTATTAAAATTTGTTTTTTTCTCTTGTTTGTTTGTCTTCTGTACGCGTACACAGGTTCGTTGTCGAGTATTGGAATGGGAGTTGGATCGAATCCGTTGGAGTGGACGGGACAAGTGACCGTGCGGAAGAAGCGAAAGCCGTACTCGAAGTTCCAAACGTTGGAACTGGAAAAGGAGTTCCTGTTCAACGCGTACGTGTCCAAGCAAAAACGATGGGAATTGGCCCGGAACCTGGCGCTGTCCGAACGTCAGGTGAAAATATGGTTCCAGAACAGGCGCATGAAGAACAAGAAGAACAGCCAGAGACAGGCCGTACAACAGCAGCAACAACAGTCCAACAACAACAACAACAGCAACGGCAGCGCGAACGCCAACCACCAACATCACATGCAGGTGATCGGCGGCCACCACGGAAACGGGCCCATCAAACACCATCAGTGACCGTCGCATTACTCTGGAGCTGCCGCCGTCGCCGCAGTCGGCCACCCGCCGCTGAACCACCTACACCATCATCAACTCCATCCGCCCCCGCCGCACCACCTTCACCATCATTATCCGATGCAGTCCGTCTAGAAAGACGCTCCAAGAACAATAGGTAAAAACTTTAAGCGCATATATATTACACATATAATAATATATTCGAATTTCGAGTACTTTTATTATTATACCTACCTACTAATATAAATAATTTTAAACGTTCGAATTTTTAAATTTCTTTTTCGAATAATTATAATTTATAATTATTATAAAACTTATTAATATATTAAATATATAAACTATACCTACATCGTAATAATTTTTAATTTATTCAATTAAAAAAAAAAAAAAAAAATTACGATTAATATTATAATAGCATTCGTTCCCTTCTGTCAAAATCGGCGCTTTGTTTTTGTATTTGCTCAAATATACGTATACAAAATACAACGGCAAAAATTGTTAAAGTAAATAACATTCCAGTAAAAAAAAAAAAAAAAATGGTGGATAACGCGTAAAATATATAATATATTGGCTCCAGAGTGACGATAAATAATAATATAATATAATTATTATATAAATACTAAAATATGTAAATAAAATTTAAGTTACTATAATATATTATACTATTAGATTAAAATACGACATAATTATATGTTTTTTTTTTTTTTTGTATACTCTATACTTAACTTAACGTGTATATGACGCAATATAATGATATATATTATTATACTATTTAGAAGTCCCCGGGTTGGACGCGTTAAATACGTCGAATATATAACATAATAAGATGCGTATTATTGTTGTTGTGTAAATATTATAATATTTAAAACAATAGCGCGTTTTTTTTTTTTTATCTATATATATACATACATTACATTATACTTTTTAGAATTTTAACTTAAATTAAATATTAATATAATATTATAATAATTATAATAATTCGTTTCGTAAAACATAACCAGTGTTGTTTTTTTTTTTTTCTATACATTACACATTATACTATTTATATAAAATATTATTATTATTATTATTATACATAATTATACAGGTATAATATATTATAATATATTATATTAAAATGTATATATAGATGAAAAAACCATCGATCTCCGTCTTTAAGCGAGTATTTTTTAGATTTTTCTTAATGTTTTTTTTTTTTTTTTTTATTTTTCTTTAACGATTATAATAGTCATAATAACTATAGGTATAAAAACGATATAGGTACGTGTAAATATTCATAATTATACACAAAATATATATTACTAATTAATTAGATATATCGTAAAAGTATTATAATATTATTAATAATAATAATAATGTAAATTTACTATTATATATCTTATATTATAATATAATTCTAGACATATGTGGTAGTCTTTTTTTATTTTTCACTATCATCCCATTATCCAACGATATACGACGAGCATATTTTAATTTTTTTTTTTTTGTTCGTCGAATATAAATAAAAAAAAAAAAAAAAAAAAAAAAATAGTAAAAATTAATAATATTAATAAAACAAAACACAATACGGTAATAATTGCGGACAAATAATATTATAATAATACGATTATCACAAATTTTGTTTTGTTGAGTTTTTTCTACGGTTAGTAAAGGTATATTACACAGCATTATGTTGCAAATTGGCAATATTATAATATAATAAACTATATAATATTTATATAGGTATACATATGTTATATATTATATGTATTTTTTGCTTTTTTTTTTTTTGTTTTTCTTTTTTTTTATATTTACGTTATTATGTGTTCTGGTTATGTATGACTATTTTTGTTGTATTAGTTCATTATTATTATTATTATTATTATTATTATTATTATTATTATTATTATTATTATTATATTTATTTTTTTTTCGTTTGAATCAAATTTAGCGTTTAGTGACTATATATAATATTATATTATATTTATTGGTGCCAAAACCTATTTTTTTTTTTTTTTTTTTTTAATTTAATTTATAAATAATTTAATAACTATTCTCCTCAAAATTGCTTATATTGATCACAAAATACTTGTTATATTTTGTATTTTTATTTGTATTATATTATAATATATATAGGCATTAAAAACCAAAATAAATGCACTCGGATGTCTTTTTTTTTTTTTTTTTTTTTAATGATCTTAGATTTCGGAAAAAAATTACAATTATGTATATATATAAATATATTTAATAATTATTATATAGATTATGGAAATAATAATAATGAAAATAAAATAAAAAAAATAAAATAAAATTACAAAATTATATAATATGTATTGTATTCATGTTAGAAAACAAACTATATATATTATAAATTATAATAAACCGTCATTTCGTTTATTTTATATCGTCTATATATAAAAATACGTATATCACGATGGAAGATAATACGCGATTATTATATACGGTATATAAACCGTGGTGAAGGGGGTTTTATGGAGAAATATTGCTCCTTTAAAATTTTAAATGGGTCTAACCAGTAACCACTAATCTGCAACTTACCTGTTTATACAACTGGATCTAACTTCAACGATTATATTATAATTAATCTGGTATCTGGTTATGGTTTTGGATGTGTGTATCTTAAATCGTGGTATACAGCGCGGTATTATTTATACTTATGTATTATAATATCGTTATTATTTGTATATACTTAAGCGTGATGATGATTATGAAAAAATATTTGAAAAAGTATAATACGCGTGCCATCGGTACGCATACATTTATTATTATAATATAACATTCACATTTCTCAACGAGACGATATTTATACATTATATTATTATTGTAACTATATATTGTAAATGTTTGATTTATATAAGTTTATGTAGTTTTTTTTTTTTTTATTAAAAAAATTTCGTAGATTATATAATATTATAATTACGTATAATTTGAATATTCTATATTTCAAAATCGTCTATACATTCATAATTTACTATGTTTGTCCTAAATTCTTTAACCCAAATTTTTTTTTATGTTATAGTGTTGTGTTTAAGGAAAATAACCTTATAGGTATATGCAAAAAATCAGTGTGAATATAAAATATACTACTCCACAGTGTTGTTAATTAAACGCGCGTACATATATACAGGAAATTTTATCAGTTAATATAATGGTTATCACAATAAGTTTAGATTAATCGTGTTATTATAAAAAAAAAATATACCCATCGCTGCAACGTGGTTGACATAATTTTTTTGATTATAATTTTCGATTTATATGGTATGTAAATATTAGTTATATATATTATAGTTTTTAAATTACATGCCTATACTTTATATACTTATAACTTATAATACATACGGTCACTAAGATTTTACATACGGTAAATAAATCGAGTTTTAAATATAACGAGAGAGTCCCACCTAGGTTTATATTATTATATAATATATAAAATAAATGATTTTTTACACAAATCCGCATATCCTGCAAGTTTAATGTATGACGGTATAGGTAAGTACACATAACATTATATAAAATATGCAATTTTGATTACCTATCGCGTGTTTTTGGTTATCGATCGCGGTAACAATGTACAAACCTGTACACTCCTACAGAGATTATATTAATATATAATATATTACCATATAATATAATATTCTAATATACCGTAACCGTATTCGTGTGCGATATGAAAACCGAACAGTGGTCGCGTCAAATGTAGGTATATATAATAGATTGTATAATATAATATAATATCGTCTTGCACGTGTAATGAGTATAAACGACAATGCGTACGTTATAAATATTTATAAATTGTATATTATTATTAATTGAAATTTAGAAAAAAAAATACATATATAAGTAACGTCCTCTGCAATATTACAATATATAGGTAGTGATTGAAACTATCGACGTGTATAATAATAATATATATATAATAATAATGTTTCCACGGACCTTGAAAACGCAATTTTTGCGTTTATCGGCGTCACTATTTATGAATTTGAATTATATATAATATTATAGAGTCCATAGATATATTATTTAGATATATGCATTAATAATACATAAAAATATATAATATATTAACATATACCCATATAACGTTTAAATATTATAGTCACAAGGTACATCATGGTATCAGTGGTTACAAAAACGACGAAAAAAACGAAAAAAAAAAAAAATAATAATAATATACCTATACGTATAAAACGAATACAAACGTTACGTTTAATTTAATATTATGTACATTACGTAGGTATAAATTACAATCAAACGGATGATAAACGTTGAGATAATAATATGACGATTGACGACGGTCGAGGAAAAATAAAAACATTAAAATTATAACACGTCATATCATATCGTTAATATTATCATAATTAATTTAGATTATTATCTATACAAGATTAGGGAAAATTTAAATTTATAAAATGACACACGTTATTATGACGGATCGTAGGTACTCGTGTCGTCATCACTATACATAGTCTATTTACAATACGAATCACTCTGTATACAATTATCATAATATGTTATATTGACAATCTAAATACGGATTTTTGGTTTTTTTTTTTTTTAAGTATTTGCACCGCGTACAAGAATAATGTAATATATTATGTTTTTCATATACTCAGGTACCTATATATATAAATAGGCGCATAAATCATTACTTTTACATTTCGTTCTTCCTGGTTCGTTCAGATTTCGCACACGCAATATGTAAAAATAATATTTTTCCGCTTAAACTTAAACAATGCAGTCGTAAAATGAACAAAACAAAACGTTTTTTTTTTTTCTTAATATTTTATTTTAAAAAAATTTTTTTTTTTTTTTTTTTTTTTTACGTTCATTTTTTATATTTTTTTTTTTTTTACCTTACATCACAGTGAAATTCATTTGATGGAATAATATATTTTATAATGTATACTATTAAATCATGTGAGTAGGTATGTTATTAACTATAAGGAGTCGTATTATAGCTATTATATATTTAAAATTTAGATGTAGTACCTGCTCGAAATAAATAAATAATTAATTGGATTAATTATTGGATTTTATATATAAAAAAAAAAAAAGTATTAAAAATTAAATTTTTTCTATTAATTAGTCATTTACCGATTTGTGATAATATATTTTTATAATCTTCATTAATGAAATGATATATTAAATGTATTACTATTGAAATATAATTTTATATTTTCGTTTTTATTTGGAAATTTAGTCCCTTGTAACTTGTGTCGACATATAGCGCTATCTGTCCGTTTCCATGTACCACCGACTATTAGACATACCCCGTATACCCACGGTAGAATCGTACGGTAACCAGGTAAGTTATATTTTATTCGTATACTAAAAATCATATATATCGTATATCGAGAAATGTAAATAAGAGTAATTACAGAACATTTATTTTCTCGTAATTCATATAGACTATAGAGATCACAATATTTCATTTTCGTTCGAATAATTTTTATGTTGTCCATCCAAGAAAATTACAAATTTACGGTACCTAACAAAAGGTCAAAAGTGTATAATTTCGTGTTAAGTATACGGTATGTCTAAATAAATTACGTAATATTTTTCTGCTTTTAATTAGACTATATAGGTAGGTTACATATTATTATTTAAAAATCGTTCCTGAAGTTATATATTTGTTTAAACTTCAATTAACTTGTTTTACAGTTAACATTATATACAGTTGTATGTATCGTACGTACACACGTAAATATAATAATATTATATTATATAATATTATGACGTTATAAATTCTGCAAAAACGAACAGAAATCCGTTGGAATAGCGATTTTTTTTTGATTTTTTTTTTTGCTTTTTGGCAATCTTCTAAATTATTTTTTTCTATTTTCACTCGAGCACCCAAACGCATAAATAACGCGAACATAATCGTCATCATATACATATAAAACCGACATGCGTAGGAACGAGTTTTCGTTTATACACTATAATTATAATAATACATATATACTCTACGTGTGAAAGCCAAAGAAAAAAAAAGAAGAATATTCTAATCCTTTTTTAATCTGAGCATACGTTTAGACGTTTAGTTAATAAAATATATTATTATTATTATTATTATTATTATTATTATTATTATTATTATTAATAAACACAAAACACCCATGACCCATCTACATATATAATATATAATATTCTTGTACGCAATAATATACAACATATAGACGAGTTAGATATAATATTTTTAGTTTTTATACAAATTATCATGGATTATAATTATAATATATTGTATATTATTTCGTTTCATTTAAGAAAATCGCCTCTATAATATATTCAATTTTAGAACGAGAAGTTTGTTTCGTTTATTTGCTTGGTTTTGGTTTAAACTTACCACACATATTTTATTGTAACATCATACTCGTATTATATAATAGAATCAGTCATAAAAAACTATATTATGATAATATGATGATTTTCCTATTCATGAATTGATATGTATTTCTATTAACTAATAAGTAATAATCTAAATATAACATAAATTAATTTTTTTTTTTTTATATTTGAATCGTTCTTATTATTTAGGCATATTATTATACGTAAATGAACTTCAAAATTTTCATATGCTATATTTCTACATTATATGACTTCATAATATCTTCATATTCTTATAAGTGTAAAGAAAATAAGAATAGAACGAAAATAAAAACAATGAAATTGATGCACTATTGACGTAATGGTAATAATAATAATAATAGATTCGTTGTATATAAATTAGATATAAATCAAATTCAAAATAGTACTTTTATCAAGCACATGAACATCGTTATACTTAAATTAAATATTAAATGTTACGGTTTTAAAATTATTCCTTTTTAAATTAAACTATTTAAAATGAAATTAAAGTGAAATTATAATATCTTATAATAGATATAAAAATTATTATATATTATATTATGTGTAACAATAAAATAAATGCACTGTTACGCTTTCATTTTTTTTTTTTTTTTTTAAATAATATTAAAATAATATACAATGTTGCATTAAAGATTTAAATAATTTACTAATTATTATTAATATTTGAATTCGATATTGAATATATTGTAATAAATACAAATATATATTAGACGAATAGCTGAAAAATTGCAAGAAGTTTTAAACGTTTATTTATATGATCAGTAATATTATTAACGTTTTATTTAACTTCTAAAATATTCAATAATATCTTGTCTGGAATATAATATTCGAATAATTAACACGCAACACGGTTTATCTTCAATCAAATCAGTTTATTTTGTCTGAACTCTGAAGTCTATATATATATATATATTAATATTGATGAGATCTATTTTTTTTTTAAACATACAAATTTATATTTTATTTTTATATATACTCGTATAATCATAATCTCAAAATACTATCAGATATTTTTTTATATCATACTTATATTCATTCTGAAGTCAATATGTTCTGCATACACTAATATTACTAATATTATATACAGCATATTATCATAATACTGCAGTGTTAACCTCAAACGCTGCAATTTATATTATTATCGCGAGTTTTCAATGCGCTATATTCTATATATTATGCATATTCTTTCGTAACTATTTTTGGCAAGGCGAGGATTCAACTCAAAGGAAATATCTCGATAGTTGTTCGCAATTTTAAATACACATTAATATAAATATAAAATAGGTATACAAAAGTTTATTTATTTATTTGAGTCGAGTATGTATAAAATATTATACCTTATATGTGTTTTTATCAAATTAATACTTACTAAACAGAATGTTATGCCTAATATAAATTTAATTTCAGATAATAGGAAGTGTTTGGGGAAGTGTGGCGTTTGCCTTCCATGGTTATTACTCGTAATACATACTTATATAAAAATTCATCACCTTCACGGTATAATGATTCAAATACGAGAATATTATTATCAATCCATTCACCAAATGTTTATCACTTCTTATTATCTTATTTACATTATTTAATTTTACACGTGTTTCATAACATAATATTTGGTGCGTATATACATTTTAAGCCGTATAATTATTCGAATTTTTAACTAATATTGTTCGCTGCATGTTTACAATTAACTTCAACGCAATATTTAGTAAAACACAATTATTTTTTTATCTATAAATTTTTAATAATTCATTTCTAAAAAAAAATAAAAAAAACTATATCGCCGGGTAATCTGCCCACACTATTTTCTATAAGGTTATGTATAACTTCCGTGTCTGTACCTATATATATTATGTACCAAAAATTTTCAAAATTCTATGATTACCTATGATTAGATAATGGATTAAATATTAATTCTAATTACATAAAACATATATATATATATTGGGGTTTATCTATTGTTTTTATAGTTTGGGGGACACTTTCTAGAATTTGTACCATCTTATAATAGAAAATAAAAATGTATTTATTTTTATACCTATAATGTTACCGGACGTCAATACCCGACTAGTGAGCGATAAAACTCGCCATGGAGAGTAATGTCGCCCAAATACAATTTTTTCAATGTATCATTATCAAACTATTCTATATTTATTATGAATAGATATATTAAAGCTTAAGGATTAACTAATTGAGCAATTAATATCGGTGTCAGTTATGGTGCATTGGTACAAATTATGTTGTTTTTATATGAGTTTCTGCTTAGATGGGCGGCAAACGCCGCACTTCCCTTAATTAACACGTTTTATTTAAATATCAAGTACCCAAGTACCTAACTAGGTATTCATTATTGTCTTGACGTGTTATTGTGTTAATTAGTTAGGTAATTAGTTAATTATAAATACGTACAAATACCTTGAAATTTAATATAAAATATTAAGTAAAAAAATTAAAATAGTTACGTCAACTGAAACCGTGTGTGTATTATAATTTTGATTATTATTTTGAACAAATTATAATAATTTAAATATACAGTTTGAATTTATTTACATTAATTTTTAGAAATTAATTTATACTTATACGAAAATTATGTGAAATAAACAGGAACGTACTTATTATTATGTGTGATTATGTTTATGTAAAATGTACATTGATTCATATCTTCTTCATTAAAATATGCCATCTGTGTATAGTATTAGACACATGATACTACCATTCATTGTGAATTCGAAATAAATTATTAAATACTCGTATTTCGTGAATCAGAAAATCATGAAAGCTTGTGTTTTGTAAATATTATATAATATTATATTTATTCATCACTTCGTACACTGATTAAAATGATTAATTTCAAGCAGTAAAATATTTTCGGTTTGATTAGAAATAATTGAAATATAACGAGTAGACAATACTATACGTAATAATATTACGAAAAAAAGAAGACTCAAATTTATATATTTAATAAAAATTAAAAATATTAAAAAAAAAAATTCCTAATAAATAATAATACTTTCTCATATTATTATATTGGTAATGTTAAAGAGTATTGTTTGGAAAACACTGCAGCGTCCTAGGCCCCTGGTCTCGAATGTGACCAAACGCTGTAACCTCCTTGGTGTTGGTTCTCGGTTAAAAGTAAACAGGTGAAAAAAACAAAGAATTATTTTATTATTTTATATTTGTTATAAAATTTGCAAATCGCGTATAATACAAACTGTTTTTTCTCTGCAAAATGCATACTTAAACAATACGTATAAATTCCATTATAATGTCAGCCGTCGGTTAATTTCTTATTGTTTTCACAATCTCTCTGGGAAGTATGATGAAAAAAAAAAAAAATGAAGTAAGAAACAACAACAAATACTCGGTAAACATAATATTAGGTGGGTACCTATAATAATTATAAATTATAATAACTGCCGTAGAGCAGCGCTCACACTAGATGCGTTCCGTTACGTCACGTCGCAGCTTCTTTCCAGCGCTTATCAGTTTATTAATTTTTATGAACAGGCGCAAACACGTCGTGTCTCAGAATTTAGACTAAAATCATGTTAACGGACGACCGGCGACGATGTTTCTTCTGTTCATTGTTCAAGCACGTTTGGTAAAAAAGTTTTATAATTATATTCTTTATTCATTGACGTTTCTTCGTCAGACCGTTTTCGTTTACATATTTAAAATTATTATTGTTGTTTGTTCGTGTTGCAAATTTGCAATATTTGAAATATTTGAATGTTAATGGAATGTGTACGTGAAAAACATTTACGTATAAATCATTTATGTATGATCATACAAAAAAGAGTACGTCGATACGCGATTGTTAAAAAAAAAAAAAAATCACGAGGAGAAATTTCCAATATCGTCGGAAATTCGGGTAAGTTTTTTCAGTTTTCTGACGTCATTCGATTACATCAAAATATTATCTTATAGAATATTATTTTCTATCGGTTGACGTCTCCAGTCATCTAACCTCAATTATTAATGTGCTATATTATAATGTTTTCGCCAATGTTTTTATTGCTAATTAAGTAATTACTAATTAGTAATATTGAACTTTTCCAACGTATATAATATATAAAATATATAATATAAATGTCACGTATAATAAAATTATAATAATAATAAAAAAAAAAACGTCTATTCTTTTAAATTATTGTATACTTACAATAAAATATCTAAAAAATAGATGAAAGAATATTATATTTTAAAACAATGACTTATTGTTATGTTTCACTATAAATAATAATATTATTGTTTACTTACTTACGTGTTTTAAATTTTCTAATTTTATTTTAATATTATGATATTAAATTCATACTGTATTACCGCGGTCATAATATTATAATATATAATATTGTAGAATAATATTTTCAGTTATTCTTCGTCTGACCACTCGGATAGATACCTGGATTTTTTTTAAATAATGATAAAATAAATAACTAAAAATTAAAAATTAATTATATTAAATATAAATTTAAATTTACACATGTATATAGCGTATAAAATATATTTTAAAAGTGAATTATTTAAATTCAATTCATTTCAATTAATT
>JAIUCT010000001.1:29970413-29985486 GCA_021307375.1 Tetraneura akinire | reverse complement strand
TACAGTAAGTATCCTGAACTCCTGGTATTTGGAGACATTTAATAAGGCACAAATTGGAACAAAACGGTCACTTTTTTTACTCTCGCAGTTCCTAACCGCATGCAACCCTAGTATCAGAAATCGATTTATGTATTGCTTTTGGTATGCATTTTGACCGAATACAAATTTATTATTTAAATAAAATAATGCAAAACAATTAAGTAAAAATTGTAAATTAATTTTGATTTGAACATAATATTATATAACAACTTAATTTATACAGATGTTTACGACCTCATTTAAAGAATATTTTAGTTTTCGCGAATATGAAAAAATAATAATAAAAAAATTAAAATTATGCTAATGAATTAATGAAATTTGTAAATTAATTTTGTATATTGAATTTAACCAATTACTTAAAACTAACACTTTATTTGAAAATTTTATTCTTTGAAATAACAATTACAATATATAATATTATGAAGATCTACTCTCAAAACGTAACAGGTTTTATTAGAAATTTAAATTAATATAAAATAACATTAAAAGTTTTTTTAATTATTATTAGTTGATAAGTCGTGTATAAATTACTCTCATTAAAGAAATGTGAGACCCCCATTATAAAATAAAAATTTAATTGTATAATAATTGATTGGATAAAAATATTATAATTAATTCATTTGTAGTTTTTGTTAAGTGAGTACTCAGTATATTGATTATTACTTTATATTTATTTTTGTAACTTCTTTCATCGATTTGATGATCTGTTTTTTATGTGGTGTGTCAATAATTAAATTGTGATTTAATGATATAAAATTAATAAAAATCTACCCTTATAATTTATAATAATATAGGTATAGTAATATTTTAAAAATAAATCATTGAAATTTTCTATGATCACTATAAGTAATACTATTCAATATTTGAACCATTTTATTTCGTTTCAAATCTACATTGATATATTTGGTTTATTAGTGAAAATCAAATGCATACAAGCATAAAGATAAACTTTACGTTATTTAATATTTCGATCTAATTAAAATATTATACAAAACTATATAATATTATTTATAATTAGTTAAATATTAAAAAATAATATACTATAATACAATAATAATATTAAGTATTACGTTTTACGTAAAAACAAAAGAAAAATGTCATGTTAATTATCGAAGATAACCACGTAATGACCTAATTAATTGTATTATTTTTTTTTATAGTGTTAATTTTAGACGTTTATAAATTTATAATAATTATTTAAAATAAATTGATAATATATGCCTAAAATTATTATAATTTAATATTTCTACACGTCCATGTAATTCATATAAGATGTATTTAATAATACTCATCATATAGGATGACCACAATAATAACTTTGCTATAAATTAAATTTTAATGTTTAAACAATTTTAAAAATTTATTAATGTTATGTATTAAGATACGACTCTCATTTATTTTTTTTTATTCATCTGCAGTGGTCATCACCTCCACCTATAGTTAACCTTTCAATACTCCTTTCTTTTACCGACAGACAAAAGACAATACACAATTATTAATATATACTTTATTAATTTATAAAGAAGTGCGATAAAATAATTAATAAACAATATTTTTATTTTCAAATTCTATAAATAAGTAATTGTCTGCAGCCTAGTTACAAACATGTATTAGTAATTATTTATTTGAAAAACAAAAGGTATAATTGAATATAATATGACAATTCATCGCGGTAGAATTGATCGTACGTAATATTTTATCGCACAAGAATAATTGATCGCGAATAAAAAAAATCGTTTTTAAATATAAAATTCAATAAATTATAGAAAAACAAAATTTGCATAATAATATACCTATTGAATCTATATTAACGATTTTATTATAGTTTATGCATTTATACTCCTAAATACTAAAGTACATGTATTTACCCACAGGTGGATGTGATGGACTATATTTCGGACGTTACTTTGTACTGATTAGACAGTATTTATCTAAGTTGTATCGATTTAATTTGATTTAATTATTTGACGTGTATACAGTATACGAGTAAAATTGTGTTTAGTTTATAATCGTATCAATCGTGTGAACATTATTATCAAAAACGTCAATGTTAAAGTATATTAAAATTGAACGGGGATCAAATATTTTAACTGATGACAGCTATATGTATAATTTAGAAAAATATGGAGATAAAAAAATTATTTGGAAATGTGTTTTATATAAAAAAAAAAAAAAAAATGCCACGGCAGTGTACATGTAATGAATGATGAAATTTTTAAAATTAATAATTATAACATGTATTCATAATTTTTAATTATAACAAATTATAATAATTATTATAATATGTATTAATTTATTGAATTATAATATATTTAAAAACGATTTTATTTTATTCGCGATCAATTGTTACGTACGATCAATTTTATCGCGATCAATTGTCGGTATACCATAATAATAATTGACAATTTCTAATTCATTATAATAAATAATAATACACCAAAAAATGTCTATAGAATATTATAGAATATCTAAGAAATAGATATTCAATTAATAATTGAACTTTGTTAATTATATAATATCATGGAATGTATATAAATATAATATTATGACTTATAAGAATGTGTAATTTTGTTTAAAATGCATATGAACTAGATAAAAATTTTAAGTTTATAAATAATTTGTGTAAATACTTTGTGTATTATACAGAATAAAATATACATCGTATTCGGCCTATATCCAAGATGTGGATCTAAATACTGAATGTATTTTATATTTTATTAGAATAACATAAAGATATAATATTATGTGTGTGTGTATGTCGTATGTGCTTATACCGTTATATAATAACCTATAATAACAATACTAAAATAGTACCTATGTTATTATATATGAATGTTTTCTAATCTTATTATTTATGTTAATACGATGCAATCAAGTTTTAATATTAAAATTGAAACCCTTTTTTATAATATATTATATAAATACAAAATACATGTCTATATTTTAAACATAAGAATAATATATTATATAATATTTATTAAAAGTATGTACTTACTATTATATATCGAAAAATGAATGCAGTGTTGAACATTATTGTTAAATGATCAATTTCACAACTAATATTACAATAAATAATAATACCTATTAAAATTAATTATTAAGTATAGGTATGTGTACTAAATACTAATTATATATCATATAATATTATTATAATGTATTATATGTAATATATTTTGTGCCATTGTGGGATAATATTCTAGTTCTCCATAGGAAACGTTAATGAATTTAATATAGGTATGTATACTATAAGTAAAATAAACTGAAAATATGGAATGTAAATGAGTAATTAGGAAAAATTAGTAATATTATTGTAAAAAAAAAAAAAATTAAATTTTTTTAAGTTAAGTGGAAACAAAGAAAGAATTGCTAAAATAATTAAGCGTATAATAACATTGATATCGTCGTATGATAAATATGATAATTCTTTAACGTTGAACAAAATACATATAAATCATTGTGCAGACATAAACCATATAATATTATCTATCTTATATGAATATTGAATACGATCGTGTGACCTTAAAAAAAACCAATTATATTATAAGAACAAGTAAATAGTTATTTACTTCAAGATGAATCATATGATGAATAGTATTATAAATTAAATCTGACTGATTGTCAAAAGTTTTTTGTAATAATATTTGTTACCTATTAAATTTTATTAAATAATGTGTATATGTTAATAAAAGGAAGTAAAATACATACAATACAACATTTTCAAAAATATAAATATGCTATTGTGAGTATAATCATAAGCATAACATAAAGATATTTTAATTCTTTATGAAATATATTATAGTCTATACTATACGTATGAATAATACAGGGTGATCTGATAATAATAATAATGTTATGATATCAATACGAACGTATATGAATTGCCTAATAATATTATTCATTATTGTACTTTTCGTAAAAATAAATTTATATGCAACATATATAGTAGATAATATAATCATTATAACTTATAATGTATTATTATAGAATAATTATTAAAATGTATTTTAAAAACAATTCCAATTAACTTTCCAACCATAACCATAAACAAATAAAAAGAAAAAAGGTTTTGAAAAATGAAAAAAATATATAATTCTTCCATTATGCTTGTACCTACTCATTTGTTATAAATTTATTCAATATTTAAGTAGGTTAATCTAGTTCTATAATAAAAAAAAATATTCAAAAATATTTATTATTTGTATGCAAGTTGCTTTTGGATCGTTTTGACACTTTTCTTTCATCGATAGCCAATATATATATATGGATAATAAGATTTAGTATAATACTAATATAATAATATACTTAGTATAATATATCATTATATTGTAATATGTCACGTTTAGTTGATAAACAATATTGTGTTTTTATATATTGTTTACCTACAGGCTATAATAGCCTGTATTAGTGATATAGTTTGCGCGATTATAACCATAATACACAGGTAGACTATATATATACCTAATATAATATACATAGTTGTATGTAAATAACGTATAACATACAAAAGGTATTTCACGTTTTTGACCTGTATTCAGATCAACGTTATACTCTATATTAAGATACACTTAATAGTTAATATGACTTAAAAATAAAATTTACACATTCATAACGAATGTCTGCAGTTATGAATTAATATGACAAATATTACAATATAGAATTATAGATTATATAATAATGTTTATTGATTATCTATTATAAATATTTATCAAAATTATATTATAATAATATAGAGTGACGGGTTTTGAAGTTATGAGAGTAATATAGTTATAATTTGTTAAAATATTAAAAATTATAAAATTAATACTCTACTTCTCTACAATACGAATTTAATAATATAAATTTTCAGTGTAGGGTAAATATTCCTTATTAAAAATTTTGCCCATAAAATATGATAATGTTAATTATAAATTATAATATTGTACTGCAAAATAAAAAATAAAAACAAAATATTTATTAATAAAACCGTTTTCAATATACAATTACGTATATTATTAGTACATAAAGGTATAATGCTTACAATATGCAGTGATTTAATTAATATCACAGTTTAAGTACCTAGGTAATAGGGTATTATGAGCAAAATTACGTGTATACACACATATATATTATAAGAACGCAATAAATAATTATTTAATTATTATTTAAGTATATAACCAATTATGACATTAATGTTATTAATAAGTAATAATAAATGCTAACAATTATTAATTAACATAAAAATTTATTAAAATTGGCAAAGCGGGTACGTCGTATACGCGTAATATGTTTTTTTCTCAAAGTAACACTCGTCACAATAAACGATTATTGCAGAATGCCAAAAACAGTGTCTTCAACAATTCACTGTAGGCTTATATTATTTTTTTAATATAGTTTGATACGATTTAAATACGGTACCTGTATGTTTGTTTTCTCCCGCCTTAAAACGAGTCATGCTCATATATATGAATTAGGTACATAAAATATTGTAAAATATGATGTTTTTCACATTATTTTGTATACCTTTTATCCATCGATCATCGTCTTTATTTCCATATGTGATATTATCCTTTCTTAGTTCAAGACAGTCCTTTCTCTTCTTCATTCCATCCAATAATCCTCGGATTCATATTCTCCGTCAAAACTAATTTTTTTTTTCCTTTTGAATAGGTCAATGTAGAGCAAGAGCTGCGATGTTATTATATTTAATTGATTAATGATTAATATTATATTAATTATATTTTACTAGTATTATAGTATGTATTGTTATAATATAAAATAACATTATGTTGTTTAATTTGTTTTTAGAAATATGAAATATTTTTTAATAATAATGATAATAAACGTGTACTTATAGATAATTCGATAAACACATATAATTAAAACACGGATAAACACGTTCAAACTCGCGTGTCAATTGTCTTTGATATTCGCGATGTACACGTCCACGCCAACATTATTATTTACCTATAACTTATAATAGTACTCGTATCAAAAATATTATCAATGTTTAAATGTTTGTGTATATCGGGTACAGGTGGTCCTTTATCCAATTTCAACACCAAATGTATTATATTATTAATTTATTGTTATGCATATTTATTTTAAAAACGCATTATTTATGGTTAAATTAATATAATATAACTGCAAAATAATATTATTAATATTAATATTGTCTAATAAGTATTAAGACATTTAAAATAACTGACTTTAAACTAAATCACATATATATATAATATAAAGGTAAACCATATATTATTAGTCGGATGTAAAGTCATATGGTATTATTTTAATCATATATAGTTTATATTTTTATAATATAATATATATAAGAAAAATCAACGAATTGTTATTATTTTATTGTGTTATGCTACAATGTTTTGATAATGTGTAATATATTATTATAGTCTATATCAGTGTTTCCCAACCTTTCAGTTATGGAGAATTGGTGACACACAAATTTAAAATTTTTGTGATGGCCACACAAAAAAAAATTTAAAAGTCATATTTTTTTTATATTTTGTTATAACATTAATAATTTTTTTTTTTTAGATTCTGAGCGAAGCGAAGAATGTATTGGTTTTACAATGATGTGGGTCTTTTTTTTTGTTTTTTTTTTTTTAAGTATGAAGACACTTTTACTACCCGAAATAATGCTCCGATTTTCACGAATGTTGTATGTTTTCGATTGAAAATTGGATGTAGTTTGTACTTTATTAAGGTCATTTTTCGAATTTCCCAAAATTAACCTCATGTCACACAGAAAAAGGACGAAAAAATAACGAAAAAAAGACATTTTTCCTTCGACGAATTTGATTCATCGGATAAATTTGTTTATAATAGTAACCATAGTGATAATATAAATATTATTGTTACTAATAGCAACCAAAGTAATAATATTATTATTGTTACTAATAGCAACCAAAATAATATTATTGTAACTAATAGCAACCGCCAACCATCTATATAAACAGAAATTTCCATCGTAAATCTTATAATATTTAAAAAAATGACGAAAAAACGGCATTATATGACGGAACTTCGCTCAGAATCGTTTTTTCGAATGAAATGGTTTGCCATTGCATTCAAATTATAATTAAAATTAAACACTATGATTGCACACCTGTATCCCTTCCCTTGCTTTTTAATTTTACTTTTCTAATTTTTTTTTCTTATTTACAATTTCATAATTTTTAAGATTTTATCCTTGTAATTAGTTAACAACTAGCGACTCATAGGTTGGGAAACACTAGTCCATATATATATAGGTACTTTCTTTATATGTTCCATCGACAATTATTATCTATTATATGATTAGTATATAATATAATTTGTATACTTGGTATATATATAAGAATATCGTATAAAGTGAATCGTTCAATTATCATTTTACTGCAGGTAAAATATATTATATATTACATTATTAGTATTTGGTCGTATACGTGCAGTACTCTAGCTGCTATCATAATATTATTATATTTAAATTATAATTAGGTATTTAGAAAAAATTATTTTAAATAAAAAAATTAATTATTATATATTATACTATACGAAAATAATAAAAGAATCCAGTTCCGAGCTGTGAATATGATGGTATATAAGCCACGTCAACGATTTATGATCCCTCGGAAAATTTAATTATATACAAGCTTTTCCCCTGTGTTATACAGCCGGATTAATTATAAGTTATAACCACCCGGGACTTCGGAATTTGCATAATTTTATGCGAAAGTTCAACATAATAATATATATATATGTATGTGTCGCTATATAATATATATATACATAAGTGTATCGTAAAATTATGAATTTCAAACGCGCCCGCGTGAATACAGAATATTTTATATTTAATCTATCGGACCCCACGCGAGTGTCAGTCGTAATTTATAAAATATATTATGTTGCCTTGTGTATTATATTTATTCACATGTGTATATCTCCTATATATAACCGGAGCCTCAGATTGTGTTGTTAAAATCTCATTTCGAAAAGAAAAAAAAATTGTTTAAAATTAAAATTTATTGTTTGCTCCCGTAGATTAAAATTATTCGATAAAAATATACAATTTATTACGTATATATTTCGTTTTTTAACATTCTTATATATTATATTATGGTGTATGTCTAATTTATAAGTATAAAATATTATTTTAAGCAAGTTTAAATATAATATGTACTGAAAATAATTTAAAATATATTCATTGCAAAACTTATCTAACTACACTCATATAAATTATATAATTATAATATCGTATAAAGTAAAACGAATAGGCGTCGAATGAAATTAAATACGAAAAACTATACATATTATTATATAGGTATATTTAAGAAGATATACTTATAAACATAAAATTCATATTATATTTTGTTTTTTCACTCTGTATAGTCGAAGGTAACACATTTATTTTGTGTCATAATATAATATACGAATATACGACCATGAGGCTGTAAGGAAAACGGAATTTGAAATACACTATAAGAAATAATTGTATAATTAATTTAATAATAATATAAGTTATAAACATTAATAAATCGTCATTTTGTTATAGTTTAAAATACGAGTTGTCGCATACAGATAAAATGAAGAAAAAAAAAATACCTAATTAATACACACACGCCGGACATTCGTGATTTGTTAAGTACGAGGAATCACGTTTGTTATAATATAATATATATATTAAACATGTCGTTTTATTTTACTTACAGTACAGCAGATGTAATTCGATAATTAATGTGGGAACAAAGTGATTAAATGTTACTATAAAATAAATTAAGTGAATTTTTAAAAATTAAAAATAAATACAACATAATACAATATTATACAGATTTGCCTTAAATAACATATATTTTTAAATTTTTTTTAAAAAAAGAAAAAGAAAAAAAGAAAAAAAGAAATAGAAATCGACGAAAATATTCGAACGGTAAACACAGCCACACTGCACTGCAGCAACATTCGTTTTGGAACATGCTATATGAGTATATTATGTAATACCCACACATTATAGGTATGCAATAATAAAAATAATAATAATAATAAAAATAATAATAATATATTATATTTATTGTAAGTATTTTATGTGTGTGTGTGATACCTATCGGCGGGGCTAAGGGCGGCGCGCTCACGACCTTTGATCGGTCTCAAACCGTGCGACGGCAATAACGGATTTTAACGGGCTCGCGGCCAATACGGATTGCACCGCGGTGTAGGTCGCCCTTATTTCTGTACTCTGTTCGACGTCGGCGCTTTTTATGGCGAGACCGTCCCCAATGAAGTGTACACGATACACAAATATAATATGTAATGTTATTTTTATACATATATATAAAATAATGTATCCCCCTATATCTGAACGTGTATGTATATAACGTATTGTATACAGAGTGACCTGAATATAATTTAAAAAAAAAAAAATAAAGCGAAGATCAAACACATATTTTTAGGTATTAATAATATGTTTTCGATGTAAATTCTCGTCATTTTCTGTAACCATATATATAATATATTATTATACAGGAACACAGGAATACGGGAATTATATTTGGGGATTATCGCGAGTTTAATCGAATTGATATAACAAGCAGCCGTCTACCCCCGACAAAAAGAAAAACTATTTTTTTTTTTTGTATATTATGTACAGGATAATAAATATATAACATAATTCTCGCCGTCTCTTATATTTAATAATACAGATATAATATTGATTTTTGTTCGTTTTGTAATAATGTATACAGTATATTCGCGATAACTATATAATTTATTATATTATAAAAGCATTCCTAAAAAATTTTCACAAATATTATATTATACTTTTTTTTTATATCATTTTATATTTATTATCGTTTCTACAGAAAAATACTATTTATATTTAATATATAGACGGCTATATTCATAAAGAATATAAAGATAATACGACACCCCGCGAGAGTCAACGCCTATATATACGATATTAGTTTGTTATATTATATTAAATATGTACTTTTGTAATGGAAACACGCAAAAACGTCAGCTGTATATTTTTTATGCTTTTTAGCTGTTTTTTTTTTTTTTTTTTTTTTATCGTATATCGCCCAATATATATTTATTGTATTTCTCAAATACATTTTTACGCTCATAAAATGTCCATATTTCATCACATTATATTATAATATTGTATTATTTCTATCTATGATACTATAATCTATAATAATATATTATATGTTATCGGAAACGTTGACAATTCAGGAATTATTATAATTTCCTAACGACAGTATAGGCAATAATATGATCACATGAATTATTTAAATAATTTTCGCCTACCGGCTCCGGTCACTTACTCAAGAATTTTTCATGAGAATGGAACTATTTTCCCTCAAGGGACTAAAAAATACTTACCTAATAATACTATTTATGAAAAATATAATACTGGTGTGGATATAGTCAGGGACTCAGGGATATCCACACAGGGGTAACCTAATCTTTGGCATGCGGTAACTATTTTTGTATTTCGTATTGTCATGCGGTAGACTCACGCATATATATGAACAAAATTGTGTCGAATATAAACGTATTATGTAAATTTTTACGTATTTTATATTATTATTAATAATAATTATTCTTATAACTAGGGCTTGAATTTTGAAGCAAAATAAATCCTTAAAAAAGCATTTTCAGTAGCCAAAAAAAGCATTTATTATATTTACTTCTAAAAAAAAACAAATTTCAATTACATATAAAATTAAATATTAAAAAAGGAATTTACGACCATAATATTATATTTATTCTAGTTACTTTCATTAAAACTCATTATATTGGGTGCTAATATATTTTTATACATAGAAAAAGACCTTTCCACGTCAACCGATGCATATTTCATATAAACTAAATCATTTTAATCATATACTATTCCACATTTATGTTTAGTGAAGTGCCATTATGAATACTATTGTTTTTTGAAGTTCAACCCATTCATTATTTTTTGAAAAATCACGATTGTAATTTTCTAAAATCAATTTCGATACTTCACCATTAGCTTCCTCCTGTTTTGCTTCTATAACACAGTAGTACAGTACCTATACTTTCTGCCAAGGATTCGCACACTATACCTCACTGATTCTCGATTGATATTTACCGGTCAACTAAAGTATTCGAAAGTGCTATAAAAATAAGCAGATATAATTTAGATAATATTCCCTTTCCTTGAGTCGTAAATACAACTGTGGATAATTATGGATAAAACTATATACAATTTCGGCACAATAACGATAGTTATTTTATCAGTCATATATTTATTACTGGTTTTATAATTTCTGGTAATAATAATATAATCCAAATATAATATAGATAGAAATAAGTTAAATTTTCAAGAAAAATATGTAAAAATTAAGAAAAAATAACCAAATAGGAGAAAAACAATAAAAAGTAGGTTTTGTGAAAAAAGCAAAAAAAAAGTTTACTTCATTAAAATCAAAACGATTCAAAACGTATTTATATATATAAGAATTATCTTTCTATCACACTTCTCATCACAAAAGAAGCATTTTGCTACAAAATCCGAGCCCTAATTATTATTATCAATATTTTTATCCGTATTATACACAAGTATGATATTATATAATCTTAATTCACTATTTAAATGATCAACAACAAAATTTTAAACAATATTTTATAGAATTATTTACAAAAAGTCCATATCGCAAATATAAAATAAGATTTAATTATGCATTAAATTAAGAAATTAACTAAATATAATATAATATAAATTTTTATTCGGATTCGGTTGGAGAATTTTTAATTTTCGTAAAAGTATAAATTATGAATAATATTAAATTATATCATTTTTTAGTTAAAAAAATTTAAAAAATAATGAACTCGTTTATAAATGAACTAGATGTATCATAATTCATAACTTCACAGAAGATTAATTCCTATACGATTTTTTTTTTTTTTTTTTTTAACGTTATTATATGCTTATTACTTCATTATTTTTGTAACAAAATAATATTTAATCACAATGTGAATATTATGATACCTAAATAATACAATATCTCATTGACATAGCATATATTATAATATTTTAAAATAATTTATAAATTATTATAATATAATATCGTGTCTGTACCTATATATATTGTATATATATTTATGAATAATTAGTTATATTATGTATAATTAACACACGCGCGTCCACGTATGTCTTAGAGATATATTTCATATTTTCATGCATACGATCATTTTATTTTGATAATTATGTATATATTATTCTTATAACTTATTATCTTTAATATTTTTAATTGATATTAGATTTCAGTAAATAATGTCTCAATTCGTGAAAATATTTACGTTAAATATATGCAGAGTTATAATGATGATTATAATATCATTATATATATAGTCTTAAGAGTTAAGATATTAATAATAATTAATCTGCGTGCATCATAAATAATTTAAAATATAACTTAATATAATAATTATAAGCACATGAACTTATATAATAATACAATATATCTACAATTCTACATGTATATTTTATATTGTTATATTATAATTTGCGTGTCTATGCCTATATAGATACAATATTATACGATTGTATATACGATAAACAAAATATAAACACACACATAGATCTGTGTGCAGGGCCGGATTTAGGAGTAGGCTACCTAGGCTATAGCCTAGGGGCGCCACGTCAGTAAGGGGCACCGGGCCGGCAAGACTTTTCATTTTATGTACTATTCGTATAAAGATGTCTGCTTTTTTTTTTTGTACATGACGCGTATAATATTATAAACACTATGGAGAATAGAAAAAATACCCCGCCACCATCTACTATTCTACTACATCTACTAAAATGAAATTTAATAATTTATACATATACAAAAATATTATTGGACATTAGATATAGTTACATAATATCATTGATTATAAATTTATAATTTATAAATACCTATATAAATAGTATTTATAATTTATAATTAATGATAATATTAAATTACAGATATTAAGAATAAAATAATGTTTATTTTTATATATTAGGAAGTTGTTCGATATTATGTTATTATAAAAATTGCCTGGAATAGCCAAATTAATATCATATGAACATTCCATAATAAAATAATACTGTTCGTTAAAATACCCTTATAAATGTATTTATATGTATACGATGATATTATTATGTATTTATAATATTTTCAATACTGGTGACTGGTTATGCTTATTACTCATTAGTCTGTTGATTATAGTTTTGTATACAGGTGCTCTTTAAAAATTATATATAATAATGTCAAATAATAAATTAAGTGGTGCACAAAGAAGAAAATTACAAAAAGAAAAAGTCGATAAACATAATGATATAATGATAAAAATGAAAAAGCTCGATAATTTTTTTAATGTTTTACCATCTAATTCTAATAAAATATTAGGTGTTAAAGGGTCACTTGTTATTATTACATATTTGTAATAATAATGTTATATGTTATTATTACTTATTAGCCTAGGGGCGCATTTTAGGTAAATCCGGCCCTGTCTGTGTGTGTGTCTATATTTTAACATTTATTATTTTATATTAATTATAATTAATAATAATAAACTATTGGAATTGGAGATTTTATTTGTAAAAAAGTACTTATTTTGTGACCATATGGTCGTATAAATATGTCATACATCATGATTTATTTTTTTTTTTTTAAAAAAAAAAAAGTAGTTTTAATCACACAAACGACCGCGAAATAATGTCTGTCACAATACATTTTATATAAACGAGACGATAAAGGGCCGAGAGAAAATACACACGGAAGATATGATTGCATCATGACCCAAGATAATATAATAATTATTATTGTATCTATCCGTGTTTGATAACAATTTACAACAGTTGACATTTGATCCAAACGATATTATATAATATATTATGTATAATCTAGAAATGATTAAAAGATTAAAATTAACGGTTTAAAAGTTATTATCCGTAAATCATAATATTATACTATGATATCGTTTATAATATTTACGTTTTAGAAGATGCGCACAAGTCGGACGAACACTTTGCGCGTTGAAATATTTTAAATATTCAGCGCATTATTATTGACAATTTTAAATTATATAATTTAATAAAGTATATAGTATATTACATAAATATCTAGAGCCTATAAAGTTTTAAAATGAAAATTTATAATATTTAAAAATTATAATAATATTATAAAATATTGCCGTCAAATTCACAATATATACGCGAAATATAACGTTTTTTGAACTTTTTCTCTGGTTTTTATATTTTTTTTATATTTATTGTTTATATTTATATATACGCGTATGGTATGAAATATGAATACCCGTTGAAATAATAAAATATTAAGTTTGTATTATGATGGCGTATTTTTGGTTGCATTTCGTGTAAAACGGCACTATATATTTAATAGCATACGCTGAAATAACAAAAAAAAAAAAAAATTAATTGATTATATTATATAAATATTTTTTTTTTTTTTTTTCTATACTAATGAAGAAATAATACCTCGGTAATATCGATGTAATATTTATTGATTTTTATACCGTTGTATTGGTAACGTATAAAATATAAATTATAGGTAGGTATAACATATGGTATAAAATCGATGATTTTCCAAAAAATCAAAATCAATATTCTCGCGGAAAACGACACGGAACGCAATATAATATCACGTGTGTTTTAAAATTACGTTATAATTTAAATATATAGTTAATTATTTTACCGATTTTCGAATATTCCTCCGTCGGCAAAATTGTATTTTAATAATTTCATATACTCTAGCCTAATATCGAATATTCAATACAATATATTATAATATCGTATATATTATATTATTATACGTATTATGTGCACGAAATGTGTTGTATAAAGGCATAGGCCGCCGTCAAGACCGAAAAAGTGCGTTCTTCCGACGGCAGCGTAGCGGAGGAGTTGCATAAATCAACGGTTTTGATGGCCTTCGGTCCAACCAGCGTCGTCGATGGTGACGATCAGCGAGATAGAGATAGAGAAGGGTCGCGTATATCTATACAATAATAATAATAATAATAATAATAATAATAATAATAATAATAATAA
>JAIUCT010000001.1:29946768-29970403 GCA_021307375.1 Tetraneura akinire | reverse complement strand
TAATAATAATAATAATAATAATAATAATAATAATAATAATAATAATATAATATAATATAAAGTGTGTACGCGTACGACGGCGGACATTAAAACCCCGCGCGTCCCGCCGTTTGAATTTTTACAACCGCGTTTCTGGTATATACCGCGGTATATTATTATATATACGATGACGATCGAGCGGTCGTGTGTGCGTTCGCGCGCGCGCGCGCGCTCGAGTCTCCGTCGTTCCGATTATATTATATTATACGTGGCACGAAGGGAAACGAATAAATAAAAATATAAAACATATATATATAATATAGGTGTATAGAAAGAAGGAAAAAAAACCTGTGGGGGGAAAAAACGGAAAAGGGGTTGCCCGCGTCCGTCGTGAGGGGGTCGTAAAAAGGCCCCCTCGTCGTTTTTGGATTTTTACGACGTACACACACACACACACAACGCCTTTTACGCGACCGTGTGTATACGTCATACATACGTGTATTATATATATAAAATTATTATTATATTACACATAGACACATACGCGCGTCGACCGACGACGGACGGCGTACAGTGTCTTATTACGTAACGACGAACGCGCACCCCCTTTGGCGCGGGGTGTTTTTACGCGCCCCCAACCCCCCGTCGATCGAACACGCCGCGAGGAGAGCCGGCCAGCTACCGCCGCCACGATGACGATGACGACGACGACCACGACGACGACGGGTTCCGCGGAGGTCTCGCGTTTTTCCGCCGTCGTGCAAGCCGCCGTCCGCCGCCGCCGCTCGCTATATACTCGGTTTCGCACCCCGGACGCGCGTGGACGCCGCGACGTACGGCAATCGTCGGTATACCTTCGGTATATACGTCATACGTCGTGATAACCGTTGATTGATGTGGTATATATACCGCATATTATAATATACCACGTATACCTAACCGTGTACCTGTATGCGTTGCACGATGCCCAAAAACGGACGATCGACACGCGGTAAGTACCACGACTATATGATGCGTACTTTTATACCAATATACGTTATAATGTTAAGTCGTACACATAATATATATATAATACGACTATATAGTATGTGTACAATGTACAGTGTACAATTCTTAGTATATAATATCAATTAGTTTGTATTTATATCACACGCAGAGTGATCATTTAGAAAGTAATTTTTACATTTAAATGGGTATAAAGGCACGTCCTAATCGTTTTCTATATAAGCACGAATTTCTATAGCCTTCTGTTTATAGGAGTATATGCGGTTAAATAAGAATGTTTAAAGTATGATGTGTATAGTATATAGTACACACTATACCATCTTCTACATGCGTATAAACTTTTATATTATATTTGTATACATATTATTTAATTAAGTATAGATGTATAATTCTATATCCTGAATAATATAATTAGTCTTCTGGGTATATAATATATAATAGTTATTGTCTTATAATTCTTCAATACTATATTACTATATATAGAAAACAATATCCTTGTTTTAAAATTTCATAAAAGATGGGAGTAGTCATTAATTATAGTTTTAACACCGAAAAAATTGTTAATTTATTGTTATCTATACAAATATATTGTGAACTGGACTTTTGTCCGTATTAATAATTAAATAAATAAATAAATAAATAAATTGCAATGTTAAAAAAAAATTTAATTGTTATGTTAAATATTATAATCTACTGCAAGTTTATATATTAAGAGACAATAAATGTAAGGTTATTGAGACCTTTATAATGAATTAGTTGAATATTTATTGTTGTATTACCTATACATATATATTATAGTTGCAAATTTGTATATAATTTTATCATAATGCTATAAGGCATAAATTGAAAAAAAAATCTAAAAATCAGTATATAGTTCTTTTAGTTTTGGATTTGAACCAGGAACGACATATATGCCTTTATAGGAGCTTTTATTATTATATCGCCCTAACTTTGTACCAGCTATATCTACATTTTTTAACATTAATAATTATTGGGTTATTGATTACATCAAGTAACTTATATATACAATTTACTGCAGTAAATGTCAATATTTAATACTTGTTCATTAACTATAATTTTCGAAAAAATTTCTGGTGGGTTGAACCCCTAACCCCCCTTATATTTATATCATAAGGTGTTAAATTTACAATATCAGTTTAATCAATTTCACTAATTTTTATATAATTAATACAATATGTACTATATTATTGTTACATTGTTAGTATATTATTTAAACATCAATAATATTGTAAAGTTGGTGCAACTAATAACTATGATAATATATATAATATATTCAGTGTTTGTAATCAACCACTTCCTATGTGATTTAAATATTTGAGTTACCATACGTCTACTAAACATATAAGTCATATTATTATATATACTATATTCGGTTGTTGGTTCAAATTATCAATACTGTAATACTTCGTATAAGTCGGTACAACTATAAAATAATGGACTAAATTATTTTAGTTTTATAAACCAATAACATATATATGGTTTATTGTTTAACACAACTATAAATAATTTGTTATTCTTACAATATTATAAATTATTATTATAATCAAATTCTTTTTTTTTTTTTTTTTTTTTTGTAATTATACAGGTACGAGTAACATATATAAAAGATACATATATATATACATACATATATATAGATACATATAAATAATGTAGAATTAAATATTGTACTTAATTTTAATAAAATGTTTGTTAATTGATATAAAAATACATTATATTATAAAATTAAAATAATAATAATAATGTATATTATTCTATGAATTTTCCATATATACATCCATATTTAATACAAATAATATAGCGCTTATTATTTATTATATTATTATATTAAAATTTTTTTTATATTCCCATATTCTCGTGTAAAATTTTACAATATTAGGTATTTTCAGCTGTTATATTGTATAGTGTATAGACATGTAATTTATCAACAATCAACTATGTATACGTATATATTTTTTGGGTCACACTTTTTGTACTTAAATGTACAAATTTATATTATTATATTGTATTACATAATGGTATAACTTTTAAGTATATATATATAGAATATAGATTCCTACATCTTATATGTTGTATAATATGTAGAATTCTGGATTATTTTATATAATAGGTACTTGTTATTTTCATTTTATAATATGAAAGGGTATATATATATATATATAATCCATTGTATTTCGAGGAAATCTTGTCCCAAAATTAGGTCAAGTGAAGGGACTATATTATTTAAATGAACCATAAATGTGGTATGAAAAAAAAATATTCACGTGCGGTCAATTCGTCTGCATACCATTATATCAATATCATATAAACATATTCGTATAATAAACTTTCTTTTAAGGTGACAAAAAAATTGTGTGATGTTTACAACCCTTATATAATGTGCGTGACCCGAAAAGCTAATATTATTATATTTCGATAACCGAACGGCACAAACACAGCAGTGCAAAAAAAAAAAAAAGGAGATCCCTTTCTAATAATTTATGATTTATATTTTTTGTCGTATTTGACCCAGTCGTATATGGTCTTATTGTAATAATATACAATTTTAAACTTCATACAAGTATATATTTTATACTTGCTTTATTATAATATATTGTATATATATATATAGGATTAATAATCAATGATGGAACGAGATTACTATATAATATAAGCAATAAGCATATTATAATTATATAATTGCATATTACACGTGATTATATAGAATAATTAATGAAATAATATTTATTTATTTTATAATATATAGTTATTTAATTAGTTTAACTTCATTTTAAATTATATATTATAGACGTCAAACATATAATAGCACCAAATATATTTAGTTACATTATTACGTATTTATTTTTATATATGTAAACAAAAAATAACCGTTTAAAATGATATCAATGATATCATTTTAAATATTTGATAATTTTAGTTCGAATAAATATGTTTAGAAATCTTTATATTAAAATAATCACTCGGTGTTGTTTTCAATAGCATATGTAATATCTTGGTACGATAGAAATTATGGTATTGAATTATAAAAATATGATATTTAAATTTACTTACGTATAGATATCGAGCTATTAGCTATATCGAGTCATATGGGTCTTAAGGTTTAGAGAAAAATACATAATATAACATATCGTGAAATAAAAACGACGTTAATATAATATTGTATATTATTGTCCGATAAAATACGATAAAAATTCCATTGGATTTGGAAAACATGAGTACTCTTGATTCGGTTTCGTTCCCATAAAATCGATGGTCATCGGGTTTGAGTTCAGGAAATGATTTTTACAATATTTTGTAATTATTATTCAATATTTATATCTATAATATACAGGTTTTACAAATATATAATTAGGTATATAAATCGTGAAAAGAAGTCGAGTAAGTCAGAAGTTATAATTATTATATATAATAAACCCCGCGAGATACGAATTTTTTTTTTCTGCAGCGTTCCTCGAGCTGAGGAAATGGCGGTAAAAATAGACGTTCGCGATGAATATTTTTAATTTTTTTTTTTTTTATCATTTATAACGTCAATTATCACGTCGTGTGTGGTTTCCGTCAAATTATTCATTTGTCGACTATACCGGCCATCAGACCGTAAGTCCGGTTTTGGCGCGCGATATAAACACGTCTGTCTGCGCGCGCGTGCTCTCTCGGTATTCTCTCCCACAAACACGCGGTATACATCATAATATATAGCGTGTGTGTGTGTGTAACATATACAAACACGATCGCACTGTAAATACACGTACCTATATATATCTATATTAAATGTTAAATGTGTATTATATCGAGTTTAAGTATAAAATGTATACAAATAATAAAAATAAATAAAAAAATTTATACGTATCCATAAAAAAAAAAAAAATGGCAATAATTCGGTCTGTCGTCGCGGTCGTATCGCACGTCATACGCGCTCGTCTTGTCGTATTATATAGTTGTTGTGTATACGCGTAAAAGTCGCACGATATACGAGTATATTTTTATAATAATATTTGGACTGACGTATCGTGTTCGACCAATCACCGACACCAACGCACACGCACATAACGCATATAACGTACAGATGGAGACCACGTGAAAATATTTATACACGAAGACATAATATATTATATTATAATATATGAGATAATAAGACCACGCGAACTCTAGTAAATACATACATTTTGGGTACGTATAAATACTTTATAATATTAATTGTTGTTTAATAATTTCATGTCCAAACGTCAAATTACAATAATCTATATTGATAATATTTAATGTGAAAAAAAAAATAAACTTATTTATATCGCATACCTTTAATAAATATATTGGCGTATGTATTTTTAGATTTTGAGCGAAGCGAAAAATGTATTGGTTTTACAATAATGTGTGTCTTTTTTGTTTTTTTTGTTTTTAAGTATGGAAACACTTTTACTAGGTACCCGAAATAATGCTCCGACTTACACGAATAGCCATATATTTCCGGTTGGAAAGTGGATGAAGTTGGTAATTTATTCAAGTCATTTTTGACCCTAAACGGTAGCAAAAACGACGAAAAAATGTCGAAAATTGGCAGTTTTAGGTTTTATAATATCTGAAAATTTTACTGAAGTATACTCACATCATATTACTTGACATTTTATCAAATAATAAAAAAATTCTAAGTATCAATTTTTTTTTATATCTGTGTAAAGTTGATATTTTTAGTTTAAACAAATATCTTAGAATACGTATACAAGTAGTCTTCTTATTATTTCACAATACTTTTATAATAAAAATTAATAGAAAAACAATAAAATTTGGAAAATTTTTGAAAATTTTATTGAAGTATATTGATATATATTAAAATGTATTTCTGAAATATTAGGAAAATCCTAATTTTCAATTTTTTTTTTATAGGTGTTTTAAGTTGAAATTGCAGGAAAAAAAATTTTAATTATTTATATGGATTCTTATTATTATATTACAATATTTTACAATAATGTTAAATAAAATTGACAAAATTTTTTTTAAAAATCTTGAACATTTTATTGAAACTCTGCAAAAAAATTTTACTTAACTCAGTTCCAATTAATTGAATTAAATCTATTGAACGTAGAGACAGATAAATGTAAAAATTTTAATCAATACATAAATTATCTGATAAACTTCGCTCTATATCGTTTTTACGAATGTAATTTATTATCACATAATTTATCACATTTATCACATTTCTTTTGATAAAAATATCATAGGATATACCTATACTCTCCTTCTCTATCTCCATCTCCAACTCACACTCCTACTCCCACTCCATCCCTACTCTTACTCCAACTTCTATTCCAACTCCTTATCCTCATCCTTCTCCTTCTCCTTCTCCTTACATTGCATTCAAATTTTAATCATTGATTCAACACTATCCTCTTTACACCTGTATCTCTTTCACACTATTGTATCCCTTCCCTTGCCTTTTTTACTCTAAATTGTTTATATTACACACTCTTTTAAAAACGATTTGCGTTAATTATTAGTGAATTCGCATTAAAAAAAAAAATAAAAATGTACAGAGATATGTTTATTATAATACAACAAATAAGCTTATATAATATATACTTATACATAATATATCGTATTTATTCACAACCTAATTATATTATTTTATTAAAATTATAATCGTTTTAAAAATAAATAAATATAATATGTACCTATTATATTGTATAATTTATGGACAAATTAGGAATAATGTAGGCATCATTGACCATTAAGTTAATGTAGGACGCAGTGTCACAAAACTAGGTTTCAGCCTTTCAAGTCATACAAAACTCCGACTATCAGCACCAGTGTCATGTTTACACAAAAACGTATTAGATTGGTATTTTTTAGTTCCTGTCTGAGCTTAGCCCCGTCCACACGAAATGTGGCAGGCGAAGCGAGTCATCCCTTACACTTGAAATCAATATATAAACTACTTAGATTTTTTGAAAAACTCAATCATTTAAAACTATAATATAACCTAAGTAGTTTTAAAATACATTTCTTATACTTTGATCAAAATGTTGGGTCATTGTATATACAAATATATGTAAATGTATTCAATATGTTTAATGTTATATAGTAAATCGTTTCTCTATAGTTGTCTATATAATACGAGTATTTCGATTTTCGAGTATATAACGATAATATGTGTTATACCTGTTTTGTCGTTTGTTAAAATTTGTCTCCTTTTTAACAACCCGTTTGATATGAGTTAAGCTATATAAAACTACACATTATGTTTTTGCAATTAACTGACGGATTGAATACCTACTGAATCTAGGAGGAATCTATGTCCCGGGCACAGATATCATTCAAGGATTCAAAATTGTGAATTTTTTATTTAATAAAAAAAAAAAAAAAAAACATAAATTTATATACGAGTGTAAATATACATTATTCTTATACTTCATAATATTCTGAAGAAATTTTTAAAAATTCATTTATTAATTAAATAATTTTAATTTTAAATTATGTAACGTACATATTATTATAGATAATATTAATTTTATGAATCATGTATGAATGATTATAAAATCGTTTATTAACATTATCAATGTGTTAAAACGTACCTATATAAACGCTAAACAATATGTTTGTAAAAAAAAAAAAATTGGTAAAAATTATTAGCGGAAACTTAATTTCGTTTTAAATTTAATCAATCATAATATAAATAATTATGTATAGAATAATTAAAAATCTTTGCGATCGACTGATCATAATAATATAATATTATAATATTAATAGTGATAAGAACAAATACGCGTATAATATTCGTATATAATATGGTCGTGTGACGACGAAAGCGAAATATTTCTTTTCTGTAAATGCAAATTAACTAAGATCGTGTCACGGACTCACGGTTATAATAAGCAATATAATAAAATAATAATTATAATATAAATGCGTTGTAATGGGATTTTTCGCGATTATGCACGCGTCGGCGGTACTTTTGAACGCGTACGCCTCGTAGAGCCGATTATTATTATTATTGTGTATATAATGTTTGATAATCGATATTATAATTATATTTGTTCACTTTTAAATAAAAATGAAACAATACTAATTGCGAAATTCGTGTTATAAATTAATGTGTCGTCATTTATTTTGTTCGCGGCCGACGCATTGTTCTATCGCACGTGCAAATAATAATATAAAACATATAACGAACAACTCTATATATATACAAATATTGAAATATATAGGTACATTAAAAAAATGAAAACATTTATTATAATTAACAAAACAATTTTTTTTTTTTTTTTTTTTTACTATTATTGCTAAATAAATTTTGGTTTTTTCTTACCGCAAAATTCCTATAAATACATTTCTGGATTTTTTTTTTTAATTAATGGTATTATATTTATAAATATTTATTGCATATATTATAATTATTATGTATAAATATTTCTATACATACATCGTTGATTTGTTTTAATCCGTTTACAAAAGTTCGACAGCTCATATTTTATTATACAATATAATATAGTCGAACTAATTAAAAAATTAATTAATTCCTCTATATATTATAAATTATAATATTTTTAAAATATAATTTTATCAAAATTTCAATTTAAGCTACAATGATGGTATAATCTCTTGATGATCAACATTATTTTTGCTAACTTTTCTAATTTTTAAGAGAATATTGGAGAATATTTTGTAGGTTTTTTAGAGAATATTAACATCATATTTTGGGTGTTTTAAGAGAATATTTATCCGGACTATAATTATTATATACGTATATTAGCGATGAATTTTTTATTCGTATATTTTTAGATTTTTTTTAATGGACCTTTATGAAATAAATTATATAGTCTATTAATAAATATACAAATATTTGGAAAGGAATAATCATTACGTATAGTGTGTTAAATTTGTATACATCAATCAGTAACACAACCGTAAAATTGAACGAATCTGCAATTTTTGCCATGTTCATATTAATAATATGTATGTAAGTAAAATAAAATAGTATTAATGTTTATATAAATATTTACTATAAAAATTATCTGTTTACGATAATTTTATTAACGTAAATTTTATTGTGAATATAACAATTAATTACACGTAATGATGGTATACATAATTTAGAAACTATAAATAATATTTTTTATGTACTACAAATACGATACATATGTTAATAATTATTAACATATAACTTAAGTCATACATGAAAATACTTGAAATATTTTAAATTCAAATAATATGCGTTTATTTTTAAACTGTTAGAAATAATCTTGCTTACGCACTCTGATTTCCTAAACGATATGTAATATGTTATTTAAGACGGTCATTGTCATTGTTGTTTAGAAAAGTCACAGACCTATTATAAAGGAAGACAGGGATAATCCTCTATTCCCCATATAGAATATCCAATAAATAAAATAAATAAATTACTTAAAATTATTTAATGTATTAGAAATGTACCTATACCAATAACTGAAACTCTCGATGTTAATTTAAATTAAAATAGTTTTTAAACAATAAAACTGAAAAAATATCACCAAATTTTGGAGGAGTGTATTTCGCGATGCGAAGGGTGTATTGGTTTTACAATGATGTTTGTCTTTTTTTATATCTTTATTTAAGTCGTTTTTAAAATATCTAAAAAATTAAGACTATACGATATAGGAAAAGCTACCAAAAAATATCGAAAATATGACATTTTTCACGAAAACTGAAATTTTAACGAAATCAATTTCAATAGTTTCCGATAACTCGGGCAATATTGTACTTAAAGACTTGAAAATTGTATTAGGTATACACATAGGTAGTATGATGGGTACTATATAGATACGGACTATACATACTCGACTACATTTTGGAACCTTTAATTAATTTTTCTCCAAATATAAATAACTTTATACGATAATATTTTTTTTAGTCTCAAATCTAAAACTTTTTTCATACATACATACAAATTGATTTGATTTATTTAAAATAATATTATGTTATGGTCGTATGTTATAATTTATTCTTATTTTTCGTTCCTATAATGTAATATTATTTTCATATTCATCACTACGGAAACAAACAAATTTCGTATTTAAATAGAAGAAAAATCGTATAATACACTTGTACGTCCGATGGCGTAGTGGAAAAAAAAATATGTTTCCTCTAAATTAACTCAGCGACACGAAATTCTTCGAAGCCAATTACAGTAAAAGGAGATTAGGTCACTAGAGAGTTAGATTAGAGCACCATATTTTTTTTTATAGATTATTGTCAATAAACGTTTACTAAATAATGAGTATTTAGGCCGTTAAAAAACAAATTAATATAACTTTACAGGTAAATTAAAGCTGTGTAGTGCGTGGTTCAATACCCGCTATAGATGACATAATTTTTGCACTTTTTTATAATATTATTTTTGTCAATTTGTTTTTTAATTGTCATTTTAGAATCTGATTTTTTTTTATTATTACTCATTAGAAATCTTCATAAATTTCGTAAATAATAATTATATATACGAGTACATATATATAATTATTGCCCACCCATCCCTTTTAATTCAAAAGTTAAATTTCGGTTGCAATGGATGGGCGCCAATGTATCAGTGTACATATAATAAATATTTTCGTCTACAGATTTAGAATTTAAAGTTAAACAGACTTAAAATACGCGGATTATAAATCATAATTGTAATAATATAGTTTATAAATTGTGAAATTGTTTTCTTTTTACATATGTGAAGTAGACAGTATAATAAAGTATAATATAAAAAAATTCGCATTCGATATACCTAAAGCCTATACTTGTAAATTTTGAATCTTACTATTATTTAATTTATTTTATATTTTTATATACATATATCGTTATTATTTTTCACTCTAATTATTAGGTATAGCGTATAGGCATATATTATACTTCTTATTCTATTTATGTATAAATTTGAGTATAGATATCATAACACATAATTACGAGTATATATTAAAGGCACAGATTAATATACCTAATAATGGCTATTATATATACCTATCATTAATACCTGTTATTATATACCTAATTAAAAGTATGGATTTTAATCAACATAACTAAAATTTTAACAAATGATTCGCATTATTTAAATTCATGTTCCTATATATATTATATTAATATTTCATATACATATACCTATCTGTGAAAAATCGTTATATTTATTCATATTATACCATCTATTCAATACTGTATTTGTATGTAATGTAATATATAAAATTATAAATATAACATACAGTAATATTGTAAGAACTTATAAGAGATAACGCATTTATTAATCTATTATTGTAACATAAACTAACTTTAACTGTCATAAACTAATTATAATTTATGATTATATGAGCTACATGAAGCCTATAATAATAATAATAATAATAATAATAATAATAATAATAATAATAATAACAATAATAATAATAATAATAATAATAATAATAATAATGAAAATAGTATTTTAATTATAATTTATATAAAGATATACATCATAGATACATATTTATGTTTTAAAATTTTCAGTTATTGATTAATTATAAATTATTATAATATATTATTATTAATTATATTAATAATAATAATAATAATAATATATACTCCTATATAATATGTCAGTGTCATTCAGTAATATATAAATAATTATATATTATTTTTTCACTATTATCTACATATATATGCCGAATGCAATGTACAAAATATTATAATTCTTCTTGCACAACACGCGTATCTAATTATAAAATATGAATTTATCTTAATATATAATATTAATATTATAATAATTTATATAATGTATACGTCACGAATATTATATTGTATAATCCCATAAACGAATAAAACAATATAACACATATCCATCACACGCGGTGACGGTGCACACTATATTATAATATAGTCTTTGTTTTTTTTTCTTTAATCGATATATTATTATATGGTCATTAATACACGTATACATATTATGTATACAGGATAATAATAATTTCATGTCACAAAATATATTAAGAATTAAATACGTTTCAATGTTATATTTTTGTAATACAATTTTTTGATCATTCTGTATATATACGCATATATTGTATTTATTATAATCTGTTATATGTATCGGAATATAACAGCTAGTGTTTTTAAATTTTCTAATCACTTGTAATAAAATTTTATAGTCAAATTTATGGAATCGTTTTACATTATGATATCTCTGTCGTGATAACTGTGTATAATTTATATTTATATATTAAAGTGCACTGGACAATAAGAGAATAATGCGTGACCTGCTATATCCACTGATATAATAATAATTGATATATTTTCCAAGCTGGAGAAGTACGAGTATATAAATTATTATTATTATACAATATAAATATATGATAACTGATGAGTATATTCATATAGATATATGCGTTTGACGTTTGTATTAAATATTATCATATTTATAGAAAAAATCAATTTATATTTATCTTTTTATACTAGTATATAATATAATATAATAAAATAATTAAAATTATACATATTATATATCCCAATAATAAGGTCAACGCTCACATTTGGCTGTGAATTATATATAAGAAATTCTATACAAGTGTTATACTTTTGGAGGAGATGAAGAAAATCATATAAATTATAAGATACGAGAGGAGAGACCACATGACGTAAGAAATTCAACCAGAAAAAACTGCAAGATATGTAACAAGAAAAATGATATATACATACACAAAAAGTTATAGAATTTAATGTTTAAAATGAACGTTGCGAAAAAATAAATAAAAGGTCTGTGCAGAATATATATAAGGAAGATATATAATATGTTATATGAAATGGAGAGAATTGGATATAATATGTCTTGGTGTTGACAGTAAAAAACTAAAAACCCTCGGAGAGTATCAAATATAAATAGAAGCCGAAAAATGAAGAAAAGAAAAAATATAAGATAATCTTATATAAATAGATATTATTCGAATTTATATATAAAAACACTTTGTGGGATTTATGTATTATACGATAAAACTGCGTATAATGTGGATATTATATTTATGATGCATATATGCCGTGTGGCTGTATTTATATGGTTAAAAAATTTAAATATATTTTAGGCTTTACTGGATGATGCATAATATAAACTAATCCGAGAGAAAATAAAGAAAAATAACAACGCCTCACATTTGTATTATAATATATACAGCTAATATAATAATATCTATAAATACGCCTCGATATATACCTAACTATTACGAATAATTTGACTTTGGTTACGATAAAAAAATTTTTTATTTTATTCCTTTTCGTGTATCTATAATACAATATTATAATATTATATTATGAACGTGAATCTCTAACTGCTCGTTATTATAATAAACGAATATATATTATTATTATAATAATATACCCAGGTTATACCTAGGTATAATGCGCGCGCTTAAGACTCACGGCGTTGAAGACGAAGAATGTTAACAATCCGGTTTATGGCGGCCATTGGTCTTTTGTGGGGGCTGGGTATACCAGTACGTATGTAAGTTTCGACTCTTTTATTATATATCTATTCGTATAATAATACATATATATATATATTATAATACATATATGCACGTGTTATATACGATGGATTATTATTGTTACTATACATATTATAATATATATTATAAGTCGTATAATATAATAAATATTTCGGACCCTGGATTCGGTAAACGCGCATATGTACTCCGGTACTCGTATCATATGGTTGTAAACAAAATAATGAATAACAACGTGTCATTGAAAAGGTTATTTGACGTCTACACTCTATGTATAGCGTATATTATACATTATAATACGAGATTTGTATACCTAAAAAGTATGATAATTATAATATTAATATTCTTATTTGCACATATATAAAATACATAATATATTCTGCTATACGATATTTTACATACATTATACAATATTTTATTTAATTATTTGACGAATAAAAAACTACACTATATATTTATAAAGTGTTTATATATCCAAATATATATAGAATATTATACCTATATAGGCGTATTATCCATTCATACTTTGCTAAACGTGTGATTCATAACACATTCTCGTCACACTTTTTAGGGAATAATTATATATAGGTACCTACTTATAATAGTATATAAGTATATGTCATCGAAATTGTGATATTTTATTCGCCACCAATAATACATAAGTATGTAAATGTGTAATTATTTATTATGTAAATTATATAGGTATATAATTACCATATATTAATAATAATATATACAATATAGTTATTGTAATTGATATTTGACACATTGACACATAACTTATTAAAAGTTGTTTAACTAAATTTTGGAATTTTTAAATACTATATAAATACATTAAATCATTGGAATTTAAATTAGACGATTTGATACATAATTATTATTTGTTATATACTTTCTAATAATAGTGAATAATATATTATATAGCTGTACATCGATTGAATATAAATTAAGCTTAATCCAATTATACATATTAGGTATAATATTTTAATCGACTGCGCGCTGTATATAAAGTTAATATATTTATTATATTTGAGGAACACAATAATAAATAATATAATAATTATGCAAGTATGACTCAATTTTGAGTAGGTTTATAAGTATATATTACGACTTACGAGTATATCTAATAAATTATTAGCATTAACTAATCTCAATGTGTTTAAATTTCTATTTCTTGAAAATCGATAAAACTATATACTCGTATAATACATCATTTTTAAGACGAGAATCGTCTTTTCGGTTAAAAGTAAATATTAACCGATTAATGAATATTTATATTATCCTATAATATACTAACATGGTATATATACCTATATATACTAACATGGTAAGGGTAACTATAAAACGGTATATATTATGTATATAGTATTATATATAAACCAGATTGCTAATTTGTGGATGAAAGTATATGAAGTCGAAACTCGGATAATATAAAAATGGCAGAAAATTATAACCTCCATTTACAAAAGGAACATAATATAATATAGCAGTCAGCGATCTTAAACGGATAATATATAATATCTGTGTATTCTTCGCATTTAATATATTATTATAATATTATGTTATAAATTTAATGTGGTTAAATAATAGTTTCAAAACGGACGATTTAAAAGTTTGGAAATACGAGTATAGTTATGTAACGCGATGAGAATATAAACGTGTCGAGTTTTCGTCACGATAGGGCGACACGACACGCGGTGACGTAGATAAAAAAAAAAAAAAACATTCTTCTACGGCGGCGCGCGGTTCCATATTGGCCCGGTGCGGCGGCAGCGGTCGATCGGTCGTCGCGCGTTCGAAATTTCGTCGTCGGCCATCAAGAAATGGGCGCGGCCTGTGAAGAAGACTACAAATTGTCGACGATGACTTTTTCCCACAGTCTGTATGATGCCAATAACGTTATATACCTGCTGTACCGATCTGTAAATGTAATATTATTGACTATATTATTATATTGTGTATTTAAAATAATATTAATTAAGTTTTATTTCTGAATTTTCGTTTTTTTTTTTTTTCACGAAATTTTTTAATATCGTTATTCGTTACATAGATTATACTTTTACAAAATCGCGTATTCATAAATTTATAATTAAGTATCTAAAAATAGTAAATTATTTTCTCTTTCGGATATACCTATAATATGCCTATAACCTATAATTATATACCCATATAATGATATATATTATAAATTTGTATATATGGTAAAATCGAGAAAAAATTTATTTAAATATAATAATTTGGGCCCACGAGAATATAAGTATTATAATCTATTTTTTTTTTTCCAAAGGGTTACCATAAAATATATGTATGCGTTATCATTTCTGTTCCCTATAGGTTATCATAAATGCGTTTTAATAATTTTATTTTCAAATTTTATAACTATCGCCACGCCACGAAAATATTTATATATTATATTAATTTACATAATACATAATAAAAATATGAAACTAAATTATTAGATAAATATATACAATATAATTTAATTAAATATATTTATTTTTAATAAATTAAAAGTATATTAGCCAGGTATAATGGTATAAATATAATAAAATGGACGTTTTAATCAATTAAAAAAAAAAAAAATATTATTTTTATAACACGATATTGTAATATTATCCGTGCGCATTTTCGATTATTTATATTTATAACGAATTTAAAAAAATAAATAATAAATAAATAACGAAAAATGGAATTTTTTTTTAGTATGACTACGTTATGTTGCATTATTTTTTTTTTTTTTACATATACCTACCTACAGTGTTCGGGTGGTGATGCAGCGAAACTGATCAAACGTGATTTTTCTGTAGAAAGCCACGTTGATTTTAGGCCTGTCCGCTAGATGGCCGATTACGTCCACAACGCTATCTCACGGTGTATGTCGGAAGTAATCCAGGCGTCTAAAATCAAAATATCGAATATCCGTTTAAAATAATATTATCCTGTATTCGAATAATATATAAAAATATTAAAAAATTATTTTTATCGCAAATTCTTTAAACGGATTCACATCTAATATGCTTTATAATATTATAAAATATTCATAATCAGATCTAAAAAAAAAAAAATAGCTCTTATAAGTAATCATAATAATATACGCTAAAATAAGCACTAAAAATTATGAAATATACAAAAATCATTTTTTTTTATTGAAAAGAATTACATTATTTATACGAGAATACCCAAAATTAGAGAAAAAATAACGCATTACGCTACTATGAATTGAGAAAAAAACTCGTCTTTATATTAAATTATTTACTCCATATATTTTAAAATATTTTAATATATTATATAAAAATATACAACAAACATATTTGGAAATATCAATAAAAATGATAAAATAGCACAAAAAATACAAAAAAGCAAAATATAGCACTAAATTTTCAAAATATGCAAAAATATGTATAAAAAAAAATTGTGTATTTTACTTAATAGACAGTATAAGTAATCTGAAACAAATTTATCATTTTCCATTTCTGTTATGTTTCAAAACAAATATGTCAATGCTATAAAGTTACGAGCCCTGCTCATAATAATTAATAATTATAGGTACCTACTCTTATACAGAGTGATTTATTAAATGTTGAACACTCTATATACATGTCAGTTCGATGCAGAGTGTTCTATACTTTAATAAATCACCCTGTATAGTGACGATATATAATATGGATACGTGTATACAATTATATAGAAACGTCTTTTTCTAATATATTATTATTATGATGCTTATGCGGTTTACAAATAATAATAATAATAATAATAATAATAATAATAATAATAATAATAATAATATAAAATTAATATATTATATTAATTTGATTATAAAATAAAGAGCCGAAGGACGCGTAATTGTATATATAATAATATTAATATAATATAATAATTATAAAAATGGGAACGCGCGCGTGTAAACGCGTCAACGGCACCGCGTAGCCGTCACGACGGACACGCGTAAAATGATTTACCACCGCTATCGTTCGTTGGGGTTTTTGACACGCCAACGCCGTCGACGACGGTTTTCATTTTTATTTTTGTAAAATTTTAATATTATAATATTCCAACGAGAGGCTTTTTGCCGGATTCGTATAAGTATATATATAACAATATGTCATGTTATCGCGTGTATTTGCACACGCAACGCGGATTCGCGTGATTTTTGCCATCTCGCTATATATTGCGTGTGTATACGTATATGGTATATATTTTATATATACAGGGTGATTTATTTAACGTAAAACACTCTACGTTGAACTATAACATCACGTAGAATTGTAGAGTGTTTTACATTTTTTTTTTTATAATAAATCACCCTGTATAATATAATATTATATAGATTGGCTGGATGGCGTTCAAAACTTTCCGACTTGAATGATATAATATAATGAATATATAATGATCATGCGATAAATAATCGTGTTAGCCATTCTATTACAATATTATAAGATATTATACATTTATATTATGATAATATAACGTATAAAAAAAAAAAAAAAAACATGTTTTACCCGTTTTTTACAATTAAAAAATCTTTTTAGGCGTTATTAAAACGCCGTGTAAATTATACGCCTTGTACCTATGCTGTTTATATATTTTACATATTATAAAATTATATTATAATATTTTAAGTATAAAGATACCCGAATTTTTATTAAAATTATATTAATTAATTGTAATTATTTAATATTTATTAATTTATACGTTTATTATAAATTTATATATATATACCCTCCTCGTACGCATATCATGACCTTTATTATCGAATACAAAATATTATGAATTTATGCAGTTCGTCATCTATATATTATAATATATTGTATATTATGCACAGAAAAATTCAAGAAAATAAACAATTTTATCATTCGTATACACGTATATTTATAATAATTATTGTATAATTATTATATTATCAAATGATCGTGCATTAAATATACAGGATACTGATTATTAGATTGTAAATCACTCTATTAAAATATGTTAATTATACCAAATTTTACCTTCATTTCGCATATTATATATGAGTAAATGCAATGTAAATATATATATAAGTATACCTCATATATCATTTATATGTCCAAATAAGATAAGATTAAATCGAAGATAACTGCAAATGAACGTAGGTAAAATAATTTTTGAAAAAACTAATTTTAAATTTATTAATTCCTATATTGTGTATAAAAAACGAAATTCATTTTATATATTAATAAGCAGTAGAAAAACACAAAATAATTAAATTTTATACGATTATGTACTTAAAGATTATTCTCGCCTGGCCACCTCCAACGCAGCCATATTATAATATATTGATAAAATGATAAGTGATAATAATTTGATTTCATCGCGCTAATTACCATTTAAATACTGTTTAAAATTTACGAGTATATAATATATATATATATATATAACGTAAATTATATAAGCATGATGTAGATTATACGCTCTGTAATAGTTTTTATATTACCAACGTTTATAGTGAAATTAATATTATTTATGTTATTTTATATACGTTATAGTAACAGCGAACTATTATTTTTATAGTGTATATATGAGTTATATATTTAGGTACCTATATAATATACGACATAAATGTTGCAGTACACTCTATAGAATTAAATATAATATATATTATATACGAGCACTGACAAACTATATGTATACCAATATTGGTATAATTACACGTATTATTAATAAAATAATTGTATTATTATTATTATTATTATTATTATTATTATTATTATTATTATTATTATTATTATTATTATTATTATTACCTATTAAAATCTGAAAAGTATATCGCACGACATATATAATATATTACAAGTACATTGTACTTACCTTTGGTTATTGTGTATATTATTATATAAAATATAAATATAGTTTAAAAGTACAGAATTATTATTATTATTTTATTTTTATTTTAAAAGAAATAATAATAACTGAAAAATTAGAAACCAAGTAAAATGATAATTTAGGGGTAATAATTGAGGTGGGGTCTTCATTAGCAAGGCGATAAATAGGAGAGAATAACAAATAGGTAGAAGTAGAAAAAGGAACATGAAAGTGTGGCGTATACTTTCTGTTATGGCGAGGAAGGACTTTAAAATTAGTTTATAAAAGGAGTATTATATATAGAACAATCAATTGAATTATTTAAGAATTTTGATAAAAATGATAATTCTGCATTATGTCTCCGATCAGCAAGGGTATTAATAGATAAAATTTAAGAACGGGATAATAATCATGGGGAGGACAAGGGATCTTCAAAATGTAGGAAATGAAATATAAAGAAATTTGCGTTGAACTCAATATATTATATACAAATTTACGTAGGTACGCAATATTCACGCTATAAGAAGTATAAAATATTTTAGCCAGACGATCTCGATTATATATATTGAAATGGAATATTGTACATTTTTTTCAAAAATTGGTTAAATTGTAACATTTAAAATTTTTTCGTTTTTCTCAAAATACAAAAAACTTTTTTATATTTAAAATTAAGTTATATACCTATATAGCCATCATAATTTAATATTTTAAATCAGTCGGTCAATTTTTGTAAATAGAAAAGAAAATTTAATAGTCGCTTAAAAGAATATTTTATCTTTATACTCGTATATTGGAATTTCGTGAAAAACATAATTATAGGTGTCGTAATTTAAAAATAATGAAAGTTTTGAAAATTAAAGTAAAATCTGTGTAGGTCTTGATCTTGATATAATATTATATATACTTATTCTGATATCACGAAAACATTTCCATTTCTTCATAAGATCCATTCACCAGAAATATACGAGTGGTATATAGGTACCTATTTCAACGCGAATAACGCATCGTATATGGACGAAATAAAATTCTATAATATATTTTAATATGTTTAATATGGGTATGATGGGTATTCGATAAACTTATTATATTATACCTATGTAATCAGGAAGTGAATATATAAATCGATAAAATATATATTATATGTTATGTATATACTTTGCGAGTAAAACCCGTTTTAATAAAATATAGGTAATAAATATATTTCAGTGTGATATACAATAGTAAACTTCACCAACTAAAGATCATCTATAACACCTATCCGCGTATCTGATCGAATTTAGACCATCCGAGCGACCTGTAGAATAACACATATCTTATACGTATACGAGTATTATAATAGGTATTATTATAATAAGCCTCGATATAATATATATAATTAATATATATTTATTTCAACGTATCGTCGTATATATAAAACTATAAAAGTAAGGACAGCGATAAAATATTTATACAAAACAATCAGAATATTATAATATGTATTATTACAATATATAGAATATATATAGGATATAACGGATAATAATATAGAAAATGTAAATAAATTGATTATATTATTATAATATGATAATGTGATTTCCCAACATTTTTATAAAATGAAATTTCCATATAGGTCTGTATAGTTTTGTACTTATAAATATAATATGTATTTACATATTATATACGTTCTTTTAAAAACAACAATATAAACTACAAGGAGTTTATAAAAAATCAATGTAATACTCGTATTATAATCATGAATACGATTAACTGCAGGGTTCTTGTATATTATACGTATTAAGTTTTAAATATGAACCCTATAAGAAAACTCTCCATATAAAATCGCATTTAAAAATATCAATAAGCGTAGTATATTATAACCTCAAAGAAATTTTAAAATATAATATGTATATAGATTATAAAAATATACATAATATTAAATAATATATTATTCGATAATTATTATGATTTTCTCGCTATGTTGTTCTCACTTAAATATTTTATAAATTTTTAAAACGATTACGTTTCTGTATGACAATTATAAATTTGAAAACTTTATAAGTATAACAACTAATATATTATCGTCTCGAGTCATTTTCATAATTTCGTCGAATTCTTCAACGTTCGTTTAATACCTGTATATTATTTATTTTACATAGGTAATATAATACTCCTTATATCGTTTAAACGAACGAATTGTCTGTTTTAGAATAAAATAAGAATAAAATACAATGTATATTATATTCCCATGATAATATATTATAATATTACATATTTAACATGCTCGGTTTATTCGCCGAATATGGCTGCAACGCATATAATGAATATTTAATAATATATTTTATTTTTCATCGTTGACCCGGTAAAAATGCACTGACCAGTGATTTACATTTTAATTATTATACAACCTCACCAACGTATTTAAATGTGCATGTTTTCTGAGAAACGCGTTAGGTACTATACATAAATACGTAATTATAATATTATATACAGGATGTTCCAGATCTATTTACTCGTTGAAATATCTCCACGAAAATTTAAGATTATTGAAAGCTGTTTTCTTTTTTTAAATTATTATTAGTTGGGTAAAGGACTATATAATATTTATTACTATTCTATTACTTTTTTTAATTTATCCCTTAAAAAAATAATTATTTATTTTTTAAGTTTTGTGAAATTTAAAGAGATAACCAGTTTATTGAGTAGGTACATTTGTATGATAATTTTTATGTGTCGACCACCCAATTTAATGAAGATGTCGATTTTTAAGATTTTTTTTTAATTTATTAAAAATATTATATTATTGATGTCATTATACGTGTTCTTTACTATCATTAGTTGTATCAATATTATCATGGCATGCATAATTTATTTCATCAATATTTATATTAATAATGATTAATTCAATTAGTGATAAAAAACAAGATTTTGTCGTGATATTTATAGTACCTAAAATAATTATTATTAAAATATAACATTAATATGACACGTATATAGGCATACCTGTTACCTAATTACATATTGCCAATTATTATTATTATTATTATCAAACATTAAATATATCAATATTTCTCGAGTAATTATTATAATATTAACCATGGAAATTATCCTCCTTGAAGGGACTATCTGGGTATGAGCGCATGGCTTATTATGATATTATATTAATAATATGAATTTTACAATCCACTATATTATAATTGATTAAATAATTACAACTAGTAAAGAAAGTATAATAAAATAGTAATATATATTATAGTCCTTTATCTAACTAATAATTTTTAAAAACAGTTAGCATTCAAAAATCTGAATTTTTCGCGGAGATATTTCAATGAGTTATGAGTATACCTACAAATAGATCTGGGACACCCTAAGCATATTATATATATTGTATTAAAAATATTGAAATTCGCTCAAGTATACTAATTTATGTATCAAATATTAATAATATGTATTATATATTTATTTATGTTAATAATATTATATTGAGAATTTTCCACTGCTATTAATAGTATTAAATTAAATTTTAATATATATAATGTTTATCCAAGGGTGGCTAATATTTATAATAAATTCGGTCACGAGTCGTAATATAATGACCGATTTTAGTTATTTCCATATAAGTATAAACAAAATAAATATATATATATTATACGTAGGTACACAATAATTTATAATGATATATTATAGTAGATACCTAAAATTTAAAAAAAGTTCACTCCATACTATACCTACTCGTATTAATGTTTATTTCAAATATTTATCATTGGAAATATAATAATCAAAATATATTTTCATTATAGGTATATATAATATTTAGGTCTTTTTTACGTCTTATACCCCTTATTATTTAGCCTTATACCATCAATTATTTATGCTTATTTATCAATTCATCAATATATTTTGTTATGTTTTAATATATAAAAATTATAAACATTCTGTATAACGTTATTATGCACATAATAATCTTTGGAGATTATTTATTATTTCCTAATGTATATATAATACATTAATATATCATATAAAGCCCTAAATACTGCATACCCATAAATAATAGAAGACAAATAAGACATTATATATTTTTATTTATTTCGTATAATATTTCTAGCTGGTATTTTTTATTATCAAATTTATCATCGTCTGACATTTTTACCATATCGATCATTTATTTTTGTATGTGTTTCCCACCGTTTTTGTAACATCATGCGAAATCCTGATTGTAAATCCATATACATGCTTTATACACGTTTTAATACCATATGTTATATTGTACTATAAATTAAAGCTTCTGAAAAATCTGTCGGTGTATTATATATTATTATTATTATTATTATTATTATTATTATTATTATTATTATTATTATTAT
>JAIUCT010000001.1:29931303-29946758 GCA_021307375.1 Tetraneura akinire | reverse complement strand
ATTATTATTATTATTATTATTATTATTATTATTATTATTATTATTATATATAACTGACAAAATATATATATATGGTCATGAAAAGATGTTATACATTACATATTATAATATTTACATCCTCGTATAAATTTAAAAACATGACGGGCATGAAATCCTTCGTTTCCGTTACATCTTACATTCTACGAAAAAAGAAAAAAAATTGACAACAACAAAATAATAAACGTGGGCAACATAAATTTTTTCAATTCGTACAGCTCGTCGACCATCATAATAATAATAATATAGTGTAATATAATCAATATATATATCGCATGAATTATTTTAATACTTTTAATAATATTTTTGTCAATAATCAGCGATGGAATTATACATCATAGATATATATATTATATAATTCAACTCGTATTATGAGAGATTAGTATATTTTTAATAAAACGCCATTTAACCAAAACAAAATATAAACGTAATTTACAGTGATTAATAATAATTATGATCGAATAATATAAAATTATATATACTTATACTGTTGTTTGTTTTAAAAATTAAAATTCTCTTAACGTCTACAATGAAGACTACATACATTTTTAAATTTTAATATAGTAAGTATATAATTCGCGAGTACATATAATAATAGAAATGAATTCTATTCTATGTAATGTATCAGGTCAGATCACACAGTATTACAGGAATATAATAATATACACGTAATACGCGTTAAACATTAAAAGCAGGACTTTTTGAATAGGAATAGATAACATATTAATTTTTAGTGATAATTTTTTATTTTCTACAATTCTGATACCTACTATATGCTACACGTATAAAAAAAAATTGTTTATTTAAGATGCGTATATTTATATTATATGTATGCGATGGATATCTTTGTGTAATTTTATCGGGCCCAAACGTATGTTATTAATAATTCGTTAGGAAATGCATAGATTTTACCAAATTTTATCAAATTTTTGAACACACGGACAATCAGAGAACGGAAGATAAAGATAGAATGCGAATGTGTTTGACTATATATATTATACAATATATACAGGATGAGATTTGATGATATTTTATTTCACTCCATATTATACTCGCATCACCCTGTAACATTTTATACATAAAAACCAAACCGCCACAACACGTGTACCTATATACGAACGTAATACATGATATTATATATAAATATAATTATTAGTATAAGTCGTATTTTACCGCCGTGCCGTTATAAATATAATAATATATTATGTATATATAATATATCCGCCGCCGGCGGAAACTGTCCGATTTTTTCTACTCCTCCTCTGCAATATATTATACAATATGTTTTATACGTTTTTCAGCTGAAACGTGCCCCTCACAGTATAGTCAGTATTAAACCTATACATAATATAATATATAAGGTAAATATATTTATTTATTATATTCTTATAATGACAGGGCCGTATTATTTTTCTCCTATCCCACGTGTAACGCATGCGTATAATATAATATATAATAATTATCGTACATTATACGATGTATATGTATTACATATATTAATACGTATTCGATGACATGGCGTATATTATTATTATTAAATTACGTATTATATAAAAAAAAAAACTATAATAAGACCCGGGTACGCTATATAAATATTGCATACGGATGATGATGATCAGAAAGAAAAAAGAAACATCATCTATACAAGAATATAAACCGTACAACGATTGTACGCGTCATCGTCCTGAATGAATTTCTAATCGCATTCTTTTTTCTTTATATATATATATATATACGTATATGGTATTATACAAGAAGTATACCCCATGATATTATAGGTTAGGTTAGCTTATAGTATAATTTGCGGATATTTTGAATTTGTATTATATACGTCATACGTGTATACAATATAATATGCGACATATAGGCAAGTTATTTACTTGTTTTATCATTTGCATAAGTTATAATTTATAAATATAATCGTAAATTTACTATTTATACGCGTAAAAATATTATTATCCCAAGAGATAAAAAATATAATATAATATGAATTCTATATACGTATTATGAATTTATGAATATATATTGAACATTGGTAGAACAAATTTATAAATTTTAATATTTTATATATATAGTAGTCGGTATAAGTACATTTAATATATATATATATATATACGATTTTAAGGAAACACATATTTGTACGTTTAGAGTTAAGTTGAATAAAATTTTACAATTTAGATATCTTATAATATACGCTTGATTATAATATATAATACTGCAAATAATAATAATTTCTATTATAATTATCTATAATACAAATTATTTGTATTATCAATACAAAACTAGCGGAATAATGAATATCTATATAATATATTATTATAGGTTAAAAAAGTAATAAAAATATAAATTTAAATTAAAAAATATTATACTTACTCGTATATAATAATTAGCGATGGGATTTTCGTGTTACGAAAACGATATACTGGCGAATCACGTCAGTTTTACATCATTTTCGTCCGTGACATTATATTATATATACTATACTCGTATACCAATATTTAATCTTCACTCTGTATAATATTAAAATTATAAATTACAACCACCTTGTATATATTGTTATAATACTCTCGATGATGGAAGTGACTTATAGGTACTATATATTATTATATCCTATTACGTGTTGCATAACATATTTCGCGTAAACGAATCGTTTATTACACCTATTATGTAATATTATTATTATTATATTCTCCGAGGGACAAACGGTTTAGATATATTATATTTCGTATGCATCTATATATAATATCATATATATATATATATGTATTTTATCGAGGTGTAATACGTAATAATGTAATGTTATGTTATATAGTGTAAGGATTATGGCCGATTATGGCAGGTGTTAAACTGTACATCGTCCAATTATACGACTAAATCGATTGTGAAAAGAAATTTAAAATATTATATATTGTACCTACGCCTCTTTTACTGCAACGGACGCTTATAATATACGCCGTAAATATTCTTACACGAAATAAATTAACGATAATAAAATATAAATTATAATCTATTATATTACATATTCGTATTATAATAATAGAAAAAAAAAACGCCCAGATTCACGAAATTCCTATTTTTATTAATAAAATAAATATAGGTACATAAAAAGAAAAAAAATGAATTCAAGAAAATCGCAAACAATTTAATTTATATATATACTACGGTACGCGTATAATATAATAAAAGCGCTGTATATATAAGACTATGACATTTTTTTTATTTCCAATTTTCTTTTGTATAACATCGCGAATCTCTATTATTTCACATTGTTTTATCTCGCTATTATTACGTATATACAGCAATCAGACATGATATAAAATTAATAACTTTATATTAGACATCATATATACATTTTAATATTTTATTATTATTTTTTATACTTAAGGTAATAATTATATCGCTTTAGATTCAAAATCTTCTATATTCGTTACATATTATATATACTATAATATATATGCATAATACATATTATACTTATTATTATTATAAGAAATTAAAATAATAATTTTGAAATTTTATGAAAATATTTAAGATTAAGTATTTAAAAAATTAAATATATCATCATTTCATCTATTTATAATAATATATTATATAATAGTTATATAGACAGAGGTTAACGAATAATATATTAATAAAAAAAATTTGAAATTGTATAATTATTACTCAATACCTGTTAAAAATTTCGAGTAGTGTTCTCTCTATTTCCCATATAATTATATATGGATATCACACATATATATTATATATGTATTTAATACGTATACTTATCCCCCTATAGTTATATCGTGTATTTGTATTTTGTGTAATTATTATACTTTAAATCCCTATGTGTATTGTGTATAATGAAAATTACTCACCTCGCGAGTCTATTTTTATAGTTATTTTATACGTTGCATATTATTATAATATCTTCGCGTATACCGCGTTTCACTAAAATTAGACACGTCCAAAAATATATAAGACTGTTGACTTTTCACTCGGCGGCATCATGCTCTGCGCAACTGCGACAATTCAAAAAATCTATATATACCTAAAGTATTACAATATATACACACGATAATGATACATTTTACGCTATTCGAGTTACACATAAACATATTAAACATAATATATAACGTTTATGGCGTATAAAAATTATATATTGTGTTTTTAAGGGTTTCCTCGCACACGTGCGATTTCGTTTCCCACAAGACTAATTTATTCTGTTCATTATTATTTATGTAGATAATAGTTATATATCGTGTAACGTTATGTAAAAATATAAATTAATTATGTTCATTCGACATTCGTATCGTATCGAGTCTTGACAGATATTTTATAAGTATATCTTAACAAATTTTGTAGTTTTTGATATACTGATAATAGACAAGATTTCACCGTAAAGTGATTGGAGGTTATAAATATAAAAGAAAAAGAAGATATATGTAATATTACGAAAAAAATTTCAATTTACAATATTATGGAAAGCACTATAATAATATGTACGATAAAGTTAAATGAAATAATATTATATTCTAATTTCTAATAAGTGAAATTTGGATAGGTTATAGGTTAGGTCTTAAACTTTTACCATTCTATAACACAGTAAATTGTTATATTATTATACTTTGTATATACATTTTTAGATATTATATTTCTTACGAGGTATATGTCGTCGCGACAACGAAGGCGTTAAAAATGTCAAGAAGAAATATTATATATAGCTTGTAGGTAAAAATTATTTTAATATATTTTTATATGTGTATATATAACTTTGTCGTCTCGACTTGCTAATTTCATTTTTCCCCTTATTATAAATACTTGTACAACACGTCTCTTGTACGTGTACCACAGATGTTAATTTTGTTTTTTTTTTTATAACTCAATTAGAAGACAGTCTGTACGTATAATATTACAAGGTGCCATTTTTACGATCAATTAAATATTATACCTAAACGTCGGCATACCCCCGCGCGACAGAAGCCAGTATCATAATAGATATAGATTTTATTATAAACTATATAATGTGCAGCCCACTGCAAAACGAACGAATTTCTATAATATATTAAATATATTATTATTATTATTATTATTATTATTATTATTATTATTAAAACGCGATTTTCGGTCTTTGCTGTAGGTATATACGCGTATTACATTATTATTTTAATAAAATATATTATGTTATAATCTTAGAAAAAGAAAAAAAATAATCGAATAATGCGTAGACCGATAATAATCGATTCCATTTTGTATTTTATTTTTTATTATTCAATTTATAAATTAACATCATTGGCACGATGCCGCCACATAGGAGGACCTATGTATAATGTGATATTTATAAGCGTTATTTTTTCTTCCTGAAATTATTTTTTTTTAATAATATTTTATTATACCTACGCGTAATAGTTGATAATAGAATGTAAAGACGCGCCATATTACCTGTACTAAAAAAATATTATATAGGTATATACCAATAGTGGTATATACCTGTATACCTGTACGGAATACTAATATAATATTCCAAGTAATACTATAATAGGTATACTATAATATTATGATAAATTATAAAATCAGTGTAATCACTGTACCATAATCGAAATATTATGTACAACGTCACCAAACAATCTGTTCGCAGGTTCGCTGCCGTTTGGAACCCGTGCCGTTTTAATCTTGCGCGGCGAATCAAGCGCATCATCATCTTCGTCGTGCAGAGATCGTCATTCACGTGATTTTCATGCTAAACGACACAAAACGCAGGTACGTGAATAATAATAAGTATACCTATATAACAATACAATATATGCATATACAAACAATGTTATTAAATACATTTTCTCCGTGACTATTACGTCTGCAGACTTATATCGTAGGTATTTAATATAATATACTATAGAGTGGAAGGTATACGTTTTCACGAGGTTTTGACGATATAATATATATGTATACGACCAATATAAAAATATATACCTATTACCGGGTATTGGATCGCGTATATTATAATTTTAAGTATTTTTAACTCGCGTTGCAAAAATTTACAACAATCTTTCTTCTCTTACTCTGCAGGTATTTTCGTGAGTATACTCGTATATATACCGTGGTAGATACCATTAATATAATTATAGGTATATGTGGTAGACTAATCATATTTTTTTTTTTTATTTTTTCTCCTCGTACCGTTTTTTTATATTTTGATACTATATATAATTCGTTATACTGTATATTATATAACATATAAGATGCGTTCGTGGCATTCGACTCGTACACGTATTTTTCCACAGTCCGTTGAGAAAGAAACACGTTTTTTTCTTAGTTTTCTGACGATTACGATCTAAAAACGAACAAAAAAAAAAAAGTTCTTAATTACAGTGTATATATTATATTATATTATATTTAGATAAAACGTCCTAATAGACGGTAAATAGAAGGTTCTTCGCACTATGGGTGGCGCCGGCTGTGTTTATAAAATTATAACACGCCGAGACGGACGCGCGCTTCCGAACGACCGACCAACGACGACGAAATAAATATATTATTTTATATATAATTATAATATATACACGACCCACGCTCGTGTACATTTTATAATAACGAATATTTTAATATAATAATAATATAAATTATATTTTTTTTTTACGCGTGTACAGGGTCCAAACAGGCACATACTATACCTATATATATTATTATTATATTATATAGTAGGATTAATTAAACGATTTAAGACAAAAAAAATCGATTTTTTTAGACTTTTTCTTTTTCCTCCAGCTGCAACTCGAAGTGAACATTTTAATATTATAATATATATATATATATATATATATATATATATATAATATTATCTTTATATATACGAAGGCATACGCGTAAATATATTGTTTATGACGTGGATCTGTATTTCTGTATATATATTTAAATATGTATATCATATTATTTATCGTTAACGTTATGTATATTAATTTAATAACTAAACCGTTGTCAGAAGCTGCAGGCTGCAGCAGCGTATAAGAAGACCCCACGCGAGATTTTACGTCCATTATAATATTGATAAATTAAAAAAAAAAATCGTGTTTTTAATCCGATGCCGTAAAATATAATAATAATAATAATAATAATATTCATAATTTTCTAATGTCGTTGTACGCTTGTCTAAAACCTACCTACGTACATATTATATTATTTATTATATTATTATATGATGCGTAGGTATACGACGATAAATATTTTTCTCCCTTCTATTATGTATCCTCGTATTCTTCATTCCTTTATAATATATATCAATATATCATATACAATGTGATAATATATAAGTCATTGTAGTCGCGATGGATAATGAGATATTTAATTATATATAGGAATTATGCGTAATATATTATTATATTGTACAATGTACTACAAGCATTACATGATCGGAACATCTTTATATTATTATTATATTGAAATTAAACATAAATTCAATAATTTGTATTATTATTATTATTTTAAGAACGAGTTATAAAATGTTATAAGGTATACAAAAATAGCATGTTTTTGGTATGTAATATATACAATTGTCCAAGACTTAGACGTATCGTACGTATTCTTATAAATAAAACGTTAATTTTTAATATAAATATGCAGTTAATTATTGCTCTATTTACTAAATTTACCTAAAAAAAAATTATAACTATATTAAAAAAAAATAAAAAATATCACTAGGATGTGGAAAATAGGTAGGTCGCAAAATTTTTTGAAAAATGGGTCGTACCTATGAAAAATTTGGGAACCTCTGGTCTAAGTCTTATATACATATATACAAAATTTTACGTGGAGTTGAAAATATTACCAATATATTATTTTTTATTTTTTTACTATCGTCACAAAGAAATTATCATCGTCCGACTATATTAAAATTATAATATTTGGTCATATTATAAGTATAATATGTAGGTACACTTATTAATATTTACGTTATAATTGAGTTTTAAAATATTTTAGCATAATATATATTATAACGTAAAAATTATGTCATAATATTTATTTTATTTTTTTTATACATTAGGTAATTATAAACTTTCATTATTTATTATAATTATATTATACGTATAATATTATAATACATTTCACGCCTGCCTTTTTTATTCATTTATTAATTAAAAAATATTATCCGCAGACACGTAAAACCCTTAAAATGCGACTTTTAATAAAAAATTTTTTATTCTAACGCGTATATGTGTAGGTAAAATATGATTTATCGTTTTAACGTTTATAATACAATATAAATTTAATGGTTTTAAGATTTTCTAAGAATTATATAGTTATACGCGCAATAATAATATTATGTTATTATAATGTATGATACGTTATATTTTTTTACGTTCAGTTATTAATTAATGCGTGTTTATTATTGTATATAATAAGTATGTATGTGTACTTTTATGTAAGCTCATACTGCATATTATTTACATACTTCTTATATGGATTATACGCGTTATGTATATCATTATATAGTCGAGTCAAACAACAAAGTATATTATACCGCTCGTACTCTACTTAAAATATAATATAATATTATAATATGATGGTTATAACCTCTTATAACCATTTATAATGTTTATAACGTAAAAATTAAAAATAAATAGCAAACAACTTTTTCGTTGTTAACTTTTAAATATATATTATAACTATATACACAGGTACATAAGTCGATATAATGATTATTTTTATTATATATATGATGGATATTAGGCGAATAATGATAATAATTAGTCCCAGTTTTAGGTATAAATTAATTATTTTTGTTAACTATTTATGTTGTATTTGTGATTTTATACGCGTATTTTCTCTGCGTTATTATATAGAAAAATATTATAATAATAATAATATACATGGTTATATATTGTATTAAACTAGACAAAAATTTAAAAAAAAAAGATAAATTACTTGTATTATATATATATAGTAATATATATTTTATATATTGCGTACGTATTCAATAACATTTTTACCAGTTAGCAATTACCAGTTACCGCAGTTACCAGTTACCAGTTACCAGTTACCAGTTACTACCGACAAATTAAAAAGGGGACGCAATTCATCCAACTGGGAAATTTATAATATATTTTCGTCTGCAATTCACATCATTCGAAACATTATTTGCCGATTTGCTGCATATCGATATCATATCAATATATTATTATGGTGTTGTGTGACATTATTCATAGCCAAAATAGTTTTTGAATATCTGTAACAAAATACAAAACAAATGTGGATTTTATTAAAACACAACACGACTAAATAATAATTAAACTAACAATTATAATATATTATTATGTACCTATACGGTTGTGTAATTTATACCGATAAGTTCGTTTATTACGTTTTGATTTTTCTTTTTATCGAATAAATTTAAAAACCTATTCGTTATTTATTATAAACTCGCGTTTTATAATATATAAGTATAAATTCTATTATATATATTATATTATACTATACCTATTATATTATATTAATATTAATAACTTGTTTAAGTTTCTTTTAAAAATATTGAAAAAATACAGCTATTAAGAGCTATTCTGTGATGTATATTATACTATATAGTTTTATAGTTTATAATATGATTCAAAAGTATGTAATTTACTACAAATGTACCTACCTCCATATATATTATATTATTCATATTAATTCATTCAGAGAATTTGAATATTATATTGTTTACGATTAAATTATTTGCATACCGGTATATTTATTATATATATAGGTATATAGAAATATTAGTAAATTATTATCCGTATATTATAAGATACCTTTTTAAAACCAATTTATAATCAAAAAATTCTATGTAATATAGGTATTAATATATAATATATTATACTTGCACTATATATAAAACTGCAGTAACGTCTAAATTATAATTTTATATTTTTATCGTCACTATTTCACTTTTTTCTATCCGTGTATATTATTATTATTATTATTATTATTATAGTAGAATAAGACTCGTCTTATATACGTTGTTATGATATATAATATAATATATATGTGTGTGTGTGTGTGTGTGTGTGTGTGTGTGTGTGTGTATACTGTATACATTATATATTATGTTTTAGTTCGTGTCGATTTTTTTATGATTTTTTTTTTTATCTTAACAAGATGGACTCCGGGATAAAAACTTTATTATTTTATTTTCGTAATTTATTATACTCCACGGAACTTATATATATACAGCACTTTCATCGACCTTGTATATATATATATATATTACTCATTGGACTTTTGGGGTTGGGTTAATAGATGTATATATAGAACCCTAGATGCAATTTCCTTAAAACGCCTCTCGCGTTTGCGGGAAACGCCATAATTTCGTGTGGAACCCATATAATAATATAATATATCTAATTTCCATTCATTTATATCGGAAAGATATTTTTCTCTTATATACGTTTATTTATTTTTTGCCCCCTTCAAATTTATTTATTATTATTATTATTATCGTTGAGTTGAGTTGAGTTGATAACCTACATTTGGGTTTTACGGGCGACTGCAAAACGAGAAAAGACATAATATATAGTTATATATTTTATAATTCCGATGATACGAAAAATATAAGTGCATATATATAAGGCGGTCGATGGTTAAATCCTATACCTATATACTATTATATACATTATAATATATACGTAAAATAAAATATATATAGCCTTAAATTATATTATTATACATATAATATATAACCAATATAAGTTCGCGTTTATACGAGCGTATATATGGAGTACATTTTTATATAATGTGTTTCAAAACTATAGTATATAAATTATTTTCGATGTGTAATTTGAAAAATTGGAAAAAAAAAACGTTCGTTATATTAATTAATTTCCATTTGTGTTCAAAGCTATTACATTTTTTATCTTTACACTTTTAACTCGTTACACATACACTATAATATAATATGTGCAATTTATATAAATATAATAGTTACATTTTACATCGTATAAACGCGTAGATATATGAGATAAACAATTTTCCTAAAAAAAAATTTATATTCTAAATATTAATGTTTCATTCGTGTTTGTATATATAATTTTGGAATGATATAATTTATTTTGTAATTTTTGCTTATATATAGGTACACTAGCGACTTATAGCTGTTATCACGAGCAGAAATGATACGCTGCAGCTCTCTTATTATTATAGCTAATTTGCTCTAGCTGTAGAAAGCTACAAATGCTTCTTATAACAATAATATACAGGGCGATTCAAATTGTACGTTATAAAAATAGCATTATATAATACAAACACGAGTGTTACGAGTATATAATAGACTTCAATATATTGTTTCCATTTATGTTCGTATCTCGAAATTCTGATCGTAACCCTTATAAATCCAATATTATGTATAGGTACATGTATACTTAAAGTAAAAGTAATAAGCGATGAAATTGAAATTTGAAATGGATACGACACGTGTAAGTACTGCTTGCTGTGCATTATTTACACAAACGTGATTCGGTGACGCGGATTTAACATTTTTATCGTGCAAAACGAATATCGAAGACGTTCGAAATACATAATATAATTTTATATTATCACAATGGACAATGGATTATCGGGGGTACACGAAAAATACGCGAGAGTCGTATTATCGTTTTCGTTCTGCGGCACAACGATGACGTGCTCGCCTTCGTATATAATACGCGTTTTTAAACACTAACAAATCGTTAAGGTCGTCCTATAATAAATCCTATTTTCGTATATTTACGCGCGCGTGTAACGACGTATGTTCTGAGGTGCAAATGAAAGCCGTCAGAGTGCATATTATTTATATGTGTGTGTGTGTGTATAAATAAATAAAACAATATATCGTATATATGTGTGTGTGTGTGTATCGTATATGTATATAATAGTTGTTATATATATTTTTCGGAAAACGATTGTTTATATACGCGTGCGGTTTGGCGTGAGCGCCATTAAACGGCTCTTAAAAACTATCGTGGACTCGATAGATATATTATAAAATACAAAATTATATATATTATTATGTTTACAATATATAAATATACATCGAGACCACCGCATTGCGACGGCGAGATTAAAAATAGCGCGTTTAAGTTCACGATAATATTATATTATTATTATGTATTATATACGTGAAAATGATATATTTTTAATATTGTGTGTACACTGCATAAAATATAGTGAAAAAATAGTCCGAAAACGCGTAACACGCTGTATATACAATATTAGGTATATAGAAATAAATATAATGAGATAAATAATAATAAATAAAAACCCTGCAAGTCCACAAAAAATTTACTTTATTTTTTTAAATAACGCGATGAGATAACGCGTTTAATTATTTCCAAAATTTTACAAAAAAAAAAAAATCGTGAGATTCCGATTGTTCTGTATAGTGTAAATGTCGCGTATATAATATTAAGTATATATTATTGATATACTCATAAATTATATAATTTGTATATTATACGAGTGAGTATATATTATATTATAGGTACAATGTCTACAATGTACGAAAATATAAAATAATTTATAATTATTAATTAATTAATTTATTATTATTTATTTTATTAATTTTGTAGGTATATACCTTAAATTTTATAAATATGCAATCATGTCATAATAATAATATTATGCATCATTATGCTACGGTGTATAATATAATATATAAATATTATTATTATTATTATTATTATTATTATTATTATTATTATTATTATTATATAATTTGTTTTGATGTTTGGCTTTGTTATGCCCGCCATAAATATATACATATATTATATTGTTTATATTCAGACTATGTGTCGTCTCGCCTTTTAATATATATTCTCACGAGAGACCAATTGTTTTTAATGTGCAATTAGTTTCATTAACATTAACACGTTCATTAGCTTAGAACGTTAGCCAAGCGAGTAAAACAATTATTATATATATTATTATAATATAATAATAATACATTGCAGCGACATATTATAATATTACGCGTCTGTGCACTCCTTATAATATATTTACGTTTTTTTTTTTTTTTTTTAATTTAACATACCAGTATTATTATCATTATAATTATATTACATTAATACGTACAGAAAAATATTATACTTATTTTTTTCCGTTCCTTATAATTTCTATACACCTCTAAAATGTACTAAAATTTACTTGTAAAATACATAACTTATTATAATAACATATGTATATAGTTTTAGTTTTTTGTTTAATTTTAAATTAAAGACTATATAATATCGTTATAATATAACTATAAAAATTGTATACTCGTATATTTATTATTTAGATTAAATTAAAATTACGTTATTTTGAATTAGATCAAATTACGAGTATAGTTTTTTTGTAATATTTTTTTGTACTTTTGCGACGAAGTGTACACATAATATGTCCTTTAATGTTTAATATAATGATGGGTTAATATACTCTTAATATCGCATTATATATAATATTCTATGTATAAGATATACATAAAAAATATAATTTCAAAAAATTACATAAATATTAATATAATACCAGTATTATATTATAAAATATATAAATAGTATATATATATATAATATATATATACTCGTATTTGTTGGAAACACGCGCATCTGTGTTTGGCATTTGAACAAGAATATAATAAGATTTATAATTTAAATATTAATTTTATTTTATATTAATGCAAAATAACACCATTATAATATAATATACGTATATATAATATATTATATATATCCGGGCAGAAATCCTTTAATTTATTTCATAATAAATAATAACCATTTATTTAAAATTCTTTTAAAAAAAATAAATTTGTACGCGTGTCACTTTATATATTATTATATAGCGACTTTGGACGTCCAACGTATAATAATTTATATAATATAATGTATATATATATATATATATATATATATATGTTCTTTGATTTATTATATTGTTTTATATTTATATATAAACAATTTCTTTGGGGTCGCCATGAGTAAATAAATACCAAAGACCTCGTATCCACAAATTAATAATATAAATATAAATTACTTTTATCTTTATTCGCGTAAAAGTCTAATAGGTATATTTATATTAAATTTAATGAATCACACGCAAATTAATTATAAAAATACATTATTTTACCAAAATACAAATGAATGCACATAATATGTTTTTTATAAATAAATAAATAATACTTAATTAATATTATATTTTATGTGTTACAATTATATTAATTATAAAACGTAAACGTTTAATATGTTTTATTTTTTTAAATAATACTCGTACTCTGATTTTCACGAATAGCATATAATGTTACCGCGGTAAGAAAATGGATGTATATAGTTGGTATACCTATACTTATTTATTTATAGGTAAAATTTTACGAATTTTTCAAAATTGAAATTTTCCCGGGAATTAAAATTTAAATATTATACACCTATTAATATTCATATTATTATAACTCGATGAGAAATTATAACGATTATCCATTAAGTAATAATTTTAATAGCTCACAATAATTAAAATCTAATTTTGAAACTTTTTTTGTTTCTTTGCCCCCTAGGTAAAATAATATTATCATAGCCTATACACGCGCGGTAAAAATTTTAATTCGCCCCTGCAAATAACGATAAAATTATAGGTATATACCTAATTTTAATATAAAATAAATGATGATGAGTATATATATTACTCGTATTATACAACGTAATAATACTGGTACTAATTTATATACATTACTTAAACTATATATTGATTAATTATTATTATTTGTAATTTTATATGAACGAAATAATAAATATATAAATTTATGTACCAAATACAAAATTGTGTATATAGCCAATCATAAAATATTATATTATAAATATATATGGTCACTATTCGTTTTTATTTTATTTTTTATTTTGAACGGTAAAATTCGTATTTTTTATATTTACGAATTTATATATAGCTCGTGTATAATTCACCAGTCTGTAATATATTTATTATTATTATTATTATTATTATTATTTTATTTTATTTCCCAACAGCGAAAAACGACCGTATACGAATAATAATATATCATATATATTAATGCGAAATAACTCTAGAGCTTTTAAAAAAAAAACGCGGAAATATCGCGAGGAAAAAGAGGAAAACGGAAATCCGCGCGTCATCTGATAACGCGTATATTGTTGTATATTATCACGGATAATTTAATAGTATTTTCATATATTTTATTATTTTATCGTGCACATTGAAATGTATGTAATAAATGTAATGTTGATAACGGGACAAAATAAAAAATTTATCAGTTTTCACATCCGATTCTCTCTCCGCGGCTCGCGACATTGCGACAACGCAGAGTCACCAAAGACACCCCGGGATTTCGTCGCCCCGGAACTAGCAACACATAACAATAATAATAATAATATTTGTAATAATAATAATAAAAATAATAATAATAATAATAATAATAATAATAATAATAATAATAATAA
>JAIUCT010000001.1:29831585-29912760 GCA_021307375.1 Tetraneura akinire | reverse complement strand
TAAAAACCTCTTCCATGACGGAGTTAGCGTTTTATTATAGTAGATATCAATGTACCACGTTATATTCGTTCAAACGAAAAACGATTGCGTGTATACAGTATACTGTATGAAAGATTATGGTCGTTTTTTCTACCGCTTAGGGTCAATTTTGAGAAATTCGAAAAATGGCCTAAATAAAGTACCAACTACATCCACTTTCCTACCGGAAACATATGCTATTCGTGCAAATCGAGTATGATTATTGATATGTTTATTCTAATTTGAATCACAATAAAAATAAAAGTTTATTTTACGTTTTATATTATAAAATCTCAATTAAATTTAATATTTGCGGTTGCTAAATGTTAAAGGGGAGACTATGTCTATAAGTTTATACTCCACGAAATATACTCTTATTTTCTAGGTTCGTACACTTTAATTCTAAAATGAAGAGTATACCCAAGACAATTTTTACCAATACACCACTGAAAATACCGAAACCGAATTATTATAGTTTTGAATATTATATTAAAAAATTGTATTTCATACGATATATTTTAAACATTTTTCTCGTAGAAAATTGATTTTTGTTTTTTTGTTTTTAAGTAATAGTGATGGTTTCGGATTGAAGAACGCGCAGAGATATATAAAATAAACCCATCGCATAGTACTTATTATTATTATTATTATTATTATTATTATTATTATTATTATTATTATTATTATATTTTATAATATACGACTTTCGGATGAATTTTGCTCAGTGAGTCGGTGTCTCAGTGAATTCTTTTCAGCGAGCGCTGATTTAATACTTTCGAAGGTTACCACGACCTATTAAACAACGATGAGTCGGCTATTTTCGTTATTTCTAAACACATGACCCCGATGATTTTTTCCCTCCCGTTCACAATAAGAATTCTATAATAATTGTTATTACTATAAATACAATATATTATTATAGATATTGAACGCAACAATGGCCACCTTATTTTTTTAATAATACTATGCAATTACACGGTGCGGTTAGGTCAGTCTTCGGTCATACATAATAATATATACCTGTATTTATGTATATACACATATATATAACCATAACCTAGGTATATATAATATATTATAATATGATATGTATGCTCACGTATGATGTCTATGGAAAACAGTGTTCCCTTTTAATATATACAGAGTGTCAGAGTGGTCTAATTTATTGGGTTACACATACTCGTATACAAAAATGGAGAAATTATACATATTATGATATGTATATGTTTTCTGTATATAATATATTATGTTATTACGATATATGTATCATTAATCACTCTGTATACATTATAAAATCTGTGTAATATATATAACATATATTCGTTTTGTTTGGTCTTGTTTGATTTTGTAGATATTTGTTTGTTCGAAGCATTTCTAAAATTCGTGTATTGTATACGTATATACTTCTATATACATATGTGTAGGATAAATGAAATAATAATAATAATAATAAAAAAAATAAAAGAATTTCAACCCGTTATACTGTCTCGGCGAGACGTCGACCGCAAAACGAAATAATAAAGTGTATATTTTATGTTATACAGGAAGCATACAGAGCGATATGGAATTAAATTTTTCAAAAAAAAACTTAGTATAATATGTAATATATTATATTATAATAATTTGAAACTATCTAAATTGTTATACTCGTATAATCATCGCGATTTCTATTATTGGCTGATGTGCATGATAATATACAAATATATTGATTCTTTCGAATGTCATGACTCATGACGTTATAGATAATAATTTATATACTCGTTGTGGTCATGTGGAGCAAAAAATAAAAACATATATAAATATTTGGAATAAAAATCATTTCCGAACGATTTTAGTGTTGCGAAGACGACGTTGAACGTGGTATAAACATGATGTATACAACTATAACGCTATATATTATACAACGTGAATCTCGCGTTTTTGCGAAATATAATCAAATATCGAGTCGTGAAAACAAAACGCTTCGGAAATATATTTTAAAATATATTATAATATTATAATCGTTTCGTCATTTTATACAATAATACTGATGAAGTTTATACTATTTTAATATCGTATTATCGTGACGACTAAAATAAAAAAACGTACAAGTATAATCTCGGACGAATATTATAATTGTTATTTTTGCGATCGAAATGTAGTCCGACATGTTATTATAATATGATGATGATGATGGCGTGTAGGTATACTGATAATAACTCGTATTTCTATATTTAAGTATACGCGTTCGTATAAATTTTCAAAAAGTTACTATTCACTGTCGATATATATTCATATACGAAAATGTTTTACGAGTTGGCTGCTAAAATATATACGCGCAATAACGTTTTTACAGTTTACGATATACATATATTATATATATATATAGACTATCGTCTTAAATTGCCTCGTTCGACTTGTGTATAATAATTTATTCTGTAGAATATTTAAGGACTTTGTAAGTTGTAACTGCGATTTACAACCGATATTAATTATAAAAATATATATACAAATATAAATATAATATATATATGTATATATTTATAAATTTCATTATAAATGTAATATTAAAAGAATCCAAAAGATCCATTGATCTAATATGTAAATAACAAAATATAACGTTAAAAAAACCGTGGATTTGATTTTTATAATTATTTTGTTAACTATAAATTGTATTTTATTATTTATATATCGTTAAAATATAGTTTACAAAATATTATCGAGTCCGTCGATATTAACTATATACATACAATATATAGATAACAATATAATTTTACGTAATTATGGCAATTATATTATATAAGTACATCGGTAATAATTATGTTCAAATGTAAATATTATTATTAAAAAAAAAAAAAAAAAAAAAAATGTTTTATATACGATTAAGTCATAACTATACACTGTCGTATAATATACGCGTTAATAAATAAAACTTTTAACGCGTTTTCATTTTATTGGTTGTTAAATGGGATAATAAATTAATAATGATAGTTATAGATATAATATATAGGTGTAATATTCGTTTTAATTTCATTATTTTTGTACAGCTGTTACACATTTACATAATATAATATTATTAAATATTAATCATATACGGTGTCGAACCGTTTTGTGAACCACTTAATAATTATTATGGACACCATTATTTACAAAAATCAGTTAATAAATAATAATAAATATTCGCAGATTTAAAAATTTTTACTCTTCGATACATAATATATACATTACAATTATACGAGTATTATAATTATTGCGATTTGATATTTGAAACAAACTTACGAGAAAATAATAATATCTTCGTAAAAAATTTTTAGAAATTCATTTAAATTATTACGTTTATTAATAAATATTTGTTCGTTTTATATTATTAATAATATTAAAATATAATCTGTAAGCCATTACGCGCTATCACTTCTGCGAAGAAATAAGTAAATAAAAAAAAATCGTAAAACAAGAAAAACGCCCTTCACGTTCGTTACACGCAACTAAACACGCACAGATTGAATACAGTTTTTCGTTACACAAAATACTATAATTATTGTTATTTTAAGCTCGTGTACGACTTGGAAAATAAAACACGAAAATGTTCGTAAAAAAACCAAAAAATGCATTTATGACCTAAGAACTCTAAAAAATGATTTAAAATAGCTCTAAAATTATTTTTCAAAATAAAAACATAACACAATATTATTGTATAAAAATTTAAAAAATTAGTATGTATTATAAAAAAATTATTATTTTATAGGTATTAAAAAATTTTTATTTGAACCATGTGAATCATTCTATTGTATATAATCGACTAATCAGTTTATGTGTTATTATGGCGGGGCGCACATGAATAGTATTTTAATTAATTTAAATTATTAAATTAATGGTTAGTAACGAATAAGTATAGTATAAAATTATACAAATATTTACATTTTAGTATAAAAATAAGAATTTTTTTTTTAAGAAATAGGTAAGAATGATCTAAAAATGTAAAAAACGGACAAAAAATTTTAAAATGTGGCATAAAAGATCAAAAACTGCCCCAAAAAAATTTCGTTATTATAATAACGAGTTCTTAAAACACATTTATATGCAATTGCAATTGCATTAAAATTCGAGCCCTAAATTAATAATATAAAAAATATTTTATGAAAAATCTATGTAGGTTCACAATACTACAATTCATTAAGTATCGAATTCTCATATATACAAACGCCATCTAGTAGTTTCGTGGTTACACAACCGCACTACAGTGGTAATTGTCGTAACCAATAATATTTACAAAGAACATTTAAAATATTTAAATATCCGTGTGATATTATTACTAACACGAACGAAATATTAAATATTATAACAAAATGTTTTTGTCATAATTGAAATCGTTATTTCATGGACGTGTACATTATAAATTATAATATATTAAATAAATAAATATTATTTATATTAAATTTTGTCTGTGTGGTAATTTAAATTTCATTTAATTATTACTCGAATATCATTTGGACGGGTTATTTTATAAACGTATATACGAATTTCATCTTATTTATTTAAATTCATCGGCCATCGGGATAGATAAAAAGAACACGATTCGTGCGTTTATAAAACCGTGTCGTTAGTATCATTGAACCGTTCAATTCGCACCGGTCACGTACGTTTCGTCATATTGTTACAGTAATGATTATTTTTCCACCTACACAAATAATATTATATTCCTATATATTATATACTCGTTAATATCATACAATACTATTGAAACGATATAATAATATTTATACCGTACTCCATTCATTCCATCAAATATATAGGCACGTCATGGGCGTATTTAAGGGGGGCTAGGGAGGGCTTAGCCCCCAGTGTGTTGTTTAAGCCCCCTTCGTCAAAATAAATGTGATTCTATATAAATGTTTTATATTTTCAATTACAATGTAATTTAGTTTTTGATTTGAAAACTGTGGATTAATTATACCATGTTATATTTATAATTAATTTTTTTTATTGTACCTACCTATAATTATTTTATTATTTGAAATTTTTTTATACATTATACAATATTATTATCATTAAAAGTTATAGTAAAAAAATTTATTTCGGGCTTTAGCCCCCCCCCCTGTATTGTAACTCTAAATACGCCCATGAGGCACGTAGTAATTATTTTTAATTAAGATAATAATATTAATAATAATTATTATTATTATTATTATTAATTATTATTATTTTATAATATATTTAAAGAATAATATAAGGGGAAAAATAATTACTATTAGTTGTCGCAGTGTATAGAATACGATTATGGTAAATTCAGTTAATCGAATGATTTTCTTCCGAGAATTAAAAACTAATAAGTAAATACGAGTATAGAAAAAAAAACGAAACTGGTTTTTATGCAAATAATTGTCATACAGCTACTCACCATTTGGGTGGCCATAATATATAATATTATAATGTATACAGGGTCATCGAAACGTGGTGTTACAAAAAATGGTGGGAATTACAATATATACAATATGCGTATGTGGTATGTGTATTGTGTACAAATATATGTTGTTTCCATAATTTTATGAAACACAATATTCCAACCATTCTGTATATAATGTATGCATTTTATATTATAATATGCGCTTGTGTGTGTTGTTCACAGTGTATAATATACCTCATTAAAAGACGCTGCATGGAAACAATGTCGTCGTATGATATGGTATTTAATATCGACGTGGGAAGGAACAGGGAGAGATTAGAAACATTATTAAAATCTAAGTATAGGACATTAAAAAAAAAAATCTGATAATATACATATAAGAATTTATGATTAGATACACGCGTATTATATATTATATAAAGGTATAATTATATACGTTTCATTAAAAAAACGGTAGCCATTCATTATATAAACATTTTGTAGTATAATATTATATATATATATTTTTTAAAATATTGAAGTAACTAAATATAGTAAATCGGAATTATGAAATTGAATGTGATTATTGTTTATTTTGTCTTGAATAGGGATGACCGTTGGTTATTAAAATATATACCAATTCCTATAACCTATAGGTACCTAAATACTCATATAGTCATCCAATGTTTTTTTGAATGGTGAAATCTAACGGGTTTTATCTTATTATTTTATACTTTGGTATGGTTATAAAATTCCAATAGGTATACTTTGTTTTTTTCCATTCTCGCTATAGTATCGTGCATATAGGACGTTACGTTGGAAATTTTTTATATATTATTCAAAATAATTAATTAGTATATTTTTTTTAATTAGATAATTAGATATAATTATTCGTATGTATATAGCATGTTACACACGCGAGTAGGTACTTAAATAGCAAAATATATGGGAAAAATAAATACAAAAATGAAATATTAATGATAATAAAATACATTCAATACATAGTTTAAATTGTTTTTAAAATTCACTTATTTTTACTTCGTTATTGTTATTGTATACTTCAGGCGCGGATCCAGAAAATTTTAATAGGGGGTGCTAGTGCTAAGATAAAAAAAAAAAAAAAATTAATAATAGAGATATACTTTTCTCATTTTTAAAAAATTTATGTATAAACAATTTTTTAACATTAACATATTTAATAAATATTACTTTTAATTAACATTAAAAAAAAATTAAAAAATTATTTTAATAAATAAATAAATTTTATTGGTGGTCAAACGGCAGGAGGCGATGAGTACCCATATTTCCCCTCTGAATCCTCGCCTGTTGTACTTCATATAAGTTAAATTATTTATATTATCTTTGTACGTAAAAAAAAAAAAATCATAACCTCACTGTATATATTTTATTAAAAGTATATATTTTACTATACGCATTTTATCATATTTTGACAATTTCAATTTTCATTGGTAATACGAATAATATATATTATTCTATGACACCTACAGAATTATAATTAGGTATACGTAGGTATATCTGAACGTTTAATTTTTATTTTATTATCGCGTGGTCTTAAATCTTAATCGAGATTGATAATATTTATAAATTGGATGTATTTGCGTTGTTTTATAGGCCGGAAAAATAAATTTCGACATCGCCGAATTTTAAATTATTCTATTAATAAACTAATTACAAAATGTTTTTTTTCTAATTATATGTGTGTATAATTAAAATAAAATATGATAAAAAAAATATGAAATGCAGTATAATATTACATATTATAATTATTTATCTCGTTTATATTCCATGTATTCTCATAGGTATATAAAATAATTAACGGGTCTACCGGACGCGGCTCGTAAAAAATACCAAATCCGTTTAATTATGTCGTTTATTGTATTTCTTATTTATTTATTTTTTCTGTTCTCGAATATTTTCAATACGATATAATATGTAAGTGTATTATTCCGACCGAAGACGGACTCAGCGTGGTGCGGCGACCCGAGGACGAAAACGCAATAATAATAAAATTACACAGTGTGTAATATACGTATATATCGGGACAAACCTAACCGTTTGACAGAGATAAACTGGAAAGATTATAATATTATACACACACATCGGAATATATATTTTATTCGGCGAGTATACGCGTACAAAAATAGTGTCGGTCGTTCGGTTTGTAAGCTCCAAGGATTATTGTTATTTTCTTCCAGATATATATTTCTTCGTGATGCGTATACCGTATACCGTATACCGTATACCAGATATATAAGTATTATAATATTATGCAGCCGAGCAGGGTGTATCGGGTTACAAGAATAGTGAAAATTTTAAATATCACACACACGTCGTTATATCTTCGTATTATTTTTGTAACGCGCGTTATTTCGACCACCCTGTAATTGTATACGTAATTTATTACGTTCTTTAGCTATAGTCTTCCTATATACATATTATAATATATTGACGATTATGTAGTCGAGTTAAAGATTTTCATTATACCTATACATATTATATTATATGCACGTATATTATAGACCTACCGAGTTTTCATACTCAAAATCCGTATATGAGAACGAATTTTTTTGAACGTATATTTATAATATTTATAATATTTATAATATTATACATTATAATATATAGCGAAGAAAAAATCAATTTAATTAAACTGTTAAAAATACTGTTTAATTACTGTTATATATTATTATATACGCATAATGTTATAATTAGGATGTGATATGTATATTAGGTATAATATACCATAAACGGAAATTAAAAAAAAAAAAAAAATCCTTATTAATTTAATTATAATATCTGAAACGAATCTAAACGAAAGGGAAATCGCAAGTTTCATAATATACTGTAATAAAATTATAAATTGACCGTATTCGAACAATTTACGTTTGCGCGTTTTAATTATAATTCAATATTCATTGACTGTATGTTATATCGTAATCGTACTCGAACGATCTAAGTATAATATATAAATTTGAATAACTGATTGTTTAATTTATTCACGCCTTACGTCTCGTAGCCTATTAAATCATTACAAAATAATAATAATATATGATGTAGGTATATAGTGAAATGAAACATTTTGTCATTTTAAACTACACGAAATGAGTAATACGTTTAAATTTAAAGTTAAAAAAAAAAAATGGAATTTACTATACGTTTAAAAATGTACGCAGAATATGAAACGCGTATTTGTAATTTGTTTGATATATTATATATTTTGAACTGGAATGTACGATTAAATTAATAATTATAAAATCGAAATATTTGAAATGTGTTATAAAAAATGTATATAAATTTTATACACATGTAGGATAGGTCAAAGTATATATTATATGTATTAAAATCGCAATTTGGTAAATTAAAATATACATGTAGGAAATTTCAGAATTTTCTGACCGATAAGAATAAATGAGTTTCGGAGTTTATGAAATATATCAATATAAATGTTTAACAAAAAAACAATACAATAATAAATAATAATAATATAATTTTCAAGTTTGTCTTTTACGCAGACGCTGACGGAGGAACCGGTCGTCTTATATATATATATATATTATAATATACATATACATATATTATTATTATTATTATTATTATTATTATTATTATTATTATTATTATCATTATTATTATTATTATTATTATCATTATTATATTGTTGTGTTGCCACCGGCCGCGTATTGATTTTTCATCCCTCCGTGCGTGGGCGGATATATATTTTGGTGTGCGCGCGGCGGCCGAAAAATATATGCGCCTCGAGTAAATTTAGGTCAAAAGCTCGGTGCGATATACATATTTTAATAGATAGTTTTCGAAAAGATTCGGTAGCTAATTGATATACACATACACGTGAAGCCGTGGGAAGGTAAATAGATTAATTTCTTTAAATTTAAATATATAATGACGATATTTGTCATTTTTCTAGATTAATTCTTCCAGGCTTTTTGTTTTTGTTACTTTAAAGATTAACATAATATTCAATTTTTCATTTTTTTCAAATTTCAATAATTTTCATTTTTTTTTTATAAATTATGTAAATTATTATACGTTAACACTCTTATCGTTAGTAAAATTGTTTTCGTTTTTACCCAAAGAAATATATTAAACATTTATTGTATTTCTTTCGAATAATTATTATTATTATTATTAGCATAGGAATTATTAAATATTATTGTTATTCTCTATTTGGTCGATAAATTTTTAATTAATTATATACTCGTATATATTAATATTATAGTATATAAATGGTTCTACAACGATCCAATAATAATCGCTTGTTAGACATATTATATTAAAATTGAATAGATTATATAATTTTATTAGTAAATTTGTAATATTATAAAATACAACAGTTGCACCTGTATCTCCTTCGAATGACACGCGTAATTTAATCCCAAGATCCGATATTTAATCGGACAACTAAAAAATTCAAAAGAAATTATATATGATAATATTAAAATAATTCATATTTCGAACAATTTATACCTAGGTAATACTTTTTTTTTTTTTTTGACTATATTAAAAATTTTTTTTTTTTATATATATATATATTTTTTTTTTGTGCGTATAAAACCTGTTTAATATTTTTCTTAGTTTATTTTTGTGATTTTTACTGCAATAATAATATTGTATTAAAATATATAATATATTATGTTCATAAATAATGAATAAGGTACGTGTATCATATAGATATAGAATATTATGTATAATGTATCTTATAATAATTATACACGTCGTGTTTGAATGTGTGTAAACAATTTCTACGTACCAGTCAACTATAAATTAATAATATCTATATTTTATATTAATATAATATTATTATATTTAAACCGGTAAAAGGCTAAATTATAATTTATCTGTTATTTCGTGAGTAGCTCGTATATTATTATAATATACTATAGTCGTCCGCAAAATATTATAATACCACGTTTCTGTGAAAAACTACGCACAAATATTTTATTCAAACGTAATTTCGTTTAATTCGACAACCATAATTTATATACCATATTTTTATTATGTAATATCATACGCGTTTTAATTAAATTGTATATCTATTATGGTCAATTCATACTAAACTGAAACCTTCATTGTTCTGCAGTGATGATTTTATACGAGGACACGACTAATTATTGTTGCAGATTTGTGTGATAATAATTTTGCATTCGATTTTTTATTGATGTATACATTTTGATCTTTATGATTATTTTAGATTTTGAGCGAAACGAATGTATTGGTTTTACAATGATGAGTGCGTCTTTTGTTTTTTTTTTTATGTATGTAGACACAATTTCGACCCGAAATAACGCTCCGATTTTCACGAACAGCAAATGTTTCCGGTTGGAAAGTGAATTTAGTTGGTACTTTAATTAGGTCATTTTTCGAATTTCTCAAAATTGACCCTATGCGACGGGAAAAACGACCAAAAAACGACAAAAATACGGCATTTTTCACGAAAACTGAAATTTCGAAAAAATCGATTTCAATATTTCGTGGTAACTCAGGGAATATTGAACGTAGATACTTGAAAAGTCTTTCTTGATGGGTATATTCACGTAGATACTATATTATAATTTACAATATACATGATAACATTTTGAAACCGTTACGATAATTTTTTTACAAAATATAGAATTTTGAATATTTCCTAAAATTCTCAATATTATTAATATAATGTTTAATAAAATTGGAAATTTTTGGTTTTAAAGTCTGAAACTTGTACTGATGTATATTCACATATTGCTTAATATGCTACCAAAATATTAAAAAAATCCCAAGTCTCAATTTTATTTTGTAGTTGTTTAAAGTTTTATAGTAGAAGAAAATTTAAGATATTTTATATGGATTCTTATTCTTATTACCTATTTCTCAAAATTTCTAAAAACGATTCTGAGCGAAGTAATGTCGGATTTGGGTATTTTGGTGACACATTTAGAGGTTTTATGTGCATTTAAATTGAACGTATAGACTATATATGAATGTAAACATTTTAATATATACATTCAGGTATATTTGTCTTTGCTTAAAATCGTTTTTCGAATGTATAATGAATACTGAATAGTGATTTGTCATTGCGTTCGAGTTTTAATCAAAATTATTCAACACTATCCTCTTTTTACACCTGTTTGATGGCTGCATCCCTACCACAGCGGTGTTAGCTCTTTTTTTACCGTTAGTGTTCTAAGTAAAGTCACAAATGTAAGTATAGATAATATTTAAAAACGGTTACATTTTTTTATAATATTATATGAATCATTGTATCCGCATAACGCCTTTATTAGTTTATTATAATTTTTGAACAATTTTTTTCACCTCATTCACTAAAAATTCACTTAAATTATAATTATACACGCACGTGCGGTGTGCGTGCATAAATTATATGAATTTAATTAGGTCGTATCTCATATAATTATGAATTCACCGGAAAACGCATTGAAAAATATATTTTTACTGCGTATAATACAAAATAAAGTACACTGATATTATAGAATAAAATATATTTTAGAAGATTTATAATATACTCGTATAAGTATATGAAAAAAAATATTTCCTTTTTTTTTTATGTTGTTTGGATTTGTATTACACCTAATATAATAATATAATATATTATGTTTTATGCTGTGCTGTGGTGTGAACATTGCAGTGATTATAATATATTCGAATGTATATACCGACTGATTACAGGCATTTTGTTTCAGCTATAACTGCGATAGAATGACCATATTATAACCGTATACGTACTTGGATGAAGTCGACCGGTTTTCGCGTTATCACATATTATAATATATCAATATATTATATTTATATTACATTTCAAATTAGTTTGAAATTTACTATTTAGGTTCATGCGTGTACGACACAGAATATGAAATACGTTAAATTTTTGTTATATAGGTATAGTCTTGTCTATATGTTAGTGTACCCTTGAAATTATCCCGCGTGTGAGTTACGCAAAAAATTAAACGTGCGTACGTATAATATTATTATTGCAGTAATATAATATTAACATAATGATAAAATGTGTATCGTTAAATATTTTAAATATATAATAATATATTAATATATATATAAAAAAAAAAACACTCTTTTTCTTACTTTAAGTATACGCTTACATAGCGAAATAATAAAATAACTGGAAAATAAAAATTCCATAATTATTAGAAAACGGGAAAGTTGAAAATCATAACATAATAATTATTATTATAATTTATAGGTTATAGTAACTGCAGGCGGTTATATACGATTACCAATTTACGGTAGCATATTATTATAATATAATATTGTATCCTATCCTGTGTACCTTTACGTGTAAAAAATCTCGTTTATGACTCTATACTTACGTATAATAACACATTGACGACTCTATAGTATATTATAGTAAAAATTACAAAATAATTACAATTATTAATTATTATGACATACGCAGTTTTCATTTAGATGACGTTTATGAGCCGGACTCGTAGCCGTATAACCTAACCTAATTATATTATATTATATCGAATAAACCAGTTTCGCAGAAGTCTTCAAGGATTCGAATCGTTTGCCTATATAATAATAATAAAATAGCCTTCATTTTTACCCCTTAAATAAAAAAAAAAAATATGTGTTTGTTGTATATACCACATATACCTACATACATATTTGTATACCGATTACCGAGTAAATACTAAAAAAATCCAATGTTTGGTTAATTGTTTTGTATCCGACCCAGGACGATTTATAAAATGATATTACAACCATATACATAATATAGTTATCAATTTATCATAGTATTTGAACCGTATGATCACATGAGATACAATCAAGACTGCAATCGCTCTGTATGTAGAATAATACGTTAAATCAAAATCCGAATGAATAAGTATATCTGGCATAAAATTTTGCATTTATTTTATGTATATAATATTATATTCGTTTAATCATGAAATCGTAAAATGTTATTGAACTGGAAATATTAATAATGATTCGAAATGGCATCGACCGTTCATACATCTGTGACGATCTAAAAGGGTTGAAATTATACTACCTAATAAAATAATAATAAAGTGAACAATGAAAACTGATTGAAATATATATTTTAGTCGTGCGATATTTAACAATATGTATAGGAATGTTGTTAATAGTAGTAGCATGCACCTATACTTGATATATCGCAAGAAAGTTTTAATTAATATATAACGGGTGAAGTAATAATTATTATACAAATTTAATAAATACAAAATACCGTTGTGTCTTGGAAACCTAAAATAAATTTAGTTAACTTTCAAAATTGTAAAAATATGCATTTATATGATTAAGTCAATAAAATATAATAATAATATAATAATATTTTTAAAAATAATTATTATTATTATAGATGGGATTTGATTTAAAAATGAAATTTTATTTATATTATATTTGGATATAAATTATAATATCATAAATTCATAAGGGTAGAAATTGCATGCAGTTACATTTTTTTAAATAATAGGTACATATATTGTATGTAATTAAAGCGTTTTTTTTTTCGTCTATTAGGTATAACTTATAAGTCTAATGTAAATCTATTTAATATATATATAATTGTTATTAATGACTTTGTTAATTTGTTATATACTTACCTATACCTCTTCTCATAGGGAAAAAGAAAAAGAAAAGAAAGCGTAAAGTAGATCTAAAATCGAACTCCCATCATATATCGTGTTGTGTAATTTACTATCGTTATATTATTATGGTTTTATTCATATTTTGGTAACAAAATGTTGGTTATTTTTTATCGTTGTGAGTTTATACATATAGATAATTCCTAATTTAATTATATACCTATAGCTAGTGTGTGAACATTTTTGTTCAAATACTTTTATATACGCAATATTGAATATTTAAAAACTATTTTTTTTCTTTTGCGGATGAGAAATTATATTTGCCGCTTGCAACGACGAAAAAAATATGACATTTTAATATTTTATTGAAAATATATAATAGGAATATATATGAATATATTTATAGTTAGGCATTTGTATGGCTGCAGCAGTAAGGCGTCGGGCGTGTGTTCACGGTTTTATTATATTTTTTTATTTTTGTAATTTGGATTACGGCCAAACGCAGTTTTTTCTACCCGATCTATGTCATACCAGTTACCGGGTATGTACTATGTATACCACAATTACCACATACGAATTTATTATTGTACATAACATGTATATAAATTTATGCGCGATTATGCATTTGATGCATATACACGCCGTATTATTCCCTGCAGTATAGAAGACTATAAGAAAAATAATTATTATTATATTACAATTTAAATTTATACATATTATACTTCGCATGTTTGGCGGAGCGAAGAACGTTTTTTTAAGCCAGCGAAAATAACAATTATTCACATTTTAAGTCGTGTTTCATATATTATTATTATTATTATTATTATTATTATTAAGTTGAGGGGAGAAAAAAGTTATTTATCTGTTGTACACATGCAGCAAATATATATATACCTATATATATAAATATTAATATATAATGTTTATTCGTGAACATATTGTATATTAGGTATAAAAATATATACAACGACGAATGTAATAACGAGCTGAGAGTATTTTTGGTGTTCGAAAAAAAAATGCAATTTATACGTTTAAGTCTTATACGTGCGTGCGTATCCGAAATAAAATAAACGTCAACGCATAAATTCATTGCACGTGTATACCTTAAAAAAATATAATACTTTAATAATTTAATCATCACTTCGCAGTCGTGTTGGTGGCTGTTATATTTAAAACCTCCTAGAAAATATTTGACGTTAATTGACTACACGCGGTTTTTGATCGAGTATTATAAACATAATATATAATATATCTAATATACCTAGGTTCTAAGTAATATAATATAAATATAATAAATAATATATATTCTCTCTGACAATTATGAAATTAATATCTACACAAGATTAACAATATTATTATTTTCTTGTTACAAAATATATACGTACATACAAAAATAAAACGTTTCCATATTTATAACATATTATTATATTATATATTAACCGCGGTATAAAATAGTATAAATTCGTGAAAATAAATGGTATATATTTTTAACTTAAGCTTATAATATATCACAATATAATATTATTACGTATAACGTTTCAAAACCAACTACTTTAACTATATTTGATGTAAAATCGATTACATAAAATTATCGTTCAAAACTTTAAATTAAAACGTTTAATAGAAATGAAAATAATCGGTATAAATGTATAATTAAATAATATTATTATATATTATAATGAAGTCGAGCTGGTAGATTTATGTTTTGGCTCGCTTAAGACGCAATTACGTTACGTTATTTATTTATTTATGCGTAATAATATAATATTAGTATTGATAGTTTTAAAATTTTATATAAAATATAATGACGTGTGTATATAGCGTCGTACATATCGTAATATAAACGAAGTGAAAAATCGTTCTTGATGTCCGACACTGTTGATTGGAATTCTTCGATCGACGACTTATAGTACGTATATTATTTCGTCCGTGTCGCCAACGTTAAAATCGTTATATTAACATAATATAATAATAATATATTATATTATATTGTGGTCACGTGCACGGCGTGTATCGTGTGTATATTGTCAGTCAACATATATCCAGTATATTATTATTATATTACGTACTATATAGTGTCAACGACGACTTCCCGAAATAATTCTGAAACATAAATAAAAAAAAAAAAAAAATAAATAAATAAATTAAGAAACTTAAAAGGTTCGAGTCGACACACAAGTGAAATAATAGTGACCACGATTAGATACAAGTATACCTAGTATACCTATATATATATATGTTATAATTTATAATATGGTTATATATACACACATGTCGAAACGGCGGGGAGACGACGTGTATAATATTATTGTTTTAATCCCAAAAAAAAAAAAAAAAATACCGTATAGAATGACCTCAGATTTACGACTGGACCGGAGATTACTCGGCTTATACATAATATATAATATACGTGTGTGTGCGTGTGTGTACAAGTATATATTTTACATATACACATATATATATATATATATATATTATGCGCGTAGGACATCATTTGAATTGGTAATTTGGACGGACGGTAGTTGTTGGTCTTCCCTGGAAGAATGCCATTTTCTTTTCTCTTTGGTTCCCTCTCTCTCTCTCTCTCTCTCACTCTCTCTCTCTCTCTCTCATTTTCTGTGCGTTCTCATGCTTCCGATTCGTATACTTATTATATTGTACAATACACATGTCAAATTGTCAATTATCGTGGTTCATATTCACTATTTTTATTTATTTTTTTTCTATATTATTCCTTTTTTATATTTTTATCGTTATACACATTGAAATCACGGGCCACTGACGATTTTTTTTTCTTTTTTATATACGCATCCGTCTATACGTTATTGTTCGGCAAACGTCCATCTCCGAAACATCGGTGACTCCTAAAGAAACCTCAACGTCACGTAAATTATAATATAATATTGTATATTATATAAAATGCGCCGCATACGGACCCGAAGAACTATACGTAAGAATCAAATTCATCTATGATGGCGGTCAATATGTCCACTCGACCGTGACCGGCCGTGACGATTACAACTTACAAGTACCTATTCAAATTTCCAATTATTTTTGTAATACGTTGCATACTGTATAGTGTGAGTTGTAATATAATATTATGAAAACATTTTTTGATATTAATTTTCTAGGAATATTTAAGACATCATTTTTTATGAAAAAAAAAAATGTATATCAAAGTCAGTTATCATTATAACATTTAGATATTATTATATATAATAATATAGGGACGAGAGAAAACAATAAAAACGTATATTTTAATACTATAAATATAAACGTAATAAGTTTTTTTACTTATATTTATAAAAAAAAAAAATATATATATCTTGGAAAAAGTTCCAAAATAAAATGTAAACGTATAAAACCCAATAATAGATATATCAATAAAATATAAAACGTATATAAATAATAATAAGACGATGTCCTATATTCGAGTATATAATACACTACATTATGTTTATATTTTAAATTGTATTTAAAATTATTATTATTATTTGTTGACAACTGTGATTTTATGTACGAGTCTATAAATGTATTACTTATACTCGTATATTTAATATTTTAATACGTACAAGTAGGTACACGCATATGAGCCTGAAAACAAAGTGCAAAAATTATATTGTACGTTATATGTACCTATCAAATGCATTATATTATATAGGTATACTATTATAGCTATTATATGTCGTCATTAAACCTATATAGTGTTATTGTTAGCAGACTTAAAAAAATATTACACTTTTATTAGGTCGTATAACCGTTGTGACGTTAAGTATTTTACAAATGATCTTGTCTATTATTTACTGGTATTATAATATGTATAGAAGATACGTAATATACGAGTATAATACGCGTATATAAAATTATATACCTATATATATATATAGTATGTCTATGTATAAATTGAACGATCACACCTATGATAAATCTCGGCGCACGCCGTCAATTATTATTATTATTATTATTATTATTATTACACAAATAATAATAATAATATATATATATATATAGCTAACTTTATTTAAATTATACAGTTATAACATCAATTATTGGCGTCGTAAAAACGCGTAAAACATAATATTACGTATAATATTATATTGAATGAAATAAACGTTCCAATAGATTTATTAGCGCGATAAAATTAACATTATAATATTTAAAAACAACATCGTATATATTTTATATATAATATATGTATGAATGTTTAATTATTTTAATAATATCAACGTTAAATTAGTTAATAATAAGTACCTACAGAGTCATATATAAGATTTATACTTCGATCTAGGTATAAGTACAATAATTATGATTTTATATATGCTTTCTTACATTTTCATATTTCGACTAATATTTTTGTACCCGTTATAACTTTTAAAATGTATTTTATATTTTATATAGGTATCGTAGTAAATTGCTAAAAATATTTTATTGATACACAATATTATAGCAATACATAAAATCATAATATTAAACCAGAAAAGTTGGTAACCATATATTATACCAATATAGGTATAATTTAGGCGTACAACTTTATACAAGGTTCATAATATATATTTTATGTATACTATATATTCGTTAAGTGTATATATATATACTTACCACAAATTTATTTCTTCAAAACTTGTATTATTATTATTATTATTATTATTATTATTATTATTATTATTGTTACCTATATACTTTGAATCTAATATTAAACATTTTTTATTTTTATGTATTTGTTCGTTTTTCTTTATTCATTTATGTATTTTAATTTTCTTATAATTTATATAACTTTATACCCAAATTATGAGTCATGACATTATCTTAAAAATACTGATGGAAATAATTATCTCATATTAGTGCAGTATTAATATAATGATATTGTATAAAGTATAACTGATATTATATATAAATCGGTTACACGATAAAAAATAAATGCATCGTCGAAAAATACAGTTTGTGAAAAATAAAATAAATATTGTAAAAATAATTTATTCGTATTGTTTATATAAATTATATTGTTTTTCTTGTTTTATATTTTTATAAGCTATATAGTAAACCTAACTGCAAAATGGCGATATACGATATCGTATATAGACATAATAATTCATACTTGTACGTTGAGCGCACAAGTGAAATTATTATTTTTTTTTGGAAATTCAAAAACGCATAACTTATAGAAATAAAATATTATATATATTATATATAATATATATTTTATTCGTATTCGTATATAAACTCATAAAAAATGTGATAATTTAAAACAAACTGGTCCGGATGTTGAGATTGTTTTCATTTTAGATAACGCAATATAATATATAATATATACATATACATCATCGAGTGTTGGAGGAAATTGTATATTATGAGATTTGTACCTTACGTCGGAATCGCTCTCAGAAACGAAATAAAACTTACACACTCCAGATAACATTATGTGGATTTATTATATTTCGAATCGAAGGATTGAAAATTTTATGGTACTCGTTTTCTTTTTTCACGTGCAGAAAAAAAATGAATATTTAGCCGTTATAACGTGCGTAGGTATCTACAGGGTGCTCGAAAAGTGTATCTATTATGTTCTTAAATAATATGGAAATTTATAGGCATATTGAAAACTCATCTATATTGATTTAAAGTGGCTAGTGATAGATTAATTTGAAATTCTGTTTCCAGTGTCTTTTACAATATATTTGAAGTTAATTTAATATTTTAATATATCTTGAAAAAGTTTAAATAAATGCTTCTCTTTTCTGTCGTTTCGCAAATGACTTATATTCAGATCTATACCTAGTGAAAATATATGAAAATCTATAATTGTAATATTAATTATAATATATTATATGTATAATAATTACGTTTATTTTTATTAATACCTACTGTTTTAACTTATTTTAACTTATATATCACTATCTGAAATAGTAGTTATCATAAATAGTATCTATATCTAATAAGATCATATAATAAATTACAGTTCTATATAAATAATAATAATAATAATATATTTATTGAATAAAATTTAAAATTTAAAAATGTATCCTAATCGTAAATATTTAAAAACACTCTGTATACATCCATTGTATTTGTAGAAATACAACCTTCAGGAACGTGTTCTGATTCAATATAATATATTAATAATAATTCGATAACGTTGAAGATAATACATTAAAAATAATAAAAACGTATACTGTAATATATTACCTATATTAAAATATTATGTATTTTTTAGTAACATAAAATTCTGATCACTCTGTATACACAGCTTCCATCTCTCGTCACTGCTCCGCGAGTCCGTATTATATAATACATAATATTATATCGTAAAAACGCGCGAGCAAAATTTCGCTCGAAAGCGTTTCGTATAAATAATAAGGTATATATATTTATATACATATACGATATACTTATGTACTTTACGTTGTATAAATATATACAAAAGCTAGCGTGAGGAGAGCAGAAATTTAATCCCGCGGCCATTCCCAGAGGGTTCCCGCTCGTCCCGAAACTGAGAAAATCATTTTCTTTGAGTTTATATATATTGTATATACACAGTTCCGGGTATATACCTGGGTATAGTGTATAGGTATGTATATATTTATATTGGACACAGGTATACGGTGAGGAAGGATCCCTTCCAATCGACCACGGTATACGCCGGGGAGTCGGAGTCAACGTTTACGGCGACTGCGTTTTATGATGTCACCTGCTATACGACTTTTACGCGCACGGCGAGAGTGCAAAATCAATTTTCCCGGGCCCGGTTCCGAAACGCTTATCGCGATGTTGTATAATATACGTGCGCCGACGTGTATCTAATACAAATCCAGGACGATCAACAATTTATGTTACATTTTATACGCGAAATATATTATATAATATATAGAGATAAGAATCTATATAATATATTATACAAGAAAAATAAAATGTCGAAACTATATTATATACTTATTTGAAAAGTTTAACCGACACATTATACAGCGTGAATAGTAATATACAGTATACAACGTTTCACCGTTTTGAATTAAAAATAATATTCGAGTTTTAGGTTACGTTCCGATGTGTTTATTGTTGAATACACAAATAAAATATTACTATAATATACGAATCTATACATTATTTTTAGTATTATTATGATAATAATTCATTTTCGGCGGAATTGTTAACAATTTTAAATGGAATACGTCGAAATCGAATAAAAGTTATACGCAAAATGATGTTATGTTGAAACGTGCGCGAGTATATATATTATTATTACAAGCAGCAGGCGTGTTATATACGAAATCAAAATACGTCTCGATTTGAAAACAAAATAATATTTATTTTATACCAAAACTCTGGTAAAACGTTCTGGTAGACGAATTATTAATGGTTATAAAGATCTAAACACGTCTTCGCAGTGACATTACATATAAAACATTAAACACGTCGTCACCCCGAAGTTATCGAAACATTATACATTCATTTAACCAAAACACGTTGTATCTATGTTTAAAATATAAATATATAATATATTTAGATTCTATTAATACTCGTAGTATATTTCTGTTATTGCAATCATATTGAAACTTTCCGTACTGTGTCTTATATTTGAATGATTCATATAATATCATATGCATGTAGATGTAGTCTACGAAGAGGGCGATGAATGACGCGACAAATATATTATGTATTATTTTATGCCACACATAATATTTTACCAAATTTTATATTTATTATTATACGAGTACATGCGATATATATTATAATATTTATGAGTTATGCCATTAAATAATTAATATTATAGGTTATATTTTTAAATTTTATATAGAGTACAGACACATTGTCTCATACATTTTATAACATTATATTATTATTATTATTATTATTATTATTATTATTATTATTATTGTTGTTATTATTAAATTTTTATTGAATTAAAAATATATTATCGTATAACATATAGTACATAGATGATGTTTGCAATAATTAATGTCAACGTCATCGGACATCTCATCCAAAATATATAAATTACTAATAAATAATAATTGTACATACGTGAATCATTCATCAGTGTGTATATATAACGATATTAAGTTTAAACGATAATAATTTTATTTTATTGGAATTTAATGTGTGTATTTTAAACCTCATTTAATAAAATATACATAGGCGTTTATGTATGCATAAATTATAAATATAAACGTTAATAAAATATGTTATTTCCATAAAAGTGTATCATATTTTTATATAATATAAAAATATATTTTTGTGTGTACACAATCATTAAAAAACACTCGTGTGATAATATGTTTATTGATAGATATAACAATAAACTTTTTTTTTTTTTTTAAAAAAATAAAGGTTCATTCTCTTTATATTATAATATAAACACGTTATTTTCAAAGACATTTCAAATTAAATAATATTTATAGAATCTTTGGTGAACATATACCGGGCCAAAATTTATACTCTAAACAATATATCATAATATAATATAACTCGTAAAAAATTATACATAGACGTTATATTATATATAGTGAATACTCGTGGGAAATGCTTGCAGATGTAATTAAAACAAAAACTAAATATTAATATTATATAATTTTTCTATACGACATTTTATAAGTATACTTAATACACGTTTTAATTAATTAATTTTCGTGACTGTCGTCGTATATAAAAATAATAATTAGTTTATAACTTACATCAACGCAAGTGCAATTATTTATTATGTTCACGATAAAATATTAAAATGAATAAAATGTATAATATTTATAATATTATAATATGCGCGTGTTACGTATAACAACTGCAGAGACATGGCGTCTTCCAATATAATATTGTATTATTTGTAAATTAAAAAAGTTTGCCATTTTTCTGTAAAGATCGTTTAAAATGAAAATAAAAAACATGGTTTCTACCAGTATAACTACGCGCAACCATCACGCGGTTCTCTATTATATTATCAATTTATTTTCTAGAAACTATCGCGAATATATTATAATTATTATAACATTATATACGAATAGTTAAAAAATCGATATTTTAACATGAATTACATTTATATAGTAATTAATTTTCAAAATAGTTACTGGTAGTATACCTAATTTATTATTTATGCACGCCCGCGGAATTTTTTTCTTATTCCATGAGCATAATAATAATAATAATAATATTACATTATGCGGATTACTATCGACCGAAAAACGAAAAATATACGTAACGCACAAATTACTATACTGACTACTCGAAAAACAGAACATAATTTGTCGAGAGGTATACGACCAAACGACACGACGACGAGCGTGCGATTCGGTCGTTATAATATGTTACCTATATTATAATAATAATAATAATACATTTTACATATTATAATATTTCGTGAACATAACATTATTACGTATGTTAATATTATATTCGGGCGTAATATTTTAGATTTTGATAACACGATATCATAACGATATAATTATATTCTTGATAATGATAGTCTGTAAAGGAAAAAAATGTGAAAATTATCGCGATTCGTCCGCTCGTCTTTAATAATATACGTAGAACATATTATTATTATTATTATGATTTATATTTTATTTAAATATACCGTTTTAAACTTTCAAAGTAGATTATTGGTCTTATAAAAATATAATAATGATGCGATAATATTATATTATAATACACATACGCTTAAACGCCGGGAGAAGAACAACGGTGGATGTCAATGGCCCCGTCGCACGGACCAATAGTGACGAGGTTCGTTTTCTGACCATATACGGTGTATAGGAATATTATTATCATTATAAAATAATATTATTAGAAGAACCGAGGAACGATGATTGTATATACGATTATAACGAACGCGTCGTCTACTCAGAACCGGAATTCGTTCGTGTGTGATGCTGGTCGATCTCGATGACTTCGTCGTCGTTCCACCTACATAATGTTATTATTATTATTATTTCACGATCGAACCAGCCATTTAGGCGACAGACGGGTCTATATTATAATAATATTATATAATATGTATATATTATATACCAGGGCACACGCACGTTATAAATTTATATAAATATCATACGTGTGAGATTTAAAATCTAGTACGTTTAAAACATTCGGCTACATGTGTATAAGAGATTTCAGAAATGTCTTAATTAGACGTTTTCGTTTTTTCAATCATAAAAACGGATCGAAAAAATTTCCTTCCGTGTCTATAAAGTATACCAATATAATATTATAAGATATACGTGAAAAATCGTATTTATTTTTAATATAATATATACGCGCACATCCGATTATTTTCAACGCGATGCACAGGAAATCTTATTTAAAATATACGTGTAAAATATGTAAATTCCGAAGACGACGGGTTTTATTATTATTATTTTTTTTTAATATTATAATATTTTTATAATGGTTCTCGGCCGGAGGAGCGGTACGATAATAAGACGCGATCCGCCGAAGCGACCGAATCGAATATCGTGCGGTCGGAAGGACTAATTCGAAATTCTCATATCGTATATACTCGTACCGCATAGGTGAATATAATATTATAAACCTTGAAAAATGAAAAGTTCTAACCGTACGTATATTTAAATGGTACGCAACTTGTCTTCGTATATTATGTAAGTACGTAAATAATAAAATATCGGCGTAACTGTGACAAGTATATCGTTTCATCTATAGTCGGAGACTTAAAAAAACACACCGGCGAATCGACGAAAACAAAAATATAAATTATATCAACAATTATTCAATATGCGAGAAAGCGGCGTTTACGTATAATAAAACGGACGGAGGCAGCTTTAATAATAATAATAAATTAGGTATAGTTGTAAACAAAACTATAATAATATTTATATAAAAACAAATATACCAACGTTGCTCGATTACCTGGCGTCTCGTCTATATTACACATATAATATTATGTTATAATTATATCGCAATCCCAGAATCTTCGAACGATTCGAGGACGATGACGGAAAGAATATAAATAATATAAGGTATACATTATAATGTAAACAAAATGTCATTTATTATTTATAATTTCGTATGAATTTAATTACATATAATATATTGAATTTCGTCTTTTTCGTGGGAAAGTAATAATATATATTATATATTATTTTTCTCTCTGAAAACGTATAATTTAAGGTTTATCCCCACTACACCGCGGGTATAGTGTCCGGTACGATAGTTCTTTTCGTGTCCCGTCTGGCCAAGGTAAAAATTATTATCCAATGTATATATACTTTAAACGCGTATATGTTATTTTCACTGGTCCGAGCAGCATCCGGGTCAAAGAAAAAAAAAAGTTGTTTTTAACAATATTCTTCATCCGAGAGTAACCCGGATGAAGAACGATCAGAAATAATATATTTTTCGACCAGACAACGACACGGACCAGTGAAAACGTATACGCGAAAAATAATTGAATTTAAAACGCATTAGATAATAATTTTTACCTTGCTCGGGCGAGATAAGGAAGGAACCCGGTCTAGGGGTAGTGGGAACGGCTCTCCGGGGTCCGAACGAGTCAAATAAGTGATTATATATCGAATACGGCACGGACACGATCGGTGTATTAGGAATGGACCTTCAATTCCATTAGGTTGTAGTTTTATTGTTTTTTTTTTTTTTTTTTTTTTTAACGGAATTTGATTTATTCCTCGTAGCTTTTTCGAAATTTCGGCGACAGCAACGAAAATATAAAAATAAAATAAATAATATATACCTATATAATATGATCACATATTATTTTTCGTCCAACAAGACATTGTTTATATCGACAGAACGGTTATGAAAGGACTTACCTATAGACTATTATAATATAGTTGAATGATTATGATATTTATAGTTTACATTCTAACCTATTAGTTTTATTTAGAAATTATAATATAAAGTAACGTTTTATGCAGTTATAATATGTTTGCATTATTTTTCTTAAACTGATGTACAGGGTAATCAGAAATCGCGGGAAAATATATCCGTATATGTTACAATTTGCGAATTTCCCACGATCCCTCTGTAGATACATAATATATAAGTATTCGTATACATTCAACGAAAGTATATTTCATCGGGTACCACGTTCACGGTTTATACTCGACATATTATGTGATTACAGGTAGTACCAGATGATGGCTTCTCTCGTACTAAGTACACTCCGAACGTACTTATATAGAATAGGCGTATATACGCGTAAGTACGTATATCAACGTATAGTCGTAAAGCGCGCGCGGTCTTCGAATAGTCCGCGCGATGATGCGTTTTGTGCCGGGCGCGTATACATTTTCACTAAAAGCGTTTTAAGGTTTTACGTATACAACGTATATATAAATGCTCGTAAGATATTTTATTAAATTATAGCTTGTAACGTGTTATATAATATATTATTATTATTATTATGCGAACGAGTATAAAAAAAAATAGCACGAGAATAACGCGAAACGTTAAAAGCCCGTTGGCGAATAAACATTTTAGTTTTATACCAGCAACGGACTTTAGGTATATACCATGTTTATATAACATTATATACAACGGGCAGCTGCAGTGAGCTATAATAATATTATATATATATATATATATAACGCGAAGAAATGTATAAAAATTCAAAAAACGTATAGGTATAGGTATAGGTATATGTTGTATAATCCGAGCGATTTCATTACCTATTTTTATTCTTGAAATAACGAAAAAATCGTATCCTCATATAATAATATCGCGATGTATATTCCATAGTATCATAGTTCCCGTTTTTGATCCACTCTATTATAGTTAAATTGATAAATACCAAATGCGAATTATTTGTATTGTTGTCTTTTCAAAAAAAAAAAAAAAGTACCCGGTATATTATTGTTATAATAATTAACATATTTATACGTACAGTATATTATTTTTATCTCTGTTACGATCAGCCTAGGAGAATATATTTATTTTATTTTTTTTATTATTTTTCGCGGCAATCGACTAAAACCAACCTCAATGTTAACACATAATATATTATGTTTAATTCAGTAATTTTTTTTTTTTTATTTTTTGTCCCGATGATACGATAACGACTTGCGTCAACAATATTTTAACGCAGACTGACGCGCGTCACCGCAGTACGCAATTTAATATTGTGGGTTTTCCACGCCGCGATTGCGGTTAGGTTAAATAATTTATATTTTTGTATATAGGTATACACGTAGGGTTACCGTAATGTTTTAAGACCAAATTCGGACATCAGTTCCGTTTCACGGAGGAGGAGGGGGTAAAATTGAAGCTAACGATATTGTTATTTCATTAATACAATTTTACTTAGATCTAAGAATAAAATATCTACATAAGAGTTATTATGTAAAATAATATGTTGAAATAATTAAAATATGATATATAAAAATGAAATGTGTTACATAATTCTTATCAGTTCATTATATTCAGTTCGTGTTGGGTCCTGAATTCCTGATTAACTATACATTCTTCATCGTCTTTTTTTTTTTTTCATATTTTTCAAATGCGGTAATTTTCCTCATGAAAACATTTGTCAATTTTAATTTTATTGTGTTGTTTCGGGAAAAAATATGAAAAAAAAATAGAAATTACATATTGTATACGTTTATACAGAGTGAACACGAAAATCTGTCACGTTTTTTGTATCAGTATAACCATGTTGTATTATCTTTGTAAAATCTTGACGCCAATCCAGATAGACGTTTGAAATCCGGACGTATGGTAACCCTATAATATAGGTAATACACGGGCGTGTTGTTATATAAATAGAAAATACCGAAACCGAATTATTATAGTTTTGAATATTATATTAAAAAATTGTATTTCATACGATATATTTTCAACATTTTTCTCGTAGAAAATTGATTTTTGTTTTTTTGTTTTTAAGTAATAGTGATGGTTTCGGATTGAAGAACGCGCAGAGATATATAAAATAAACCCATCGCATAGTACTTATTATTATTATTATTATTATTATTATTATTATTATTATTATTATTATTATTATTATTATTATTATTATTATTATTATTATTATTATTATTATTATTATTATTATTATAACACAAAATATGAAATAGAAAAACAGAATATTATTGAGTACTGCGATGTAACGAGTGAATATATTATACAGTATAAAAGAAATAACAATAAAAATAGTAAAAACAATCGTGAAAATTACGACTGTAATATATATTGTATAGTTGCGAATTCGCTGCTATTATATTGTATAAATATATATATATATATATATCTTAATCCTTAACCACGTCGAATATATTTTATGTGAACATTGTTATACCAGAACGTTGGTACTATAATATAAAGCGATGTAAAATAACGATATGAAGACAAAAGTTGTCCAATAATAAATAATTCGTTGTATCTATATAATTTCAAAAATTGTATAGGTATAATATTTTATATAAATAATTGAATACACCTCAGATAATTATAATCCGAAAGTATAATTTAATAAAAATTACACATTTCGTTATATTTTTAGTGACCTACACCCTATGTAATATAAAAGTATAAGGGATAAGGCTAAGCAAGTTAATGATTTTTTTTAACTCGTTATAAGTTAATTATTTTAAAATAATATAAGTTAAGTTTAGTTAAAAGTTAATCAAATATTTCTTGTTAACTTTAAAAGTTAACTTTGAAAAAAAGTAACTTAACTAATTTAAAGTTAAAATATTAAAAAAATATATATATATATATATTTGCATCCTAGGGTAGATAGTTTTTCATTACGCTCAAGAAAATTACTGCATAAATACTAAAAATAATACAATTGATAATGGAAAACATGCACGTAATATTAGGTACTATAATATTATAATATATTTATTATTGCAACTATTTTTTCATATTATTTTCGTCTACAAGAAATTCATATTAAAATAGCAAAATATACTACTATAAGTATATAGTAGTACATAGTAGTAGTAACTACTATGTACTAAGAAACTTGTTCAAAAATTTTCATTACTTTTCAGAATATTAATTAAATTTAATAAGTAATTAACTTAACGATTTAACTTAATTTTAACTTTTAACTCGTTAATGCCCAGCCTTGTTGAAAAGTGTATATTATAATGTACTTACTTCATACTTCTTTACATTATTATTGCAATTTATGCTTTTATTATTATATTTCTAATTAAAAATTACTTCTATAGGTATGTTTTTTTTATGTTTTTGAATTATAGTCAAATATGACGCAGTTTTTACTAAATATCTAAAATATTATATAATTTATAAACGTATTTATACCTACTTAGCTCTTAATAGTACTCTGTCATCACCGATAAGAGGTTATATCCTCAGTGGTGAAATGGGCCATCTAACCATTTTATAATTACTGAAATTGTATTTTTCTTTTTGGCCAATAAACATTATTATTATTTCGAGTTTGGTTTAGACAAAAAAAAAAAAAAAAAAAAAAAATTACTTCTGTCTACTATCGCGTTTATACTTTAATATTATTGTTATTGTAACTCGAGAACGAACGTAAGTAAAGACACGGCATTTTGGCCGTAGGTAATATTATAAAATAACGTGGAAAAAAATAAAAACACAAAACCGAATATCCCTCGTCGACCGCGTCTGGTTCGACGTAAACATATGCGTGTGTGTGTGAGAGTCGAACAATATACGACCTAGTTGATAATATTATTCAAGTATATATATATATATATAACATACGATCCCCGAAATGGCCGACACAAACCACGTTTAGGGTGGGCGGTAAACTGAGGAAAAAAACACTCCTACGACGAATATATTTATACGTGTATATACGTTTAGGTACGATATTATTTTTGTCGTCGTATATCCCTTTCGGGTGTGCGAGTGTGACGGCCCAACCGAGAGCCAAAAAAAAAAAAGAATAACCAAACACGAGCTGCTGACCCTCTTTTGTTCGGCGTCGTATATTGTGATATTATAATACGAAAATTCGTATTTATATACAGAGCGATCGGAACGTATTTTTTTTTTTTTTGTTTTTTTTTTTTATATATATTTATAAATAATGCTATATACGTTTATATATTTTATTATTATATTGTCCGTCGACTTTTTGTAACGTGGAATTCCGATCGCTCCGTATATATATTTATTACAATAATATCATGCGCGTATTATATACTCATTATTCGAATTTTTTTTTCTTTTCCGAGAAGAATTTCCAAAACGTAGACGGACAAAAAATGGACACGAGGTCATCGTTTTTATATAATATAAACGCGTATTATATTTAGGTACATGTTATAACTATTTGCGGACGTCATACACACACACACACAATATATTATTATTATTATTATTCATAATAACATGTTACATACAGACGCAGACGCGACGTTAACCCTTTCCTTTCAATCGTACACCTTAGGCGTACCGGCGGCATTAGAATAAAAATAACCTAGAATAATATAATAATTCGATGTGTGCGTATACGTACATGCGTACAGATTATATTTAGGCACGAAGTATATGAGGTGCATTTGAATTAAAAATTTGAATCCATTATAACATACCATTATAAAACTTTAAAATTTCACAAATTTTATTTATTTTATACGATAAAAAAAGGTTTTCCTATTATAATATTGTATACTTCTTTTTACAGTACAGTATATAGTGTTATAGTAATATATACTTTCTATACATAATAACAGCAAAAAACAACCTGGCAAGTTAAAAGGTATATAATAATAATTATTATAAATATATTGTGATGATGTGTTTATATTTTTGAGTAGTATTGTTTATTATTATGTTTATTTATTTTTTATATAAATCGATAGGCATTTTTTAATCGTGTCGCCCAATCAAATAATATAATTGTTATCATTAACTTTATTATTGGTATAGTAATAAAAATATACTTTGGTTTAATATTATAGGGGTTCTATTCTAACGTCCTTACTTGTACAGTTGTACCATTGTTTATACTGTTTATATTCTACAATCAATAACTTTTCAAATTGAAAATATTACCACGTGGAAATGTGGAATATATACGTGGATAATATATTATCGTGTCGACTTAAAGTCAATTTTACTAATTATTATAATTTATAATATTAACAATCCTATATTATAATATATATATATATATATATATATGTATTGTTAGAATTAAATAATATTATAATAGTTGATATACCTAACTATAACCTACCTAAGTATTCGATATTTTGTATATTCAACTGTTTTATTTTTTCTATGATAGTTACATACATATTCAAGTTAATTATCTACTAATATGATCTATATTATAATCAGTGCATTGATTTGGGGGGTACGCGGGGGGACGGAATACCTCTTCAATTTTTTATTTTTTTGAGCGTACCCCTACTAATTATTAAATCCCCTATGATATTACATATTGTACTTAAGCATATTAGGGGACGGTAATTTTTTTGAAAGTCTGATAGTCCCCCTTCTTTTTTTCTCCTAATCAAACACTGATTATAAATAGTATTATAGTATTAATAGTATTAATAGTATTAATAGTATTAATAATACCTATAAATCATTGATTCGAACGAAATAATTTAAATATAAATTATTAATAAATTTTCACAATAATTAAAGACATTATATTTTTAACACAAATTTAAATGAATGTAGTTTTACCAATTATAAATTATCCAACTATACACGAGTAGTTATAATATACACTTATAATATTATTATTACCAAATGATATTTTTCGGGCTGGGATTTACTTTTAACGTGAACAAGTGAGTAAAATTTTTATTTATTTATTTTTTCACAGCGGTTCCCAATTTTCACGTGTTTCTATATGATACTTGAAAAACTAACATTTTGTATCGTCGTCAATCAATAAATACCGAAAATATATAATATCTCTCAAACTCAATGATTACCACACTTTCGTAACCTTTATAATATACAATATAATTTATATAAGTACTACGTTCGTTGACACATATGATACACGTGTCTCGTATTATAAATATTATAATGTTATTAAATTACGTCGTTTTATAAAAATAATAAATAATATTTTACGAATGTCATGATAAAACAGGTGCGGGGGCCATATTGGATCTTCTGCAGTTTGCCATACGATAGTTATAATAATATTATGTATTATATAGTACCTATATGGTCGCGATGTGAATTGGACTTCTGCGAATAGCTATCGACCGCGACCGACATGTGTGCGTGAGCATTTAGACTTAAGTACCCGTGCGTTATTTAATAATTTTAAAATTATATTTCCGACGATTCTGTAGCCAGTGATCGGAAAAGAACGTATCGCGGTAGGTATATAACGCCCAAACCCGGTATATGCATATTATATTTTTCGTACACGAACGCGGTATAATAATATATTATAATGTTCACGACCGGGAACCGCACCGCCTTAAATACGCGCGTATTATTTTCAAGACGACCTATTACGTACGATATCGTTATGTTATCAATAGTATAATATCGTGATAATAGATTAAGATTAAATAAAACGACAAAAAACAAAAAATAAAATAAAAGCGCGAGTGTATAAAACGTGTATTATATTATATTTTATATTAAATAATATAGTGATAATAATATCTTTTATACATCATAGTGTAAATTTTGAATGCGATACGCGATTATTCTTCAACCGACCGTTTTTCTTTTTTGTGAAAACCATTTATAAAGATATATAAGTGAGTATATATTATATTTACCTTATTATAGAAAGTTACACAATAATGATAATAATAGTCTCACGGCGTTGTCGTAATAATATGCATATTATAATATTATTATACGATTTACGGACGTTCGTGTTCGATCGGAAAACGTTATCATCATTATATTATACGTCCAAATATACGTATATTATATTATATAAAAATGTATAATCAATGATTTCGTATAGTTATCGATATATTCCCACGCGTTTAATTATAAACGGCGGTATAACATGCTATGTATTGATATTTCATATACGATAATAATGTATATAATATATACGACGACGACCGTTTTGGATTTAGAATTATTAAAACATAATAATATAAAATGGCGTAATACGTATATTATAATAATATGTATATAAATATACAGTTTTATGACAATGAGTATGTATAATTTTAATAATATTTATCCAACATCTTTGGTGAACGTGTGTTATATGTGCGTGTAAAATATGAATCATCGGTCGAGCCGGCCGACGCATACGAGTATAATATAATAATAATTTACGCAAAATTTCGCATTAACATAATTTAATAATATGTATATTATATTGTATACCAATCTATGCCAATCTGACGATTATACGCCGTTATGCTGTTGCAGTTATCGTTTCGGACGAAATGGATATAATATCAAAATATTACGCGTATGTTATATTTATATATTTAGTCGAGGCGGGGGAAAACTGCGAACGTCTCGATAATCGCGAATTATCGTTTCGGATTTTTCGTGGTCATCGATGAAGATTTCCCATAATAGTATATTTTTTTTTGGTTTAATCAAATCCAATCAACGGACGGTGGCATATCGTTAAAATCTCGCGTGGTTCCGTGAGAAATTGCCCACACCTTCGCGGGCGTTTCTACCATAATTTACGCATACGTTAATAATTTATGATAATAAACATCCGAATTACAATAAATGTATATTATTATACATTTTGATCATATTATATGCACATGCGTGCGATTTACAAGTCTCTCATCTATCTCAATCATAGTTAATTAAAAGCAGGCGTAGGTACAACCTAAAATCAAGACAAGACAATAAGTTATGTCTGCGATTAACAAATATAATATAAAATGTAATAATTCACAAATAACTATTTATATTTTTATTCATTTTTTTTTTTTTTTTTTTGCTAATTTTTGTTCGAGAGGAGTGATGAAAAGTGAAAACGATATTTAAAAAAAAAAAAATACCAACCTATTCCCATGATTATCCTAATAAACATAATACAGTGATTAAGTCTGACCGAACAGATATTATGATAAATTTAATAAATATAAAATTATATTTTTAAAATATTCATGCAGTTTAACGTTTCATATTATATAGGCCGAGTCGTTGAGACCTACTATAAAAGTGACTTTTGTAGGGAGCTTGTTGCAGTATAAAGTATAATAGACGATAAAGTGTGTGTATAAAAAAAAATTGCAATTTTATAATTTATTATATAATATACGTATAATTTTTTAATTTTATTATAAGAGTTCTTGTGGATATTATTTATTAAAATATACGTATAATATTATGTGTGTGCGAAACGTATATAGGGTTTACAATATTTTATAAGGAATAAGCTAAGATTCATCCCTTATAAATCTATAAATCCTTATACGTTTGTTATACGTTTGCGATAATATATATTATGTTCTAGTTTTCGACGCCACCAATATTCGGGGAGAAAACTATATATAACTATATATCAACTTTTACGATTATCGTCCCTCGCAAAGTCCGAATTTTCTTCGAACGTCTAATACACACACACAATATATATACGGATTTTATATTTATATATATATATATATATGTATGTATGCGAGCGATTTATCCGGCACTATCCGCGACGACTTTTTATTTAGCTATTTAGCTAATGAACGAATCTTGTTTTTTCCTTTCAAATATGTGCTTCCAAACCGGGCAGAATCGAGGGACGATATTGATCTTTTGAAGATATACGAGTATAAACGACTTACGCGCAACGGCAGCAGATTCGCATCGGAAAAATAAAATCGTACTCCTTGCACGAAAATATAATACATATATATGTACCTACATACGTACACGGACGATCGTATAATATTTTTATGCCGCCAAGCTAATACAGCGGATATAATATATTTATGTATATATATTTATATATTTATTTATACGGGGTGTTCGAAAATAAGCGTTATACGATTCTTTCATATTATAACGACGAAATTAAATTAGACTTGGAAAACTATAGTTATATAATTTTCGAATCTGGATTTATGTATATACATTTGATGAACCTAAATCGTCTTCGAGTCTGTATATGGTTCTAAAATTATTGAAATATATAATATAGCGACTAGAAATTAAAAAAAGTAAAAACGACGACAAGAATGCACATTTTCCGTACACCCTATACACACACACCCGGGCGTATATAGGTGTACATGTATACATAGCAATAATGTTGTTCATCGCATAGATTTTGGAGACTTGGTAGTAAAATCACTATTTCGAGACCGTCTCGTCCCTTTATTCCTAACCCGAAACCCATCGCCTCTGTCGACATTTACGCGGATTAAGATTTCTGTATATACGAGTATATATGTTATATTATTATCTCTCAGGCTATACGATATAATTTTGGATTTTCGGGAAATTGCTGTTCGTACAAAAACTTTCGGTATAGAATTTATTATATACGCGTATAACACGAGCTCGGATGTATAAAACTTACAAGAGCACACAGTACACACATAAATATACGTATATATATACATATATGTCTTTTTGGGAGGCGAGTTGAGTGTCGCATTAGCACACGAATTGCACGATTTTCCCGCGAAAAAATTGGACGGTCGTAAAACATCGACGAATTTTCATCATTCGAGACAATACACACACACACGCACACATATTTATACGCTGTATTATTTATATACAGTACGTATATCGTTATTTATTTAATTGCGTTAATACAATGCGAGAGTGCTCGAAAATGATCGATACGAAATATTATTATCAGCTATATCATATATGATATATATATAACGACTCTATAATATTATATGTGTACGTATATAAATGGCCAAAGTTAAATATTATTACGCCCAATCGGTTAGATTCGTTAAAATTATGTTCGCAGTTTGCACGAGATATAAAATTATATTTTACCCTCGAGATAACGCGTTTATATATAAACGCTCCATTCCAGTACAAATATTTTCCTATATATATTCATATAGACATTATAATAATATTATTATACAAATATTTATGCACGTTAAACGTTATTAGGCGCCATCGTCGCAATAGTTTGCGTATTACGCATCAGCGTTTGAAACTATCGCTATTATAATACACCGCGTATTTGAAACGAATATAAATACATATAACCTTAAAATATATTTCGAACTTCTCGAGAATTGTAATTTAATTCGTTTGCATCATATTATAATAAGAGTAGAAATTTGTATATATACGTCTTACAGTCAAACCGCAATAATATTTTTATATATTATATAAATTTTAACGTATTTCGTTTTAAAAGTCGCCTAAAAGGAAAACTTTTATAATTGTCTACGCAATAAACGTGTCTGTCTTATGTCGTTCGTATATCGTATATTATATTATATTATATATAAAACACTTGTCCCGTATATTATAAAAGCGTATATAATATAATTATATATATAATACACGCGTCACACGCTGTTTCGCGACACAGCTGCGGCAAACTGTCATAAACAAAATGACCAAAACGCCTCGGATGATTTTATACATTTTGACGTTTGTTAGAATTTTTTACGAGCCGACTCGGAAGAGAAAGAGTTTCAAGTTCATTATTATTAAAAGTATAAATTTCAGAGTAGTTCTTCGTGACAAAACAAAATGATGCGTTACTTTACGGGTGCACTATATATTATGTATACAAACGCGTAAATTATTATGCAAATGACAAAATACACGCGTTTCTTTTTTTATTCCCATACGCTTTGGCAAAAATTTAATTTAATTTTAAATTTAAATAAAACTTACATTTTAAACGCGAGAGATCGCATTACGTAGGTAAAAATAATTTATAATATTATCTACACTAAATTCCAATAATTTTTATACCATTTTTTTGTTTTTTTTTTTTGTTTTTTTCTTCTCGTTATTTAATCAAAGTGTGATATTAAAAAATGTTATGTATAATTGTGAAATGATAATTATTATTTATAAAAAACAAAATTAAAATACGAGTATTATTGTAATTGTAAAAAAATATAAAAATATAAAATCATATTGTACCTATATATCTATTATAATTGGTAATTGCTAATAGGTATAGCATGTATATGTGTATATTATTATAATATTATTGAATATACGAGTAAACGACCTGGAATTCTAAAAAGGAAATGAAATATTGTTAATACACGAGTTTATTATTTTTAATATAATATTTTATAGGCATATCGAAAGTAGATTATTGAAAAACTGTTTTATGCCAAAATATTTCATTAATATAAAAAATAAATACACCAGAGGTATATATTTTTATATTAGGTTTATACATTTTTTTTTTTGTCGTTAAAATTTGATAAACTCGAGACACAAACTTTTTACTTTTTATATACTTAGGCATTTTATATACCTTATCTAAAAACAGTAAAAAAAAAAAAAAAGAAAAAAAAATGTAATTTAAAATTTGCTCTTATATATTTAATACCGGTTAAAATATAATATATAAAAAGACTCAACGTACATCATAAAGTTATGAAGAATATTGAAATGTATATAGACAAAAAAAATTTAAAAGAAAAATTATATAATCTACGTATAATTACCAAAATCCAAAATAATAAATTGCTTCCAAAATTCGTATTTTCAAATTAATAAATTTAAGTAGGTTATTTTCGGTGTTTATTGTATATTATTATAAATATCATGAAAAATATGCAATGATAATAATTATAATATTTAAACGATATTTTTTGGAAATTTATTTTTTAGTTGATTATAAATTATTCAAAGAATATTACCGGATTTGAAGAAAAATAAAATGGTAGATATTTTAATTTTTTATTTTATTTTTTATGTCAATACCACGAATATTATTGTGTGGTTTAAACATTTTGAATATAATTACTTAAATGTGCATTTTTAAGCATTCAAAATTTCAAACATGTGTATATACGTATAATAATTTATACGAAATGTGATGTGGTGCTGATTCGGAATGCAATGAATGTCATTAAAATATTATTTAAAATACGAATTACATGTCAGTGTTCATTATATAAATTCGTTAAGTTCATTAATTCTTAATTGAGATAAAAATTTAAATTTTTAACTAAAACCCAGGTACTATAAAACTTGATAAAAAAAAATATTCTTTGCGTATAAGTATATAATATTATAAATATTTAAACCAACTATCCGAAATAATATAACACAAAAAGGTTAAAGGACAACATGGAGATTTTTTGCCCGAAGAAACGAACTATATATACATATATAATATTATATATATATATATACCATGGTATCGTGTCGATTTCTATACTCCCGCCCAGTAATGGGGTGCCTATATTGATTTACCCCGGACATTTCCTTTCTCAAAACATCCACCCTTTGACAATAGATTTCAATTCAATCACAAACCATGCATATAGTATACTCGTATATATAGGGTTTATTAAATATACAATATGCGTATGGTAATAAAGTATAAATACAGATATAGCTACAATCTGTACATGCTATATATATATATATACCTACTTATAATACCTAGTTAAAATTCGTTTATTTTAAATAATAGTACGGGTTGTAGTAATACGATTATTATTATTATTGTTATTATTATTTATTATTATTATATAGACTTAATAATCACTCATTCAAAATATAAATATATAATACTATGTAAATTTATACGTATATTATCTATCCTAAAACATAAATTTAAACTATATGCATTATAAGTATTTTAATTTTGATAAAAATAATTATATAATATAGGTATAATTATATTAATTATTTTTATATAAAATATTAAAATATAATAAGAATTCGTAGAAATATTTTGTGATATTATTTGTAAAATATTATTTACACATATTACATTATGTTCGTATTATATATATACGTAAAAATTCTTAAAGCTTAAATATTAAGTATTATAAATATAAATTCCAGAATTATACGTTTCCATATTTACTGTTATTAAAAAATATAATAATTATATTAAAAATATATACTGTCAGAGTGTTGAGTTATTTAAATAATTAATTTTAAATAATATCAGCTTCATGTCTACGTTAAAGTATAATAATTGTATAAACCACTTAGTAGAAATACATTATAATATGAATAGTCAATTATTATAATATTATACTTCACATTATATTAATATTACATTATTTAAGAATTAATAAACATTATTGCCTCTGCATGTAATATTGTGTATATAAATATTTAATTTTATATGTATTTTTATTCCAAGGCCCGAGTGAATTGAATGCAAATAAATTAGAATATAATATCTATATTAGTATATAAGCATAATACGGCTAATATAGCTAATAATTTAATATACAATGAATTACGACTAAAATAATGTTATTATTTACATATGCATATGTGCATATGTGCCCATGGGCTATGTAATTTAATAATGTATTGTACACAGAATATATTATATATCACGAATCACGAGGCTTTGTTGATTTGATATTGATAATAGGAATATGTAATATTTTTTAAAAAAAACATCGAATATTCACCAATGATCTGGCTGTATCAATTTTTAACCGAATAAACATATATTGGTTGTGAGAAAAATCGTTTTTATAATAATTTGAGGTTATATTTCCATCGCATATGCTCGAGGATCGAGGCCTGTCTATGCGGATATAAGTCCCCGGGAATCGCGTATTAGTGTATTACAATATTTATATATTAAGTACCTAAAACGTAAAACACAACGAACACGTTCATCTTTAACGACCCAAATAATAATAATAATAATAATAAAAAAAAAAAAAAATAATAATAATAATAATAATAATATATATTTTAATTATTATTATTATTGTTTCAATAATGTACGGTTATTGTATCGATATTATTTCCGCGTCGTATAGATCAATTAAACTAATTTTCATCATTGATTTAAACTAGTTTTTAACATTCATTATGCCGCATTTAATGTAACATTAGACAATATACTTGTGGATTACATTTGCAATCATTTTTTATTATAATATAATATTAATTAATTATTTACACATAAGTTCGAACATAGGACCCACTTTCGTCAACGTATACATTTTTATTACACAAGTCTATAGTTGGTATAATATTTTATAATATTCTATTTATACATACTCGTATATTATAATATCTATACCTACTCATATAAGTATAATTTTATGTATATATAATATATATATATTATATATGGTAATAACCATACCAGGTATAATAATTTACTATAATACTGACGCAAAGGTTTTATCAACAATTATATCACATAAAATTACATTTTTTTTTTTGGCCTTATAAATACATGTATTTCAAGGAAATCACAGAACAGGAACAAAATATATATACCTAATTTTAGGTGTATGCCATATTATATCACTGTATTATATTGAAGTGTACCTATATAGGTAATATATCAACTATTAATAAAAAAATAAATCGCTTCGTTTTTACGAATTTTATGTATACAGACGGTTAAAAATCATAAATACACATGTAATAGTCAATGTAAACATAAAAATTTTAATTATACTTGCAAATATAATGTTCACAAAGATGAAATTGAAAAAAGTAAATTTTATTAAAATTCAAAGCTATTAATTTTATTTTAAATTTAATGATATTAAACTAATTTTTTTTTTAAAACAAGTTTGTAATTAAATAATATCGTAATATATATAATATAGTACAATATATTAAAGGAGGTTATGGGTCGATATGTGTGTCTTTTAATGGTCTAAAAACATAAAGTGTATTCTGCGATCATTTTTGCGTATTTACAAGAAATTTAATAATTATTATGATTAGGAATTTAACGCACTAAAAAAGTACTACGTATGCATGCAATTATGCGCTTAAAAAATTACAAATATGCTCTAAAAATATGCACTTATATTTTTTTACATAAATATTTTATAAAATTATAGATATAGAAAAAGCAAAGTAATAAACAAATTCCGATTTTTAATTTTTCATCGTAATTTAAAAAAAAAAAAAATGCACTTGTAGAATATTTCTGTCGAGTTAAATTTATAAATATAACTCGACAGAAATTTCAAGTATAATATACCTGATATATATAAATACAAAATTATAAAAGCCACCATAGATAACCGGTCTAATTAAAATGCATCGGATATAATTTTATTCCAACCTTCAAAAGTGTTACATTGAAACACTAAACTTTCTTTGATGTTTTCCAAATTGAAAGATTGTTTTAATGTCAAATGGAAATTTGAAAAATATGATACAAGAATATTATCTATAGTATAAGTTCTCTCAATATGAATATTATATTTATTTTTTTTTAATTACGAATTTTTATACTGAATCTTCACAAATTATAATTATTTATAAAATATGCTCTAAAATCTAAAAATCACTAAATATATGCAAAAATATGCACTATAAACTTTTCATATGTTTTTCGTTGTGTCTTGGAATGAATTTTTAACTCACTAGGCAATAAATCTAATGGTTCAAAAAAAAAAAAAAAAAAAAACATGCAAATACAATAATTTCCGAGCCCTAAATTAATTATTAATACGGTGTTCCGTATGTAAGGGATGAAAGAAGAAAGGAATTGTGGAGTAAATACGTCATGAAACACGCAGTTACATCCTCTAATTAGGTCACCACATTATAACATTACGGTACAGAAACGACGGGATTGAAATTCGCGACGATTTTCGGGACGACGCATATTTTTTTACGACCATCGCGGGCTCGATTCGCGTAAAATAATAATAATTATGTCCTCCGACCAATGAACATGCAGTGTCCTCTATCCTGCATACGTCAAACAATCGTCGACTTTACCCCTGCTCGGTGTGATCCGCCTACAAGAACGCACAGATGGCGTTCCGATCGAACGGAAGAGGACGGGTTTGTTCATGAGCTGTTGAAAATTTTTCGTTTTCTCGGCAAGCGTATCTGTATATTACGTTCTTCGACATTGCGACCGTAATAAAAATAACATTATATCTTTATTATTATCGTCAGAAACCAATACGACCGCGACATCTGTCGGCCAATAACCGAATTATTATCGTACATAATGGACAACGTCCTACGACTTATAATTACAAATTAAAACGCTAGGTTATAAAAACAATATAGTGGGTTTTAAATAAATAAATAATTTCCGTCTTTGATTTTTTTTGACTTTGATTTTGGATTTTCAAAAATTAATTATTATTATTATTATTTACGAAAATTTAAATTTAATACGACGTGCATAAGTGATACTCGTATATGTAACGTTAAATTGTATATTTTACTTATTTTCGGTTTCAAATGATGTTTTGGGACGTAATTGTAGTGATTATCCTTTATATAGTAAAATAAATTAAAAAGTACTTATAAAATATGGTAATAAAAAAAAAAAAATCAGTACTAGAAAACACTCCAAAAGGAAAGACGACTGGGACGCCCGAGATTACGATGGGAAGACAGGGTAAGAGAAGGCGTGGAAAAAGTGAGACCAAGAGAAGACTGAAAAATAGTATCATTCTGATAACTGGAGGCAATTAAGTTGAATGATAAGGTCTTGAAGACCGAATATCACCATTATAAACATATTATTATTTGATTTAGAAAATATAATTTAGTTCATAATTTTTAGTACGAATGGACGGTAAACGTATTATTTTCTATATAAAATTAATATTTGCCTACAGGACGATAATATAACGTTATAATTTTTCGTTCTTCATTATGGTTAATTACTTTAGAAAGCGTCAATTATAATAATTTTAACTATAACGTAATATCAATCTATGCGATTTTTTTTTTAATTTCAAGGAGACTCTGTGTAAAAAAATCAAATCTAATATCAATATATTAGAAAACGTCATTATATTATACGAATTCACGATCGCGTAATATTTTAATATTCAGTAAATCGCGAATTTAAAATTATTAAAATGGCATATCCGTTTCTTATTACAATAATACACTTTGGTATACACGTTACGGAAGACCGATCTTTTTGATTTTTGTTTTTTTTTTTGTTTTTTAATTGGTACAAAACATTAATTGACACGACGGCTGCGGTTGTTAACCACTGCAATGATTTATATTTCGGCGGACCAAACGAGTCCCGAAACGTGTTAATACTTTTCGAACCTTATTTTTATACGGCGGCGGCTAAATCGCGACCGCGGTATTATAATAGACATGTATTATATTTCGTATTAATAACCGCACGTCGTATATTATACCGTTTTTACGATGTTGCCAGAGAATATTCCGAAACGGTCGTCCGCAGTCTTTGAAACGAAATCGTTAAAAAAAAGAATAAGGAAAAAAAAAAAATATCAAAAATAAACACGTGTCCGTGTAACGTAATATATTATAATATGTGGCCGTTTTGCACCGCTACCGGCGGATGTTATAATAATAATTTTAGGTTAACATCGCGTGTGGTAAAAAAGCTAAAAAACTAAAAAAAAAAAAACTAAAAAAACGTTTTTAGAAAAACGATATTTCTTGAACGTCAAAATTTGATTGGTTGGAGAAAATTATGTCTAATATTTGATTCTTATAGTTTATATTTCTAAAAAAAAAAAAAATCGATTTTGCCCGATTACATTATGTTAATTTGTGATCGAACAAACGCCATGTTCGATTTGGAATATTATATGACGTATTTTATACGTTGTCTCATAACGGGAAATGCGTTTACGCGTATTATTAGTCGAAGTTGTATTTTAAATCATAAAATAATTAAATTTCAGTAATTTACGAGAAAAATGTAATATGATTTATTCGTTAAAAAAAAACAAAAAAAAAAAAACACCACCTTTCGGTAATACTCGTACATCCTCGTGCGATGAACTCTTTTGGAATTTAATAAACTTGTAATAATTAACGCGCTGTACGTATATTATTATAATAACTCATAAATATTTCAGAATTTATGAATCGGATTATCACGTTTATAATCGTATTTCAAAATTATGACGGAAAATATTATAATATATTCGTAACGTATATTTATTATTCGAACGAGTAAAAAGAAAAAAAAAACAACAGCGGACGTCGACCCTAAGAATTCCGAAAAACGCGTTGTAAATAAACTTTCGTCGGACGTCACACGCATTATCGTATACGCGTATAATATACGATCGTAAGTCGTATTATTATAACTTCAAATCGAGCAAATCGATTTGTAGCCCGTCGGGCCCGACCGGTTTGTCGCGTCGTGTATAATATATTATTATAATATCGGTGTATTTTTTTTTTTTGTAATTTTTTTTTTTACCCGCCGAAGGTGCGTTAAAAATATGTAGGTATTATTTATTATTATTATTTTTTAAACACGCCTATTTATAATATTTACTTTATGTGTGCGACACGGTGCTGTGGAAAAATCGGCAGACATATCGTACGGCCTGGTTATAAAAACGTAATCCAATTTATATAGGTAGAATGTGATATTAATATACGAGAGGAATTTACGAATTAAACGAGCACATATTATTATTATAATACTAATTTTTTTAATTTTAATAAAAAAATGCGTACTTTTATACAATCATATTATGTTTTTATTTGGAAAAAAAAAATGTTTAGAGCATTTTTTAAGTCATTTTTTGAAGTTTTTAGGTCATAAATGCATTTTTTGATTGGACATTTTTCGGTTTTTTCAGTGCATTAAAATCCGAGCCCTAATAATTATACTATACTATGTATACGGAGCGATCAAAATTTGACGTTACAAATGTGGTGGAATTCTGATCACTCTGTGTATAACGCTTGTTTTTTTTTAATCGACTGAATTTTGATTTTTCATCAAATCGAACTACTATTAACACGTGCAGTATAGGTATATATTATAATGTTGTAGTGATTTCAATATTATTTTACATAATACATAATATACATTTTATTGTAATAAAACGCCGCAGGATTAGACTCTGCGGTGACCCAAAAACAGTAATATACAATATTGTACCTATATAATATAATAACATGATATTGTACGATATTATTATTATAATATTGTCACTGCCCGTAATATATTACACGTATACAATATTATATTAAGACGTAATATTATATTTTTACGATTAACGGTTTTTATTTTTCGAAAACTACGATTTAAATATCAATTTTACGTGTTTTCTGACGTATATAATACGTATATTATATTATATACGAATATATAATATAAAAATATTACAAAAGTTATTTTTACAAACCCCACGAAAATATGATGTCACGAAGTTCCGTCTACAAACGCGTGACTCCGAGTCCCTTTCTTTTTCCTTTGTCATGATAAAAACAACCAGTATAGGTACATACATCATTGTATAAAATACATACCCATGGTTAACTCGCAAATGAGTATACTAGAAGATATCGTTGTCGATACGACTCGGTGCGATATTACAATAAGTATTATATGTAATACAATTCGGGTATATGTACAGAGTGATTGAAATACAACGTTATACGAAACTGATAATAGAGATATAACGTTAAAAATGCATACGTATAAATTATTAAAAAAAAAACCTATAATTACGATAATAATATATAATTATATTCGTATACATCAGTCTGTGCTGTAAGTACCTATATATATATATTATATAAAATATATTTAATGTATTTGTTAAGTGTACTATGGGAATGATCTCTGATGTAATGTCTTGGAGAAAATAAATAAAATTGAAAAAACGACGCGATTGCTATATAGGTAAATTATAATTATTTTGATAGCATATACACTGTCGTATACTTAAAGATACCACGACAGGTTTTTTTTTTTAAAAAAAAATAACGTATCTAATGATATTTTGCTATTTACTAATACCTACGCGTGATATACACGCACGTATATAAAAATGTGTATACCAGATACCTGTTATAATGACTATATTAGTATTTTGGAGTTTTCTATCTGTAAGTAGGTATATGATATTACTTTTAAAAAATATTTCTGTACTTAATACTTATTTTAATGATCGTAAATTCAATTCCACCATTACGGTCGTCTCGTATAACGCATATTTAATATATATCGTAATACGTATGATATCGGTATTACGTAATATATTTTTATCAAACTCTGTATATAATTAAGATTTTGAAAACGCAAATTTAACATATTATACTCATGCATCACGATATATACGTTTAATTTTCTATATGATAAAACGAGTTTTATTTAAAAAAAAAAAACATATAGGTACTCGTATACATTATATATGTAATATACTCGTATGTTTCGGTTTTTATATATATATATATAATATATGATACCGTGTTATCAGATTATAAACTTAAAATTAATCACCTAAGTTTACCTATAAATTATTCGGTACACGACGGTATTATTTTCGAACGTATAATATTTAAAAATATACGTACGGAATGTCGGAAAATCTTGTAAAATAACATATATTGTGATACGTAACATTGATAAAATTAAAAAACGTCGTTTGGTTTACTAACAAAACCGTTATTTATAACTCCAAATATAATAATTATTGTGTAATTAAAAGTATATACTTACTCGTGTTTTTACAAACCGATAATATATCGAGTCGAATCTATAAACGGCTGTTTTATCGTAAGTAATAATATAATGATATTATATTCAAAACCCGCGCAAGTGATAACATTAATATTTAATATTGTACGCCACGCTGAACTCGACCTTCGAGCCTTCTACCGCAGGATGGGCCGCGCGGTTGCCGAACGTCGAGGTCATCCACATATCCTTGTATTTATATTTATATTAAATTATGCATTGTTGACGGCGCGGGCACGCGAAGAACGACTGACCAGTGACCTTACTTGGTATGCTGACCAAAGGGTTAAAACTCTCACTCTCTTTTCGGGGATGATATTATGGTGGTGGACTCGTATATATTTTAGGTACGAAAAAAAAAAAAAATTATGTTTATTTTTTTTTTCTATTGTTATTCTTCTCGTGTCGTTTCGTCTTCTTGTTATTTTTTACGATTCAGTTTTTTTCTAGACGTCGATTGCGCATGCCGTCGCGGAAGGTATTTTTAAGAACATTTTTTTTTTTTTTTTATATATAGAAAAATCATATTTTTTTTTTATGCCGACGCTTACGAGGACTTTTTTTTTCATCCGCTTAAAAAATTACACAGTGCCCAGTTTGCTCCCTTCTTCGTATATTGTATTATATAATAAATAGTATGATAATAATAATTTATAAACGTTTATATTTATATACTACAGCCGACTATTCGCGCGTTTCCCACGAATCCGCGGTGCGTTTTTCACGACCAACCATATACTCTTCGCAGTACGTATTTACCGTTTGTATGTATACTTTATAATGTATTATTATTACGTTTATCGAACCGAGAAACATATTATCATCGCGATTTATATTTTATACAAGTACCTATAGGTATATAGTGGAAGTATATTTATTTTTTTTATCTACCGGAACTAATATATGTCGTGATTACAATAAGTATATAATAATACGAGTATTATAATATTATGCAAAATAGTATTTCGTTATTATTATATCGTTACGTTATGTTATCATATAGTTTTTTCGTAAACAAACGATGTGTATTATTGTGTTACGATTACGCGTGTACCTATATATATAATATAAAATTTATTTTATCGTGTTTAACAAACGATACGACACGTTTAAGTATACATAATACGAGTATATTAAATAGTATATAGGTATATGTATAAGCTCGTAAAAAATATATAGTAGGTACTTACTATTTTAATTTTTTCTTTTTTTTTCTCGTCAGATAATTAAATTCGTATAAAAGAATGAATATAAAATAATATCGTTATATAATAAATGAAATAAATACCTATATATACTTAGGGTGAGTACGCGACACGAAAAACCGCGGGTTAAACATTTTCGCATAGGAATAATATTATATAGGTATATAAATACAGGTAATAACCGTGTTTCAATACGGTCGACCCAAGACAAGCTGCCTATATATCAAATGTAATTAAAATACGCATCTTTCACCCTTATCGCATTTATAAAAATAATTAGTACTTATGTGTTATAAACGGAACTAATTTCGACAGAGTTAATATTATATACATCACGAGTAAATAAAATATAAATTTATCTATGGGTTAAATTCAATTAGTATAAAATCCAAGGGGCTGTTAAACGTTGTTCGCCATGTTGAAAAAATTGTCCAGTCGTTGAAAATAATTTTTTTGTGTCGTTGATATTATATAGTTAATTTATTTGTGATGTATTTACTTTATTTATTATTAATTAATATTTGATAACGTTAAAAAATGGTAAATTTTCTAATACGCATAAAAATTAAAAATACGCGTTTCGTTTATATTAAAAAATGTAATATATATATATATTACAATTACATAAAACATAATACAATATTGGAAACTTGTATTATTTATTTAACCTTCGAAAAGAAATTACACATATAATTTTTAACATAATGTTTACTATGAAATGTGTAGATTACAATTTTATAACAATTTATTCTATTATCGAATAAACTTTGCTAGCATCAAACTTGCTATTCATATTTTTTTATACGTAAAAATTTACAAATATTTAGTTGAATTTTTAAGTTAATATGAGAAAATAATACAAATTCCTTTTTATATATATAAAAAATTAATATACTGAATTTCTTATATTAGATTCTGGATTATTGAATATTTCAAGTGTTTAGCATAAATAAAGGCGATAATATTTTGAAGCTGTTTCGTCGATTAATTTTTATTTATTATAGAACTTTAGAAAATTTCTATAATTCTCATTTTTCATCACAATATTGTTTAATAAACTAAACAATTTTTCGTTTTTATGGTTTGAAAATTTTATAGAATTCAATTCATATTTATTAACTTTGTTCTGAAATATTTCGAAAATCGCAACTATGTATAATAAATTGGTTAATTAACCGAATAACGTTAAAAAATAATAATGATGAACATAATATTATCATTTTAATTAATTATGTTATTTCAATAAAGCGTGTCCTTAAATACTCATATTGTATTATAAGTAATATATCAATATCGAAGTCTGTATATATAACATTTTCTTTGCTGTTAAATTCAAATTATATAATAATTTATTTTTTGTTCAAATATCAGAAAATATTGTGTTTTTAGTTGATTACCATATAAATATGTTTGTAATATTTTATATTATGTGTATAAATTAAAAAATGGGACATTTTAATTTGTATTTCAAGAAATTAAAATATTATTTAAAAATCAGATTGAACATTGTTTGAATAATATTTTACAATCATAAATTTGTTGATCTATTATAATATCATTTTTATTTCAATTTTTATTTAGTTAGGTACTCAAAGAAATACAAATACTAATGTGTATTACTTCCAAATTTTTTAAAAAAAAATTTTGTTGACCATCGTATAATTTTAGTATGGTAACCCACAGGCCACAGGTCCCTTTAAAGACCTGGTGTCTGGGCACATCTAGCCCTCCCCCCAGTGCCGACCCTGTACATTATACGTATATATAGGTACATATCGTTATCGCAGAATATATAATATAAATTATCATTGATATTTGATAATAAATAAAAAAAAAAAAAGTGTCAAAATTAAATCATTAGGTAAATCGTAAATGATGAAATTTTCATCGTATAAAGACGTTTTTATGCCATATGCGTTGTAATCTGCTGCAAATGGTATCCCTATCGTTACATAAAACATAGGTTCGAAAATACATATAGGTATAATTTATATAATATTTGAGACGGAAAATAATGTGATTTATTATAATACTATATTATATGGTTTGACGTCTAATAATAAATTTCGTTTAATTGTCTATACATATGTCCATCTCGTTCGAGATTATAATATAATTATTTATTAATATATTTTAAAATGTGTGTATATAATTACGTGATGAAACGTTCAATAAATTAAACATTCGACGTGTGTAATACCCTTGTATATTATAATATTAGATCCTAAACTTAAGACGTGTATATATTATATATTTAATCGTGTGCGTCCCCATAAGGCGTATTGGATATAAAATATTTTCTAATATAATATAATACAAAATGTAAGTGTAAAATTAACCTAACCGGTTCGTGTTTTTCTTCTTCAAAATGTCAGCGCGTGAATGAAATTCGTGTTATTTACGATTGTTTGGATTTCGATTAAAATAAAAATGTCAATGTTTTAAGTAGTTATATTTTATTTAGACGTTTCCACTAGTATACGTTTAACGTTTAAGCACTTAACGCGTTTCGTTTTTGATCATACAATATATATATATATAATAAAATATAATTACTTTTCATGATGGCGTACATATTTAATTTATATATATATACAGAATGATCAGGATATCGTGGAAAAAAAAATAGAGAAAAATATACGATGATAAACACGTCGTGTAATCATCACCATTTACGTAAGTGGCGTGTAAAATTGTACTTTGAATATGCTATATTATGTATAATAATATTATAATATCTACTTATTACAGTTTGTAAACGAATTATAGAATTACAGGGATTGTAAATTACTTAAGTCTATAAGGTATTCAGCTGTGTACACCTTAGGACTTAGGCTTTAACACTTTTAATCCCCCCCCCCCGACGGGGGATTATCGCATTTAAAAAAATGTCTAACGTGTGAACGATTTGTGTTTTTCAGAAGGTATGTTTATTGAAAATAAATTAAGATTTATGAATAAGCCAATTAAAATGCACGCTATATCTTCCATAAGTGAGTACCTAATTCTTATATGAATTGTAAATTTTAATTTGTATAGGTATGTCTTTTTATTTATAATAATATAATTGTATAAATATTATCTATATATTATTGTTATTTCGGAATATTCTAAAAAAGATTTTCTATACCATATAAGAGTATTCCTACCAAAATAATATTATATATTTTTAATATAAATTAAATATAATGTATAGGTAAATTTATATATATGAATATGTACAAAATGAATTCAATTGCAAAATATTCAAAATAATTATATCGATGGAACTCGATAATTATATTAACATATTAAATTCATAGTTTCAATTAGTTAAATTATCATTGAAATAAAGATGAAAATTGATAATATAAAATGTATAATCAATTTGAATTTATGATTTAACGAGATCTCATTGTTTTGGGTTTTATTGAATCCTTTGGATGAGATTATATATATATTTATATAACAAGAGGGTAAATAACTACGTACCATTTCAGCTGAGGATAACGAGTAATCTCAATTTTCGGACGGTTAAATCTATGTGCGCCATTTTCTGAACTTTTGTATAAAATGATGGTAACGCAATCGTGGTATAATATAGCAATTTACGAAAACAAGAAAAGAATATTATACAAATATATATTTCCTCGCCGTTCTACAAATTTTAAACCGTCATTCTTTAAACAATATATATATATATATATATATAATACGATCGTATAAAATTTTGAAAAATATATTATACGCTGTATAATAATAAATATATCGGGTGTTTATGTCTGTTTGAATAACTTTGTTTAACGTCTTATATATGTAATGTGGTTTTGAAGTTCTAAGACTTTTGAAAAATTATACTTGTTCTTATAATATAATACATAAAAGACTAAAACTTAGAGGAGATATATTGTATTAATTCTTTTGCAAAACTATTTTTTCTTTAAATACTCAAATATCGAAATTTTATTTATATTTTCATTTTATTTTAATTTAAGATATCGTAATAATATTTAATGTAATTTTTTTTTAAATTTTCATTACGTAAATTATATATTGTTTAATTGTTGACTTTATCCATATGACGTATAATTATAATCCCGTCTGCTATCGTTTCTATCTCGACACTGTAAACTTATTGATCACAGAGACAGACTCGAGTTTTAAAATTTTTAATTCTATATTAAACCAAAAATATGTTTAACTACAATAAACGATAAATTTTACTTGTATACCACGAATAATATTTTGAACAAAACGTATATGAAATGTGTATATAGCGACAGTTATCCAGCCACAGACGAACACGATTCCTCAACGGCCTACATCCTGTATAATATATTAATATTACATCATATAAATTATATGTAAATGATCTATGCTAGCTGATTTATTTCGACTGTAATAATAAAACGCGATACAAAATAATATAATAACATACAAAAAATATAAGAAAACAAAAAAAAAAAAACGAATAATAAATTATACAATATTACTAGTATTATTATCATTGTAATATTATATATATGCGGATGCTCGATTATCATTTTTCTTGTTAGAAGTACGCGCAGATTGGGTGGTCGAAAACTTTCTATTTATATACTTCACATATATTATATACATACAATATATTATATATATTCATGATGGTATCCTGCAGGGACTTTTTGGCTGGAATATTATATATTCTCTTACATATCACGCACATATTATTATATAGGGTTTCTCAGACGTGCTCTATGTACGAAATTGCAATGGAATATCGATTTCCGTTTTTCTCGGGGTCGAAATTGGTTTCGGACTTCAAACGTATATATATAAATATACGCGTATTGCATTATATTGTATATACGTATATATTGAGTCTTCGTGCGAAACCGATTGCCTAACGAAATGATCCCGATATATTATTATTTTCATATAATATATATATTGTATTTTTCGATATTAGAAAAATCGCCGGGGACTTATACTTCCATAGGCGCATTACACACACACACACACACATATAATATATAGTTATATAAATATAGAAAGTATGGCGGAAAACGGCCAAACGCTCTTATGATTATTAAAAACCGCCGGACGTCCCGACGATTCACTGCAGCACGCGCGTATACGAGCGTAAATATATAATATTCTATAGTACCATCACGTGTATATAATAATATATTATCTATATATACGATATGTTCTGCGAGTGCGTAGGTATATATTATGTATTCTTTTCGGTATTATCCATTCTTATATGTAGATAAACATATGCATAGATTTTCTATAGGTTTTATACCAAGGTATAATAATATTAGTAATAAGTATAAAATTTAATTATTGTTTTTAGACGATTTTAATATAATAAAACCTTGTGTAGGATCGAAGCTAAAAGTACGAGTATACCTGTATACAGCACAATTATATATAGGTTATGTTACATATTGTATAAATTCAAATATGTGTAATATTATATTACAGTTAATTTTATGATTAATTGTTTTAATAAAACGTTTTCTAATCAATATATTCTATAATATGTTATTTCATTTGCTGTGTCGTAGCTCGGAGCCAGGGGGCTTTCGGGCTCGAGCCTCCCTGAAATCTCAGACGACAATAATTTTATTAATTTAATTGAAAATAGAATTTTATCTGTGTGATAGTTTAGCGACCAACGCAGGGATGGATAAGGATTATTTTTTGTTACCGGCAACAAAATTAAAGGGCTACCTAAATTTTTTTTGTTCCCTTTCGGTCGCTTTACCCATATTTTATCTAATATTTTATATTACTAATCAAATACGTTTTATTTTAGATTCTATTAGGGATTCTAAGAATGTTGGTTTTACAATGGCGTGTGTCTTTTTATTTATATATAGTTTATATGAAACGTATTTCCGACCTAACATTATGACCGGCCAAATGATTATCTATTATAGTTTATAGTACTTTATTTAGGTAATTTTACGCATTTTTCTCAAATTTGAACTTGAATTAAGACGGGGAAAACTACCAAAAAATGACGAAATTTACTTTGTTTGATACAGTGTATGAATATTGAACATTATATTATCAGCAGTACAGTGCAGACTTATAATTTGTTGTCCTTATCGCAAATATTGCGGCCATCAAAAATTAAAGATAAAAAGGATTAAGAATTAATTCAGGATACGGTACCGTGGTATCGTATAGTTATTATATAGTTTTTACTCGACCCAGAGTATTTCATTTATAAATTAATATCAAAATGTAATTCTTTAAATTAATTATATCCTTAAAATATATATGAAATACAAAATTGCGCACGAGGATACGTAATAATATTATTAAACGAGAGTAATTGTTTCGTTTTATTACAAAATATCATATTATATTCGTCGTGCTATATCGTATTATAAATCTGCGAAATTTCAAAACGAATCTCTTCGACTATTTATACGTTTATTTCGAATTGTATTTATGAAATTATATGTAATATAATAATAATAATAGTAATAATATATACATGATGCATCGTCCGATCGCATTCAAAATTAATATTATTATTATATTAAACGATTTGCTCCAAATCCGTTCAGTAATAAAAAATAATAGTCACGAATCCGCGAATAAATATTTTACTGCGGTTTGTTTCTTCTTTTTTTTTTACGTGTTTTGACGCTTATAAATATAAACATTCGTGATCGATTGAAAATAATATTTATACAGGATAACACGATTCCGATATAAATCAATGTTTCATACATATCTTACAATATTCTTATATGTTCAATTATTGCATTCTGAGATATTATACATTATATTATTATATAGGTCGAATATTTTATTTAAACTTTCTGAATCGTATATCGAAGACGTCATACACATTATATACTCGTATATAATTATTTTAAATTAAATATTCTATTTTTTGAAAATTAAACTAAATATATTCGTATAAATATGGTAAATTATTGTATAATTTACAAAGTTTCTGGTCGCCGAATGAAATGAAAAGAGAATAAAAAATGATATAGCAATATATACCTGTAATTATTATATGTTCTGACCTCGACCATATTATATTATACATGCTAATTTTGTAAATTTAACCAATGGAATTGACCATGATATTTTGATTTTAATTTATTTTTGCATTTTTTTTTCTCAAAATTATATTAACACGCAAATTAATAACCGAATAATATAAATTTATTTGAAAAATTAATTTTGGTAATATTAATAACACGTAACTCATTAAATTATAATTACAATTTGATTACAATAATACCACTACAATTATTTATTATAAGTACGCCTGCTATTAGACGTATAATGGAATTCATTTTTTTCAAATTTGCTATCGAATCTTCGATGACAATATTTTTTTTTATTTTCAAACGCGTTACGATCTTATGTATCTTATCTTACATACAAGACCTAAAATTTTAAAATTTTCGTACTACACGTCTACTCATTAAATTTATAGTAAAATAGTATAATATATTATATATTTTAGATTCTGAGCGAAGCGATTTATTAAAAATGCATTTTAATTTCTGAAAAAAAAAATATTTATTTTGATTATCTAACTAGTAACTTGACTTCTTCAAATAGGTACTTTAAATTTTGAAATTTCATATATTATATGTTTTTCAAATAATACTATCTAAATCTATTAATAATGCAAAAATAAGATAATAATCAATAATCAACTACACAATTTAAAATTTCGTACTACACATTTTATTATTCGTACTGCACTAAGAGTGTCGTAGTACACACAATTTTAGGCTCTGCTTACATAGATAATACAATTGACAATTTATAAAATTAAACGTGTTATTTCGTGTTATTAAACGTACTATTGTTATTTCTAATGGTCGAAAACTTGTTCAAATTTTTTTAACAAAATTATATCGCTTGTTAAAAATAAATTCAGTGACGTAATAACACGCTCGTATCATTTATTCACGCACGTGTTCACAGAATAACAGTAGACATTATATGGCTCACGTTTTTGCAACAAGAGAAAAACCTCCGTATAATAAATATAACGCTATATTGTGCAGGTATATCGAATGTGGTTAAAATATAATACGTTTATACGTTTATTCTTCGTATTGTTGTTGTCTGCAGGCGAGGTCATCTCTGTGGATACATCTGCATGAAAGTCAAATTACATTTTTAGGTTTATTTAATTCCCTTGGTATATATCTAAAATATGAAAATAATTTTATACCACGAAATCAAAATACCAATAGGGCAATAGGTCCTTCTTACATAAAATATATTATAGATATACGCAGGGATGGGCAACTGGAGGCAAACACATTTTATCTGGCCCGCGTTATTTTTTTTAAAAAATTCGATTTTTATAAGTAAGATAAAAATAAAATAATAATATATTAAAATTTATATAATTTAATTTCTTTGAGCAATTTAAGAAATACTGCATATACCTAGTATTTAATTAATAATTTATTTAAATTTAATTTTAAATTTTTATCTAATGAATATTATATTATTATATAATCCTAAACTTTTTATAATATTTAAAATTGTAATGTATCAAGATCAACGACTTTGTATAAAAAAAAAAAAAAAAATTATATTAAATATATTATATTACAATTAAATATAATAATATATGTAAAATAAATATTAATATAATTTATGAAAATAAAGATTTTATATAATAATTTATGATATGACAAGAGTTTAAAATTTAAAAAATTGGCTCTCAATTAACTTTGATACTTGCCCATCCCTGCGTATATATACGATTATAATACGCATACACAACGATCAAAATTAAATTTCATTTTATTTTATTTTAACAAACTCATTATTATGAAGTTTATTTAAAAAAATTTAACATTTAAATAATTATAGATTTATTTTACTTAGTAAATTTTGCATGATTGGCGTAGATACTTAAACGGGAAATATTTTTTAAACATAAAATTTTCAATCTTCCTGTATACATAATAAAATAATGCATTAATAATATTTCTAATGCGATATACAGTAGATTAAATAAATAATATTATTTATTCAATTTATCAAATTGAATAATTGATTAAAAACGTTTGAAAAATAATTATATAAATATTAAATAATTAAATTTTAATATCATTCGGAAGATCATAACATGAATTCCCGATCACACGATGTATTATATATTATGAAAAAAGACCGGGAAAAGGAGATAATAATATATTTTCCAAGACGCGATATTTGCGAATACGTGGCATGCAAACCCAATGAAATATTTATTTTGAAGTAAAACCCTCCAGCTGTTATATATTGCAGAAAGTGCAAAACAATATATTATACACATGTACGAATTGTATAATATTATATAAATGGTTTTTCGAAATTTTGGATTCACATATAGGAAATAGATATACTCGTATTATTATTTTTGCGACTGTAAACATGAATATATATATAATATAATACGTACATCAAAATTTCATGTCATTTTAGCAATTTTATTCGGAATAGAGAAAAATGTATATGTAATACGAGTATATATGAAAAAATAAAATCCATAAATCTACATTTAAAAATTTGATTATGCTTCTACGAATATTTCCATGGTCAACATTTTTAAACACGAATAAATGTGAATATTGTCAATTTTTTGCTAAAAAATTGTACGTTATGATTTATGACTTATGATAAACCTGCGTACAAGTCTTATCACCCAGTCACGTGGACAATATTGAATGACACTCGGGCAGGAAAAGAAACGCGCAATATTATGTTTGTTCGAGTCGATTAATTTTTACTCGAAAATATTTTAAATTCACTTAAATTTATTAAAAATTTTGATTTTCTACAAAGATACCTAGAAATTAATACATTATTTTTATGTTATTTGGTTTACCGAAATATTTAAAATCAAAATTAATATTTTGAGTTGGCTGCAGATTAATAGATTTAAATATTTATAACATTAAATTATTTAATTAGCATAAGTATTTATGATTTTAACTTTTAAATAATCTTTTCCTATATAATATCATCTAAACTTTATAATATAAATATGCAAATTTCAACGTCTCGTTGAAATTTAAATGTTATAACTTATAAGTTATAATATGACCGATTTCGGGTAATGCAAAATGCGAATAATAATAATAATTTATTATTTTGTTTGGAAAATATTTATATATTGTTCGAAACATAAAGTTTTTTCGTTATCCTATACAATCATAATACATAATAATATAATACGATTATATTATATATATCTCCGAATATACACCCCATGAATTATTATTATATAAGTATATATTATTATTATATAGTTTTTGAAACTTATTTCGAGTTTCCCAATAAATGTTTGAATTTTCTTTTATATTGTTCTTTGAAATTTATATATTTATACAATCCGCCATTGTTTTCACCATAATATAGGAAATCGATGTGTTATACATCACCTGAGTTTGTACCTATATATTTATATTGTTTGTAGGGTTTAGGATATATCTATTCGGTTATACGGGTACAGGGTGATCAAATCTTGTTCAATAATTTTAGAAAAACTATTGAAAACTTATATGTACCGTATATTAAATTAAAATGTGCATATCTAATGAATATATAAAGAATAATAATAATATTTAGATTGTAATATTGTAGCATTTGTAGTATTCTAGTAAATTATAGATTGATTTTAATCAATAAAATTTATTCTTTTCGACATTTCCATTATATATGTGTTCTACAATTATGTGCAAGGATGGTTATGGAATTCGGAGTCCTGAAATTTTTCCCTATGGACGGGGTTCTAATAATAATAAAATAAATAAATAAATAATTTAGTCCGGTTATATCAATTAGAAAAGATCGGATTATAAATCCGAAAAAATATTTTATTTTTCGATTTGTATACTGTTGATATTTACCTTCACGTACTGTGTACAGGTACTATATATATATTATATAAAGTATAGGAAATAACAAAATTATTAATTATAAATCTAATCACTGGTGTTAAAATACTACTTTTGTATTACTGTTTAGAATATTAAATTATAAGAAATATTATAATATTAAAATATTAAACATATATTTTAACATATACCTACATATTACAAGGAAAATGTATTTATACATATAAGGAAAATACTATTATAAATTTAGGGACAATAACTTTTATTCATTTTCCAATCAATTAAATAATTATATTTTCACGTCTAAATATCTTATTATAATATACGACTTATTGGGTCATAAATATTCATATAATAATAAATATTATACGTGTTTTATACGATATGTCTACTAACTTTTTTCCAAATATACGATTTATAGGAAAGAATATAATACGCTAACTGAGAGATTCACCCTGTACATATTGTGCAAAAATGACAAATTGGCATTTCGACCTTTTTCAAATAAATTGTCTGTTGAAAAAATATACGCGTTTATCGCTTTACACGCGAAAGTATATAATAATAATAATAATATAGATATGGCATCGTCAATATTACATACAATAGCCCCAGGGTAGTCGTATATATTGACGAGTATAGAAAAATAATACTATACGGCACGTGTTCAAGGTACACACGTGTGTATGAATATTTGAAAAAGTCACAAAATGTGTATGCGGTGACTTTACGAGGTTTACGGTCGTGGGCAAACCGAACGAATGATTGTTCTATGCAAATTGCAATTTTCTCGCTGTATATTACACTCGTACAACAGAGTGATTTTTATTCTATGTACTCGTATATAATATTATATTATGACATTCGATTAAAGTTTGAAACTATAAAATATAATATATGTTATATCATTAAAATGGTTTCCTTATTATCGTATAACAGAATTTAATATTCCGAATTCAAATCATTATTCATAAATCATAAATCACAATAATTATACGTAATATTATAATTAACTAATTATTATTCTATACAGTTTCTATATTATAATATGTACGCTTTTACAATAAACTATATATTTGTACAGTAAAAATATTTCGTAAAAGTACGTATATAGGTTAAAAATATTATTCAAACTTTATGTAATTTTATTAAAAATATATAATGTCCATATTAATATAAAATTAATCAAAATATTTACCGCCTTTTCCTTGATAGTTTTACATTTTTACGCGTACGTACATATACATTAAAATATCCGTGAATACTTATACATTTAATATACGTATATATATCAGTGTTTCCCAACCTTTTTAAGATGGCGACCCATATAAAAAGAAAAACCGAAAAGTCATATTCATATATTTTTTTTGTTATAATACAAATAAAAATTTTAAATTTTACTTTTATAATTCTTTTTCTATTTTGTAATTTCATAATTTTTAAGATTTTATATCCTGGTAATTATATAGTTAACAACTAGCGACTCATAGGTCAGGAAACACTGTAATACGAGTAGATTATGTTATAATATTATATAGCGTGATTTATGGTTTTATTTAAAATTTCATATTTTTTTTCTCGTTCCAAATATATTGTATATAATACGAGTTACAGTTTTCATATTATTAAAATATACGAGTACAATAATATTTGCGGTCTGAATACCTGTCTATCTCTATATCGTATTTTATATTTAAAAATAAAAAATAAACAGAAAACGTGAATTTTTAATTAAATATAATACCTCAACGCATAATATATATAACGTATACGTTATTATATTATATTCCGAGAGAAAATCCCTCCGGTGCGATTTGACGATGAGTCCGCCATATCACGCGCGGCCTCGTCCTCTCTCTGGAAGCTGAGGACTGCTAATATATAGCTGCTTTGCAGACGCGCAAAATTAACTCATCGTCGAAATATACGTATATATATTATATATATATATATATATATAAATACTATATATAACTTCGCGGAACTAGCTTTTGCATTTCCGGCTTTAAAAAATAAAATATATAAATAAATAAATGAGCAAGTATATAACGCCGCGTTTTATTATATGCAATTTTATATTCTATCCCTCTGGCTGCACCTCGCATAATACTCTTATATATATATATATATCTTCCCACATCGCTCCGGGGATTTTAATGAAAATCCTGCACAAGCCGGATAATATCAGGTGCGGATGTGTACATTTATATATATATATATACATATACATCCGGTTTAGCTTTTTGCATTTAATTCTCTATAGACTTTATATATATATATATATATATATATATATATATATTATATATACTTACCCTTATACGGATCATTTTCATCTCCCGCTCCATATAAAGTCGCAATTGTTTATTCTACCAGGAAATAACGACGTTCTGCAGGATCATTGTTTCCGCTGCAGGCAAAACGAGTGTCGTGATATTATATTAGATAGGCGGATTTTCGTATATGATGCTGCGAAAAGGGTGACCGCGTGAAATGATAACGCCAGCACACGCACAAAACTTTATCTCGTTTTTATATTATATATATAATATATATATTACATGGCCTCGCATCCGGGACTTATATTTCCTGAACATAAATCTTGGTTAAAAAGTTTGATGCGGTTAATATTTAAACATATACATATTATACATTATACGAGTACATTACATTCTTCTCAATTTTTAATTGGTTAAATTTATCATCTGACACCTATCCTCGTATGATATATATAAAAACCAACAAATTAATAAATGTTTATTGATAGCTTAAAATTTCTTAATGTGAAAAATCGTCTTTTATTAAATGCATATATTATACGACAGTCGAATGTGTTATGTACTTAATACTTATAATATACCTGTATAGCGTGTATACTTACATAAAAGTAAAAATTCATAAATCAATTTCAAAAATATATTCGTATTGTATTATTTAAATTCTACTAATTCCTATAGGAACTATTTATATAAATAAAATTATATTCGTCATAAACATGTTTTTTTTTTTAAATTTCGAAAGAATTGCTACCTATATACCTATTATATTATGGGTCGTATTCACGTTTTAAAGTGTCTATTTTTAAACAAACGTTCATATATTATACAATACAATAGTATTACAATATATTGTAAAATATGCGAGGAAAAAACGAAAGTAACAAAAAAAAAAAATATCGAAAATAACACGATTCGACTGTTCCAAGGTTATAAGCGTCCCTTCCGTAAACAATAGTTTAAAAAGTAACCGAAAAAGTAAAAAAAAAAAAAAAGGTTCAAGGTTAAAATGCAGCAGACAATGGAACTCGCACACATGCGACGGATGTGTATAATAATAATAATTTACTAAAACGTTCTCAGGACCTCTCGCAGTGATTTTGTGAAGTGGATTCTTTTCGTCGCCGCGGACGGCCGTCATTCGGACCAGACTTAAGAAAAACAAACTATATAGACTCCGACGCTGTGTATAAAATATTATACATACGATATACGAGTTATACCATCATATAAACCGTATAATGCGTGCCTTGAATATATACGGAAAGAAAAATATGTCTCGTATCTCTCTCGTATTATAATATAAAAAAATATTTACATATTTATTTTATATATAACACGTTAATAGCGTAAACAAAATTCACGTCAGTCCACGAAATACGACGTAACAGAGCATAATATAGTAATATTATTATTATACGTACGAGTAAAAAATATATACGAGACATATACAGGATACGACGAGAGTGCGTAAAAATGAAAAGAAAATATGTGATACAAGTATGAGTTTTCATAATGCCTCTAAAAAGCGAAATATCGTTAAAATTCGTTGTTCTATATAATAATACGCGGTATATTTTTTTATAAAACAACGAATATTTTTATACAGTATTATCATTATGCACGTACTTATATAATATAAAGTTTTTTTTTTTTATTTTTTTCATCGATCACCCGACGCCCCGTCACCGAGAAAACGCAGAGCTCTTGCCGTCGTAATGCAATTTTCTGAAGAATATTATATAATATAAAATTTAAGCACTCCCCGACGAATATTATATACGCAAAACATCAGAATATAATATATAAGTAGTTTGTTTTTTTTTGTTTTTTTTTTTTTTTTTGTAATATTGCCATCGCGAGTTTAACTCGATTAAATATTTATACGAAGAGATACGTATAATTTATTTTTCTACTTTTAACTTATTATTATACGCGTATAATATAAACGTTCGCATTATAATAATTATGTATTCCTATACATATACGATAATATACGTATATAACGATCTATTATAATATAATAAATAATAATATATAAACGTGCGAAAGAAGCTGTGAGATTAAAATATTCAGCTGTTCGATCAATAATTAAACATTGTACCTATATTATGCGGTTTATAGTTTATACCTATATCGTATTATAATTTAGACTATTATATTTGTGACTATATAATGTGACTATAAGGCGAAAACTCATATTATATTATACTTATAATAAATGGAGGTTGTTTTTGTATATATTATAATAAGATATTATTATTATTATTCACACGACAGAGATATTCTGTTAATAATAATAATAATAATAATAATAATAATAATAATATATAAATATATTTTTGTACCTAAACATACAAGTATATTATTTCCCATACGCGAAAAATATCGATATAATATATTATGATTTCGATAAAATATTATGACATATCGTAGCAATTGAATATAAAACAGTGAACATAATACCTATACGTTTTAACGATTTTTGGTCGTGGCAAAATAAAAACCACAACTCCAACAGAATAAATGTATATATAGCATATTATTATCATATACGAGTATACCTGTATAAAACTTAGTATCATATACATATCTATATGATATAATTTATTATTATTTGCCCGCGTACGATATAATATATTATAATAAAACATCGCGAAATATAAAGGACGGATACTGCATCACTTTATCTATAATATTACATTATGTATATACCTACCTACTATAAATTCGTTTTCCACCGCCATAGAGACGTACATTTATATTGTGTATGTAATATAGGTACTCGTATAAACGTTATGTTCGCAACACACGATTGATTTCTTTAAAATTCCACCGTACGTTGTATTATTATACGAGGATATTATACGCAATCGCATATTGTGAATAAATGCATAATAGCACGACGGGACTCAAAAAATGGCGGATTTCCTACTTTATAATATGTACGCATAACGACGTAATAGTAATCTATATTATATATAATATATAGAATTCACGATCAAACGTATGCTACTTGCAATACGTAAATGTAAAATATTATATTATGTGTAAATATACAAATAATGTGGCTTGGTCCAAAAAAGTCAAAATAAAACGTTTTGGGAAAATGCAAAAATAAAATTGTCCGATTTAAAAATATTTCTCGAAACGTCTGCAACATTGTGTTTAATTCCCATAATAAATATTGGTCACGGTTAATCAGAAAATCAGATATTATATTGTCCGTTTTATTAACATAAAGCATCACGTACGCTGACGGAATAAAATGATAACGAGCTCGATTTCAACACGTGTCATATTGGTTCTTCTATTCATATTCTACCAAACCACATAACCAAACATATTATGATGTACTTCAGAAGTAGTAGTTCTACCTATTTTAATTTAGAAAAATAGAAACTCTTTAAACATATAATTATAACTTCCATGAAATTAATAGAAAAAAAAAATTATATCGGTAATAAGTTTAGTAAATATTAAATCTTTTATTATTAGGACCATATAATATTTATAATATATATTATTATAATTTATAAAAGTGGATTGCAAACTACAATAATTATTTTATTCGGTTTTTTCCCCTAACGAATCAGTTATTAATTACTGCACATACATTTATACTAATCAATAATATATAATAAATTATAAATACTATATACGTTATCATTAAAAATTGAATAAATATATTAATATTAAATTGAATATTTGTTATAAAAAAATTTATTACAAAATTAGTAATTTTTCACGCTATGAATTCATAAAAACGATAAAAACAAAATTACTTTTATAGGTATATTTATATAATATTAACAAATTTAATTGATTGCTTATATACCATCATACGTAAAAAAAATAATAAAATAAAATAAATTAAACATGTTTAAACTTGTATTTACTATATTATATATATATATATATATATACTATTATACTGCACATTTTACTTCTATATAATATATATATATATATATATATATATATATACAGGATGTGCCAGAACTATTAATTCATTGAAATATCTCCGTGAAAAATTAAGTTTTTGAATTCTGTTTTTTTTTTTAATTATTAGTTAGATAAAGTACTATAATATTACCTACTTCTATAACTTTTTTAATTTTAAAAGTCCTTAAAAAAATAACTTTTTATTTTACAAGTTTTGTGAAATTTAAAGATAACCAGTTTATAGAGTACATTTAGGTATTTTGTAAGATAATTTTGATAGGTCGATTTCCTAATATAATGAAAATTTCGATTTTAGGAATTTTTTTAATTTTTTGAAAAACTGAAATTTCTAACGTCATCATTTGTAATTATTCAATCAATTATATCGTGAATTTTAAAATTTATATTATCATTACGATAAGTATCATACCCAAATAAAAACTTTGAGGTGTATAATTTTCATAAATAATATTATAATTACTCAAATAATAATTGATAATTGGTGTTTGATAATTATAATTAATAATAATAATTAGTAATATATGTATACTAAAGTCATGCTTATACGTATCATTAATTTTATATTTTAATAATAATTATTAAATTAAATAATGATAAAATGTTTATCTTTAATTGAGTATTATAATATTATTAATTTTGATGAAACAAATTTTGCATGCCATAATAATTCATATAATGATATTAAGGAACACGTACAACGACATCAAAAATATAATTAGAAATCAAAATCTTCATAAAATTGGAGATCGACGCATAAATATTATCATACAAATGTTTTCTAGAAATTAGCTATCTTCGAATATCACAAAATTTATAAAATAAATAGTTATTTTTTAAGTAAGTAATGATAAAGTTTAAAAAAGTAATAGAATATATAGTAATGTTATTGTCTTTTATGCCTAATTAATAATTTTTTTAAAAAAAGAATTAAAAAATCTTAATTTTTCGTGGACATATTTCAATGAGGAAATAGATCTGGTTCACCCTGTATAATGTATACATACATTATTAATATATTGCCTAGTCACTTGAATGTTTATATTATATATAATAAAATATAAGTATACATAATATTATGTAATAAAAGTTTATTCATGTACGATATTATTATTGTTTACACAATATTTTATTGTTTATATATTTTTATAAATAACATAGTAATGAGAACCTACCTAACCTACCTAAAATCGTATAATAGAACGATCAGAAATCAAGTTATGAAATTAATGAAATTATATATAGGTAATATATAAACAAGGTGCCCCAAATCTATTTACTCATTATAATATAGGTATCTCCGTGTTAAGATTATTGATTTTTTTTTTTTTAAATTATTAATTAGGTAACGGACTATATTATAATATTCCTTTAATTTGGTTTTTTTCAAATTAAAACATATTGTAAATAATAAAAAATAAATAACTTTTTAAATATTTTTATAATGTAAAATTTGAAGATAGCCAATTTGGTACAATATTATTTTGTAGGTGGATCAATATTTCAATTTTATCAAGATATAGCGTGGTTTTTAGATTTTTTTAAATTTATTGAATATTATGAATAAATGACATTCCTGAAGTCATTATTTATGATAATTTATTTAAAAATCTTAATAAGTATAATTATTATAGTATATTATAGTATAATTATTTACCTAACTAATTATTATAAAATATTAATAATGATATACGTAACAGAAATTTTGGTTATCATTATATAATGAAATGCGTGTAATTATTTATCACTAATATAATGACCTCAGAAATATAATTTATTCAATAAATAAAAAATTGATAAAATTATAAAAAATATATATTACTCATATCTTGATAAAATTGAATTTTTGATCCACCAAAATTATCATACAATCGTATTCTATAAATTGGCTATCTTCAAATTTCACAAATCACAAAAATTAAAAGTCAATTATTTTATATTTTGTGCGAAATTAAAAATATATTGGTTTTTCAAAGATGTGTGTCTTTTCTTTTTGTAGTTTTTTGTCATAAGATATTTTTCGATCGGAAAAGCTCCGATTTTCACGAATATCATATGTTACCAGTTGGAAGGTGGATGTAGTTGGTACTTAATTTAGGTCATTTTTCAAATTTCTCAAAATTAACCCTATGCGATAGGAAAAACGAAATTCTTATTATATTAATTTCAATATTTTACAATAATGTTAAATAAAATTGACAAAAAATTTTGAAAATTTTATTGAAGCTTGATTACATAATGCTTAACTGAGTTATAAATAATTATGAATATTACATTCACATTTTTTTTTTTTTTTTTTTTTGTAGCTGTTTAAAAGAATACTGCTGTATGGGGGATACAGGTTTAAAGAGGAAAGTATTGAATTTTGATTAAAATTTGATTGAAATGAATAATGATAAATCATTACATTCGAAAAAGGATTCTGATCGATAGTACTATCCTCTCTTAGATTTGGGTATTTAGGAAACTCATTAAAGGGTTATGGTCATTTATATTGAACGTAAAGATTGTATGAATGTAAAAATTTTAATCAATAGACAATATATAGGTACCTACATATTATAATATTATAGGATGAACTTTAATCAAAAACGTATTTCCGAATGTAACGAACTAATGATTTATCATTATTCATTACATTCAATATTAATCAAAATTCAACACTTTCCTAGTTTCCTCTGTATCCCTTCCACAGCAATATCACCTCTTCTTTATCTTTTTCGTGATATTTTTAAATTTAAATAAATATAGGAAATATAATATTGTAGTTCGTTACTTAACTAATAATTAAAACATTTAAAACAAAAGAAAAAAACAGCATTCAAAAATCTTAATAATTCACGGAAACATTGCAATGAGTAAAGAGATCTTGAACACCCTGTATATATATATATATATATATATATATATGTAAATCCGATAAAACCTAAACAATTATTATAATTTTACTCGCAAGTTGCAAGACATATTATATATACATGAATTACCTCGTATAATAGAATTTATAATATAATCCAACCAGAGTTATGGTATCTAAGCTATTTTATTATATTATATACCTATTTTTACATTTCTTTAGGTTATAGGTAATATATTATGGTCTAATGTATTATTATTATTATTTATTAGTTATTTACAGTTTAATAGCTATTAACACGCGTGAGAATATATAATATAATATGTGTATAGTTGTAACTTATAACTTATATAAATAATATATATTTTCACACGATATACAATAATATTATGTCTACGATATGATAATATTTATAACGTTATTGTATATATTATTTATGTTATACACGTGTGTGTTTTATATTTCTTATATATTATAACGATCCACTTTAATGAAATAATAAATAAATAAATTATAATATATACAATAAGACATCAAGCGTCGTATCGTCTTCTTAATAAATACCTAATTATTATCCGCAGAGGTTAAAAAACCGAAACGGATAAAATATAGAGGGTCTCTTCCGAAACATGGCGACGGCCATCTTGATACTGTCACTTATATTATTTAGGTATTACAATAATATATTATTATACAATAAACGTATACGGTGACTCAGTGTTGTATGGCGGTGATGGAGATTTGATCTTATTGTTGTCCTGAGTTATATAGTGAGGTATAGATCATTTATTTTATCGTTAATTCAACCATTATTATTATTATTATTATTATTATTATTATTATATTATTTATTTTATTTAATTATTATAATATGTAACTACCTATATAATATCTTAAGATAGAATCTTGCATAATAATACTTCCGTATATAAAATGTATAATTTTTAGTGGTATATAATAAGTTTTTAACGAACTCGTATATTATGATATACAGGTATAATTGTATACTGTAATTATATTTTATAAAATATAAAATCGAAATCTCCTTAATCATATTTTTCATTTTTACACGTATAATAAATAACATAAAAAAATATATATATATTTTAATAATATTAAAACTTATATATAATAGAATATTGATTTTTTACATTTCTCGAAAATCGTCAAAATAATGACATAATCGTACACAATATATATTTATATTGTTTTGTACATGAATATAGAGTTCCGAAGACAAGGGACGCTATCGTTCGTTAAGTCATGAACTTTCAAATATTCTATATTATATTATACGTATTATAATGGTATAATATAATGGTATTATGCGATATGATGGAAACGTATACCTATAGAATATCTCAAAGTTTCATTTGCGGAAATTGTCGAATATTTTAACACGCCAATAGCAAATAAACGTTAAAAATTTATAATTATTCAAAATATAACAAATTGGTATATTATAATATTATACATTACGTCAATACCATAATAATATATATTTGAGAGCAGTGATTTTTTGTAAATCTGTAAATATAAAAACTATTATACGTTACTATTTTTGTTCTAAAATATTTATTATCTTATTCCGCAGATCGATAATCCCTCTGCGTATTATCATATTATTATGTTTATGATAATACTAGGTATATGTAATGGCCAAAAATCCAAAAATCGATAAATGCATTTATAATCGCATTATTCGCGACACTATATATAATATATATGTATATATAGCCTATTATACATATTATATTTTATGTGTAACACTGACATATATAATCACAGACGTCCTTGACCCCGCTCGTAGAAACGATAATAATAATAATAATAAAAATAATAATAATAATAATAATAATAATAATAATAATAAATACCTATAAAAACATATAATAAAAACGCGCGTTATATACACGTTTATTATACAATATACATGTATATATATATATATATATATTTATATTATACATAAATATGTGGCAAATAAAAACGACTCGACCGCGGTATAATATTATAACGCGCCTGGTAATGCGTCTTCGAACACACATTGTACAACGATATAAATATAATAATAATATATATAATGTTTATATACAGAGTTTTACGCGATAACGGGGTGATAACGACGAGTCGGTTTTTATTGATATTGTCGCGTGCGCTTATATATACATTCATAAAAACTGTGGATTTTACGACGACTGTCCCTTTGGAACGCGGTTTTTTCCAGCGCGCGTTTTTTCATTCATATACGAAGTTGTATCAACGATTCTCGCCCGTTCGGACCTCACTAATAAAATATATGTAGGTATACTACATATTTTTAATACTTTTATTACATAATATTATATACCTGTCTTGTGGTTTGTAAATCAACGAGGTGTATAAACTTAATGGTACTTGCAGTAGATGATTTATAATATATATAGTTATAAATTGTAATGTTTATTTGGTATATCCATACGAGTATCAAGTGCGAATTTATGAGTGCAGGTGAACTCGAAAAGATTTTTTCGTTTATTTTTTATCTATATAGCATTTCTTTTAATTTTGATTTTAATCATTTTCAAAACGTATCGTAAACGGTTTGAAAAGGTCCTTCTTCCTGTTCGACCAACATAATCGATGTTATAAATAGTACATTCCTTATTATAAGTCAATCTTCCGAGTTCCGCGTCTGATAATTTTTTTGACTTTTCTATTTTTCTGTATCGTTATTTTATGGATAATAATAAATGGTAAACTACAAATTATTATTGCCCGCGAATTGTTGATTATAATACATATTAAATTAAATTTAATTATTTTAAAAAATTAAATTAAAAAATAATACGTACATAAGTTATAATAAAATTGATTATATTATGTCCCATTTGAATTTTTCAAATATTTGACACCTAATTATGTGTATTAAATCAATTTTAATTGAGTAAACTTGATATTAGAAGAAAAAAATATTAATATATTATAAGTACGTATTTAGGCATACCAATCGTATACATAATTATATATATAGGTACTATATAATAACATGCGGAAGGCTGAGTTAGTTTGGTAGGTATAATAATTATATACCAATATAATTATTATAATGAATTTGAGGTTATAAACGATATACCGTCCTATGTCCTATATTATACGTATACACTTCCATTGCGTAGCGGCGGCCATGTTTTTAATCGACAGCTGCATATAACTAAAAATGAAACGCGAAGAGAATACGAAACAAATACAGTTATAATACCTTTAGAAATTAAAGTAGGTATATATATATATTTACTTTTAAACAAATTCTATAAAAATTCATAGTCATTTAATTATATAAAAAGACGAAAAATTTTAATATATAATAGTATAACTCCATATTATTATATATATATAATTAATTCGAGTAAAAGGTTTAAATATAATAATATAAATTGTATATATATACTCGTAATTTAATTATAAAAAGAATATAAATTACAGTATAAATAAATTTAAAACAATCAACAATTTTAATTATAATATTATATTATAGAAATCTGATGTGAATTGTAATATATTATAATTAGGTATATAATAATATTTATATATAGATATTATATTGTTCTATTATTATTCTTTTATAAATTCTCACTATTCAAATATAATCGCTCAAGGAATTAATAATATTAATTAATAGGTTTTAGAAAATAATAAATTTTAAAAATCCAAAATCTTATTGTTATATAAACTTATACATATCATATATCGATTATACTGTTTAAATTTACATATTAATGTTTATATTATGTACTTATGGTTGATAGTGGAATTGTATATGTGCATATACTTTATTTATACTTAGGTGTTAGGTATATCTTCACCTATTTCATAATATATTTATCAGAATTGGTCGAAAAACATAATATATAAAACAATATAATATACATTTCTATACATAATAGGTCAATATAATAGGTTAAAACTCAATATTATACAACCGAGTGGTAGCTTGTTTTTTAATATATGATATAATTTGATAAATTTTATTATTATATGCATATTTTATAATACGTAAACAAAATAAGGCGATGTAATATAATATCATTATATTTAGTAGTGTGGATACGTTTCTGGTTTCAATAGTTTCAATTTAATTGTTTTTAATTAAGTCAATATACTCTATTTTCCTTGCGATCGCTATCTTTATATAATATATTTAATTTAAATATACTCGCACATGTACTTAAACCGATCATAATATATAATATAAAAAATAAATAATTAATAATAAATATTTTAATATCGTAAACGTTATATAAATTTTACTCTGAAAAAATTCTATTATTATATTGTAATAATTACTATTTATATCATATTATATAGTTTTTAATGGTTTTACTGTATTTATTATTAATTTCGTTGATTACCTATAAGAGAAAAAAAATTTAATCTGAAATTACTATTATAATATGTTAATATCGCTTTTCTGTCATAATATTTAAAGATGGATAAATTACATCCGACGTTGTTCAGTAGTAATAAGTTTGCTAAATATGTAATCTATATATTTTTTAATACAAATATATTAAAAAATAAATAAATTATAAACCATACATTTCCTAAAGAATTTCCTTCGGCAAATTTGATATATTTTGTATTATAATTAGGTGTAGTATATTTTTACACGCATCACACTTAAAATAGGCACATCAAAACTTGATAAAATAATAAACTTTTTTAAAACAGTATAGGGATGAAAATAATTCACCCATATCGTTGAATTACTAGTTGCAATTGAAACGCAAATCACTTATAACGTCGATATTTTAATAGTTTCTTAATAGATAATATATACAGGGTAATTGCTGATTACGCCATAATTATATTATTATAATTATTGAAAAATCTAGTATAAAATTATATATATATATAATATTAATATATTATAGTCTAAATAAAACATTATGACTATATTTCGATCACTCTGTATACGTATGACGTATGTATAGTATTATAATATAAATATTATATGATGTGTACCTATATAGTAACCGAAAAATTCGTTCGTTAAATTATTATATTTGTATTTTCATGTTAATTTTAATATTTTTTCCGAATAAAATATTATATTAAGTACCCATATTAGTATTTTGCAGAACATGTTTATATATTTTTTACACGAGCATAATACGCGTGGCCCCGACTAAAACACGGTTTCGTGTATAATTTCGATCGCGTGCGATTTTCGTTAAAAATATATTATTCATAATAACTATTATAATAAGTATATACAATATTACATATATATTGTGTATTCTTGTTTGCGTTTTCGCATAAATTAAAATTATATTTATATTCACAGCGTGTATATAACATATTACGCGTATATTATAATATATATCAGCTGTTTAAACGAATTTCCGTATTATATTATAACATTTATACGTATATTAAGATGAATAATTATGGCCATAACCTATAGTCATATATTAAAATGCTATATATTGCCGTGTCTATTAATACGCACGTAATAAATATGAGCTTGACTCACGTAGGTATAATTATTATATTATAATATATTACCGCTAAACTTATACCGAATATATAATATATAAGTGTACCTATACATTATTGGTAACAGCGGTTATAGGTTGATCTAGTCTTAGGTATATACAGGTATACATATAAAACTGCGTATTGAGTATATTTATTCCATATTAAAAATCTGGGAAAATATGAAAAAAAGACAAAATCGAATTACAAGTATACCTATATAGATATATATTTTTATAATATAATATATTTCTTTATAAGAATGAAATATTATAGGCTTTCGCGAATTTATATAAAATTACGCGTTTCGTATTTTAAAAATATAATATATAATAATACCTGATGCACACAATAATACGAGTATATTCAGCACGTCAAAAATTCATGATGATCCGACGTTTGCAATTTTACATTCAGTTATTTATTAACAAACCATAAAATATGAAAATACCTTATTTATACGTGGAATATGTTATTATAGAATAATAAAATGGCCATTTAAATTTTTCTTTCAGTTTCTATTTAAAATATATAAATCAATATTTATTAATTCATATTTGAATATTATAAGAATTAAAAACAATAATAATAATAATAATAATAATAATAATATGTTAATAATTATTATTATTATTATTATTATATAATATTAATTATGATATTTTGATAAAAAGTTTGTTATACATTATATTGTATATATAACACGCATATATATATATATATTTACGGACATGTTTATGTGAGTATAAGTTTTATTATACGTATAATATATAATAAAATATATGAAAACGATATTATATAATTATATTTTATTTATTTTACCTGCAGCAGTGCAGTGGATCATAAAACGAGGAAAATTCTTTAGCCTCCTATTTCCTATATATAATAAAAATATATTATTTGTTTGACACGAGTTATAATTGAGTTTGTTGCACTGTATATGAATTTGAATAATCATATTATACATGGTCAACGTTTATAAATATATACCAGGTATATAACGAACTACACATAATACTTAATATAAGATATAACCTTTAAGTAAATATATACACTGAGTTATATATAGAGCTACCTATACGTGTTAGTGTATTACAAGTAGTATATTTAATATATTATAAACCTACGATAAAAATAAAATTATCATCGATTTAAAAATGAATTATTTGATTATTATACCTGTTAAAAAAACAAAAAAATACGGCCCTTCTATATATCCTCACAGTTTGTCTGCAGTCATACAAATACGCATGGTATATATTAATACAATAATAATTAACATAATGTAAAAAGCGAAGATAATTACATATTATTATTTTTAGTATAAATTATACTTTTTTGGTAATGTTAATTAATGTACGTTTCATTTACTCGTATTATTTTATACATAATTCATTCAGTAACATATATTTTAATTATACTAAATCCGATATATTAATTATAATATCCTAATTATGCAAATTAATAATAAGTCCTATAATTATAAGATTTATTTGTTTTACGATTCTATTAGTGTTTTTGTTGTTATATATAAATTGTATTTGTTACGTCTTTGTTTGAAAAAATATCTCTCATTTCCCGATGGATAATATAAATAATAAACATGATATACATTATTATTATGTTTTATTTTGTTATACGCGCGCGCGCCCATTATTGACGACGATGATAACATAGTGCGCGTCCTTGAGTCTCTGGAATGTGCACAAATGACAAACACAAAACCACATTTTGTAACCTAAAATATTACACTTATAATACAAAAGAAAAAAAAATTTAATATTTTAAAAGCATTCGAGATATAATCGCAATTCGATTATATTAAAGGTATTCGAATAATATTTTAATCATATAATTATTATATAAAAAAATTTATATAAAAACGAATAATAGTGTTAAAAAAGTGCAAAAATACTAATTAAATACTAATTTAGTGTGCCTATATATATATACAAATAATTGTAGGTAGGTATATAATTTTAAATTTTAATCATTCTATAGAGACGACGAATGATGTCTCGTGGCAGGAAAAATTCAATTATTCCATGTCCTTTTGCGCACGGCCAACGACTTAAAATTGTAATGCTGATATAATATTTACCGCCATCTAAAATCGATATCACTCATCAGTATTATATTGTGCGTTATCATTACATAAATTAAAATATTTCATATCTACCGTGCATTATGCGTATTTTAAATTAAAATGTTTCAGTTCTTGTGAATATTATTGTATATAATTTTTCATAATTCGCTTATTATTTCTAAAATGTTTGTCAGCTTTATTTTAGTATCATAATATTTTATAAAATTTAAAGGCAAGAAATAAGTATAACTAAACACGCTATATATACCTGATACGAATTAATAATAATTTTTTTAGATGTTTGTTTAAAGTATAAATTGTATATTCTTATTTATGCACTTCACATTTACGGCACAAAAACAAAAACTTTGAGAAGGTTATTATGTGAAAATAATGAAAACTAAATAAATAATAACATGAATCATAATAATTATTATAATAATATGAAGTGGGACATTCATCAGTTAAAAATTGAATTATTTTAATAAAAATTAAAAATAAGGACATATGGAATAAATCGTTTTATTTTGCCAAGAGACATTCGCGATTATAGCGTTAACACGAATTTCTGATAAATCAATATGTAATAATATAATATAATATTATAAGGTTTAAACTGTTATTAAATTGCAAAATATTATTAATGATTTTAAAACTGTCCTTCGAATTTTATAAATCCCTACACTTAATAATTTATTATTCTGATAAGAATTAATTAAAAATTTTAATATATAATATAATTATAAAATGTATTGTAGGTATATACGAGTACATTATATTATTATGTATGCATTAACTTATAATTAAAAATTAATACTATCTATATATAATTCGTATAATGATATATATAAACATCTTAAATGTTTAAATTGTAAATAAAAATATATAATATAAATATAAATATATTATATTGATCCAACTTCAATTTATATGCAAACTACAACAGAAATAAATAACGCAGATGGATTTAGGGGTTCAAATCCCCTAAATCTCTGGAATTTAAAGTAATGAATAAAATTTTTTAAATTAGACCAAAGTTGTATAACTATAACACATAAATTTATGATAATATATATAAATTGTATTATTTAAATTTTAAATTTAATATTACAATAATAATTAATATAGTCATCGATATTTTATTCAATGAGTATTTATAATATATATTTCATATATCAAATTCTCAACTATATTATCATCGAATAGGCAATGTTTAAATAATTGAGATAAACGTTTGTCTGGGTTATTTTTCACGAATATTAAGAAAATCTGATCTAACAGAATAAAATACTAAAATAATACGTCTGTAAATTTTATAAGTAATCATTTTTTAATCCGATTAATATAATATATTTATATTATTTCAAAACGAATATGATTTTTGTATTTTATTCATAAAATGTCGTTCTTGTATATGGAAATAACTGAAAATTTGTTAAGGTACGAAACGAGAAACTTTAAAATATATTTTAGACGAATCTATACGGATATAAACTTAATATTTAAAAATATGCGACCGCAGGACGGCGACACACGACGTTTTGAAAATTATGTTTTGTTTCTTTATTTTTTTTTTTTTCTGTGAACGGGCGTCCGGATCGATCCGCCTCCGACGCCGCTGGAAACATGGTCGCGTCGCGTTGCTACTGGCGACCACCCCGACCGGGATCGGTGGCCCAGACCGTCCGGTCCGGGACGAAATATGGTCGATGATGGTTGCGGTTAGGGCCATCCGGCCATGGCGTTGCGGCGAAGAGGAGATACCGTTGCCTCGGTAACCCCGGTAATGGCCGCCGCCGACGCGACTCGATCGTGGCCAGTGGTTATCAAAATGTCGTGATATCATGCGCTAGAGGCGCTCGCGGCAACAACCAGCCGGTTTGGTAATCGTGCGAAGAAATATTTTAATAATATTTGTACACGATGTATTCCGTTCGATTTATGCAGCGCTGACTGGTTTTGAACCGGTCACCGCGCCAACAGATGCCGCCACCACAGTGTGATCGTTTTTTTTCCTCTTTCTTTTTATTATATATAATAAATAAGTTTACGTATACCTGTACATTATTATAAATTTATAACATTTCTTGCTATCTTAGACTGGCATTTATTATTTAAACGCTATTAATTGGAGAAATGGTTTATACTTTGTACTCGTACTGCTTTCGTATACCTTCGTCTATTTTCGATTGATCGACAATAAATGTTCCCATACCTATACTCATCGTAACAGGTATACCTAACTCGTTACAGGTACATATGCGGTTAGTAGGTATATACCTATTCACTCGATCATTGACCGAGTATAAGGTTAAGTTATGATATCTGCACCAAGTTAATAATTTTTATAAATGGCAAAACTAACTTTGCCACCTATATTATAATAATATATATACCATCTGTATACGCTTTAATTGCAAAGTAATTATAATATAAAAAATAATATAGAAAATTAATTTCTATAATAATATATAAATAGACAATCCTAATACCTATATATAAGAGCAGAATAAGGTTATTTTAATATCTATATACATAGTATGAGTGTATGACTTTTTTTTATAATAACAATTTACCAAATTCTATATAATATTTTTAAAAAAATTTAATATTCTTATACAATATTCAGTATTATAACCTAGAGCTGTATATTTATTATCAAATTCTAACACATATCACTTATAAATATTGCGTATCTAATAATTATTTTAAATTATATATACATGAAAAAAAAAATGATCGAAATCTTCACGTTTTAAATTGTGAAAGTTATCCATTCAATTTAATTTACTATTTATCGGTATATATAATATATTTTATACGAATATTATTATAATTATATAAATATTATATTATGTGGAAAACGAATAGAAATTTGCCGATGCCGCAGATATAAAATTGGACTATATAATACATCATCGTGTAAAAATCGTACACGTTACGCGCGTAAATATTATAAAATTTTTATTATATTAATAAATTATATTCTAACGAGGCCGAGAGGTCTAAATTTAAATCTCGGCGAATCCGCCGCGAACGATACGCGTCGTCTCGTATCGTTACGTACGTCAACAAAACCGTTGGGAACGCGGACGGAATTTTTTTTTTAAATTTAAATATTTTATTATCATTTTTACTATACGCGCGCGGACCACACACACACGCGCGCGTGTTCTAAGCATCGTCGCGGGGTGTTGTCTACAACATAATAATGTATGTAAGTAAGTATATACGTTAAAATACGAAATTCTTCTTCTTCGTTTTTTTTTTTTTTTTGTTATATGTTCATATAGACGTATATACAATAAACATATCAACGTTATATAATTAGCAGTGTGTCACAAAATCGTATAAAAAATTAAACCCTTTTATATTACTTATATTTTATATTATGGTGTATACGAATACATTTTACATGAAAACTAAAAATTTCAAAATTTTAAATTTAGTATATTTGTTACAACTCGTTTGTATGTCCAAGTAAACTAATAAATAAACGTGTCAATTCTATAAGCAAATTTATTATTCGTTTTATTCTTTTTGCAATATTTAAATTATTATTTATATATAGGTACCCAGTGGCGGTTTTAGACTATATTTTTGGGGGGGGGGGTCCTCCAACTTTATAAATGCTTTATATATATTACAAATATGATTAAAAAAATAAAGTACTATAAAAATGTTAGTAAGTCGTAGTCGAAACTCGAAATGATCGATAAATTGAGTGTTAAATTATACAATAATATAATATATAATTTTAAATTATAAATTTTAGAAAGAATAAAAGTATATTAATTGTACACCACTGGGAACTGGCCATAAAATTACTGATATGGATATGGAATTAATACAATAAGATATAATTGACATATAGATTACGATTTACGAGTATATGTGGGTCGCGAATATTCTAATTTTGTCTGGCTTATTGGTCTAAAATGACTAAAACATAAGGTGATATCCAACACCCTTAACTAATATAATATACAAAATAACTATAATATACTCGTATTATTTAGAATTTTAGATTATTATAAAAATATTAATATAAAATCTTTAAATTTTAAATACGTTTGATAATATTTTATAATTTACTTAAATTTCTGGGGGGGGGTCCAGACCCCGGGAGCCCCCCATAAAACCGCCACTGTAGGTACCTATATGATACGAGTATACATCATCATATATACATATATTTATATAGGTATAGTCTTAAATTATGTGTTCGCGAATACGATACTATAATTATTATAATGCGTTCTATTATATTATAATAAATATATTTTTTATTCCTATTCTGCACAATATAACGACTGTCAACGATGATGATGGTATTATTGATTTTGATATGCAGACGATATACAATTTCAATTTATAATAGACTATTATATTATGTTAATATTTGGAGATAAAGTATCAGTTTTACGAGTGTGTGCCGACTATACTCGTATTTTTCAAACATTAAATAAATAAATATATTATATACATAAAAAAAAAACAAAAAAAAACTAATAATTTATAGAAAACCCATTTTAGATTCTGAGGGAAGCGAAGAATGTATTGGTTTTACAATGATGTGTGATTTTTTTTTTTTTATGTATGAAAACAAAATTACGACCCGAAATAATGCTCCGATTTGCACGAATAGGGTATGTTTCCGGTAGCAAAGTGGATGTAGTTGGTACTTTATTTAGGTCATTTTTGGAATTTCTCAAAATTGACCCTAAGCGATAGAAAAAACAACAAAAAAATGACGAAAAAACGGCATTTTTCACGAAAACTGAAATTTCGACGAATTCAATTTCTATATTTCACGATAACTCGGGCAATTTTTAAGATAGAGATTTTAAAAAAAATTTGGGTGTTCACATAGCTATTATATATATGTGATAAAATTTTGGTAGCGTTACGTTCATTTTTCTACAAAATATTGGATATTGAATATTTCGTAAAATTCTCGTTTTTACGTATATAATGTTTGATAAAATTGGCAATTTTTGGTATTAGCGTCTGAAAATTTTACTGAAGTATACTTACATATTACTTAACATCATACTCAAATATTGGAAAAATCCCTAATCTCAATTTTTTTTTTATACCTGTTTTAAGTTGATATTTTTAGTTCAAACGAAAATTATAATTGACTGAACTTCGCTCAGAATCGTTTTTTCGAATGCAATGGTTTATCATTGCATTCAAATTCTAATTAAAATTAAACGCTATGATCCGCACACCTGTATCCTGTGCGGCAGGAGTATCAGCTCATCTTTTTTTTTTTTTTTTACTATTTTTAGAAATAAAAAATTTATATATCGTCGTTTAAAATATTAAAATAATATACTTACATTATATATTATGATTTATGTCAGTGTATAATATTTTTATCTTCAGATTTGGAGGAGAGTATGAGTATACAATATAATATTATATAACAATATAGTATAAACAATACATTATTGTAAATCAAACGTCGTAAAAACTTTTTATTTTATTTGTTGGTCTATTTATTATTGTTATATTTTGTATATTATAACATGATAGTATAAAACAAATTACATTACAATAGGTTTATTATTAGGTATATATATGCGTTATTTAAATTTAAATTCATTTTCATCACAATTAATATTTTATGCTTGCGTGCGTATTATATTATAATATTATAGTATTGATGTATTATTTAGAATTTTAGATGATAAGTAGTTATATAATCAATAATTAATATATTTACCGCGGATACTATATTATAGGTAATAGGTACCTTAAACCGTAATCATAGACGGCGATACAAAAACGTCGACATTTTATTACCTTTATTACCTATATTCCTATATATATACCTATGGTTTTGACTTTTGAGTGTTTAGGATATATTATACAGCTATGGGTATAATAAATAAATTTAAAAAAAAAAACTTTAATGAATTGATCGTGCACACACATAAATATAACAGCGTAAATGTATACATAATAATATATATAG
>JAIUCT010000001.1:29813541-29831185 GCA_021307375.1 Tetraneura akinire | reverse complement strand
AATAATAATAATAATAATAATAATAATAATAATAATAATAACAATAACAATAATAATAATATTAATAATTATAATAATAATAATAATAACAATAACAATAATAATAATAAAAAAAATACCTAAGTAATATTTGCGCATCATTACACTTATTTATGTAACGCGACGGAAGTATTATCAAATTATCAAAATACTATTATAGTTTATAGTAATATATTATTATACTCCATAAACTGTATTTCTATTATATACGATGATAATAATTTCACGGATTTAAAATATTTTTTTTTTTTTTTAAAGAAAAACTTTTATAATTAATATTGCGCGCATATGCTTTAATAATTAATATAATAGATAATAAATATAAGCATAATAAAAAATTAAACGCTTTTTAACATCAAATCATATAAATCAGAAAAAAAAAATATAAATCTAGTAAAACAATAACGTTATATTTATGTATACCTATAATATTATTATGTATATTGCTGCAGTATATACGAAAAATTATCATAATAATATAATATAACGGTACGGATGTTAAATGTTTGTTGTTTTGTTTTGTTTTGTTTTGTTTTTTGTTTTTTGTTTTTTTATATAAAAAGAGACGTTTTGTTAATCTCCAGTTGTATATTTTTACGACTATATGGCTGTAAATATAACTAATAAAAAGTGAAATGTTTTGATAAGAATAATTTTAACAAAATCTATATAGACGATTTTATTTTAGTTTTTAATACTCTTATATATATACAGAGCGCGTATAAAGTTTTATTATAAATTTAATTGTTATTCTTTTAAAACAAATTGTACTCGTATAATATAATAAAGAATATAAAAGTTATCACTTAAATTGAAAATTATAGAAATTAAACCTATATTTTGGTTTTATGAACTAATATTATAGATATTAATATAATACATAAAATATGTATTTTTTTTACAATAATTATAAATTTATAATAATATCATGCATATTGATATCTATATGGACATTTTATATATAGTATGTGTAATATGTCTAATATATAAAACTACCAAAATAATATATAATAGTTTTATATACTATAAATAGGTAAATTATATTATATATGTTCATAGGCGCCAAGTACACGGGGCATGCGGGGCCAAAGCCCCCATGAAATTATTAAATCGGTGCCCAGTCCTTATTCATTTATTGAAAAGAAAATATAGTTTTAAAGGATTATCAACATTAAGTTATTTTATTTATGATAAAATCATAGAAGAATTTTGAATTTTGTTATTATATATTATTAATTTTATGGTATTTAAAGTTTTTAATTCATTTAGATAAAATTGAGAGGTGTGAAATTTCAAAAGTTATCGATCGTTAACGATACTATGATAAACCAGTAGGTTCAGTCCCCCGTGGTATTTTCAAAACCTGGCGCTTATGGCTTATGTATATGTTAACTTAATTCCCAAAGAATAATATATAAATTAAGAAATATACGAGTACACTTAATTATAATTTTAAATGTTTATTGAAAATAAGATTTTAATTTAGGACATTGCGATGTAAACTTAAAATTAAATAAATTTATAATTATAAATGATGCGTATATAAAAAAAAAAAAATGATTTAAAGATTCAAAATTATAAAAAATTATACATTATTATATAGTTGAACAATAAAATATTAGTTTTTAATACGTATATATTACCTATAAAATGTATTAAACATTTAACAATAATTTTTAATTTTTTAATATACAAATACAGTTTTACAGTATACAATTACAATATATTACTATAATAATAAATTATTACATCGAAAATTCAAAACTATTAATTATATTCATTTTAGGTCAGACAAACATAAATTAACATTTTAATATGTGTGTTATATTAATTGTAAATATTCTTTTATAAGGTTATGTATAATAAAATAAACATATAAAAATATTACATACATATATATATAATATCAAAGTCATTAAATGATAATATATAGCGTTATATAGGCAGTTAGGTCGGTTAAAAAGAATTCTGTAATTTTTTTTTATTCGTTTTTAATTATATATTTATCGAATTATTTTATACGTGCGTACAATAATATAAAATAGAGCCAATAAAAAAAAAAAAAAAAATTATTTACTTTTTAGACGTACCTATTAATCTATTAAAATTATATTTTAATTATTATAAATGATTACAATATAAAAATTATTATTATAATATCATTGCGGAGTTAGGTATATTATAAAGTATTATGTGTAGTTGCCAAAAACAATAAAAATCGTGACGGATGACAGATATAAAAATATGTTTATTATATGCCATAAAGAAAACACTGTATAATAAGTAAGTATATAATATAATGTTTAAATCGCATAGTTATATATATATTATGATGTATATTATTTATTTATATATGGGTTAAGGCAACGTTAGTCAATGATGAAAATGAAATAATAATTTGACGTTTTTTTATATCGCGATATAACAATATAAATGTAACTCATTAAAAATTTAAAATAAAATTACGTATAAGATATAATATTAATATAATAATATGAAATAATTATGACGTGTTAAAAAAATTTATTAAAAAAAAATAAAATAAAAATTATGATTTATAGTATTATTAATTTAGGGATGAGAAGTTATAGGATTTGCCTCGGGATTTGCATAATTTTCTGTATCTTCTATTTATAGCAGCTAGGTCCTAGGTGAACTAAAAATCTGTTCTATAACCTAATGAATCGAAATTTGGTATTTAAATTTTGCATATATTTGCATAATATATTGGCAGCTTTCTTAAAAGTTGCATATTCATGTTTTTTTGTGCTAAATTTAGTAAAAGTATGTGGAATTTAATACAATTGACATGACAAATTTATTATTTATATAGATATTAAAAAAACTTTGGTGGTTCAATGCAACAAATTTACAGGTTTGAAAAATTATTATCAAATATATTAGTATATTACAAAACTTATAATTTATAAAATTGTATTTTTATTTTTTTAAATTAAATCTCCTGACCATTAATATATATAATCAATACAGCTACCAATCATTTTTATATTGATTTTTATACTATGTATTTATTTTTATATTCATTTTTATTATCACTCAGTTAAAAATTATTTATATTTTAATAGAAACAAATTTAATGGAATATTATTTATATTAATATATTGTAAACATGTTTTTTATTTATAGAAAAAATTGCATATTATAATATATTTTTTATGCATATATCATAATTTTTCCTTGTATATTTGCATGCATATTTTGTCTATTTTAGCTCCTATATAACTTCTCATCCAAAATTATTATATTATAGCTGTTATAATAAGTACTTAATAGTGTAAATGAAGGAATTTTTTAATAGCAAATTAATAAAATCATATTATAATATTATATTATAGGTAATGCATATAAATATAATAAAATCGTTTTCACGTTCATTTACACGTTTTATGTACTTTCCGTATACTGCGTGTGTATAGAGTGTACTCGTATATAAGCATATTATATATACAGAATACAGACATAAAAATAAGAACTCGGTAAACCAATAAACCTGTCCGTTTAAAATGCAATAAAAAATATATTAAAAAAATTAGTCGTATTGAAATCATTGTGAGGGGATTTATGAATGCCAACGGTAAATATGTATAATAATAAATAAGTGTTTGTATTATTATTATTATTTGTTATTATTATTATTATTATTTTTATTATTGTAATTTTTATTATTTTTATTATTGTAATTTTTATTATTATTATTATTATTGTTATTATTATTATTATTATTATTATTATTATTATTATTATTATTATTATTATTATTATTATTATTATTATAATAATTATAATTATTATTATTATTTTTATTTTTATTTATATACCTGTAGGTAATTACAAACAATAAAAAAATTATATAATAACAATAATAATTAATATAAAATAATCTTAAACGGTGTAGAAAAGAATAAAAAATCTAGCAATAAAAGCGTATACACAACACTTTAGGTACCTATTATTATATTATTATTATTATTATTATTATATTACGAGTACAAAATAGCTAGTAATAAGAACCGTTTAAACACTGATAACGTCGTAAACGGATAACGTTTTTTAACCGAATCATTTTGTTTAATGATATTTACTTTTTATCGCTCATTGTGGGATGCTATTATATACGTGTATATAATATGTATATGTGTATAGTATATGTAGTATTATAATATTATGTATAGAATTACCGCGAATCGGTCGCTACTCGCAATATTGTAATGTATTTATATTATTAGATATAATTATAAAATATAAAATCATTATAATCTCGTCATTTTATTGTCGTATACGCATCATATATCATCATAATATTATTATAATATCGCGTCTTGTCCGTCGAAAAAATCCACATATGTATGATATAGATTTATAATATGATTGTTTTGATTTTTTCTCGTGATTGTCCATAATATATAATCTTCTTTTGTAGCCGGTCCATTATTAACCCGCCTAAAAAATAAAATAATATAATTATTATAATATAGGTATATATACTTTTATCCATATTAATAAAATATTATTTTTTATTTTTTTATTATTATTTTATGAAATGTTTTTATATACCTCTTTATACTTAAAATATTTTTATAATAATTTTTTTTTTTATATTTTAGCATAATATTAACAATATTTTAAATTTTAAGAGATTTAAAGTATATAGGTATAATATAATACACCTACGTGCGGATTGACAAAATTAGAAGTTAAAATGTGTTCGTCTTGGTCAAAATGATATATAAATAATTTAACTACCCTATAAGTTATCGAGTGAACACGTAAAGCTATATATATATTACATTATAATAAATAGTGTATATATGATTACCTAAATTACAAAATAATTAATTATATAAACATATAGGTATACCTAATCATATTATATAATAGTATAATATGTTAGTATGTTACCATCTTATAACCATATTATATAGTTATAATATATTATTATTATTATCACCTTTTAATAATATATGTTATATATAATATGATACTTTAGTACGATTTATAATAAAATACATAATGTGAGTGTCGTTTTTACTTTAAAATCCTTTATATGGAATTTTTTCACATGGTGTTTTTCTGTCAACACCTTTTTCGAGTATCGTTGTATATATTTTGTATAGTCGATAAAAAACGATTTTACAAAAAAATAAAATAAAATAATTCTTTCACGACACTTATTATTATTATTATTATTATTATTATTATTATACGTGCATTATGCATTATGCATAATATATTATCTATTATTTAAGTCACCGATTGCGAGTTGCGACGTACAAAACCAAATTCATTATGTTACTTATATAATTTATGAGTATAATATTAGAATATAAATCTTTTTTTTTTTTTTTTACCGCCAAGTTTATATTAAATGTTTCAGTTCATTCGTAAAACGAAAATTTTACTATTTATTACTATTTCTCATGAAATGTATTTATGTATATTCCAATATCATATTTTTACTATAATATTATCATAATATACACACTTACAAAAAAAAAAAAAACCGTTTTATTCGTGTCGTAAATCAATCTGAAACAATCAGTATATTACAATATTTAAATATAATTTACACAGCTATATTTTTAGGAAAAATAATATAAAATGTATATTTTAATAAAATCCGACGCTTATCATATATTGGTATATAATAACGGATTGAAATATATTATCAAAAATGTAAAATGGTAAAAAAATAATAATAACTATAAATAGTATAATATTTTATACGTGGAATTATTCAAAATACGAAACGTTATAATTTAAAACTATATTATACATGTATAATATTTTATAATTAATATATAAATAAAATAAAAATAAAACTCGTCTCGAGAGTTTTTCTTTTCCTTTTTTACGTTTTCGTCATAACATAATATAATATTTTAATAATATAATACCTACTGTGAATTTAATATATTACATATCATACACTATTATATTTTAGAATACGAAAAAATGATTATTTATTACGTGTACGTATATATAACTTAAAGAAGAGAACATACAATTCTATTTATACACGATACACCTATGTAGTCACGTCGTGTTGGTTTATAAATATAAAACAATAACTTATAATATTTTTATTACTGAACCGTATAGACTATCTAAAACTATATCGTCCGTGAAACGTTCCATTGAAATATGTAAAATTATTGAAAAAAAAAAAAATATCAAAATATTATAATTGTATATAATATAAGACGAATCTATATGTGTGCGACGGTATAATAATGGCCGCCGACTTCCAGTCCCGCCCTAAATTCCAGTATTAATAATGATAACATTCTATACTCACTGCTATATTATATTATACCATGCATTTATATATATATAAAATTATTCAAAGAGAATATAATATAATCGGGCCACCTTGTCAATATATACATGTTATACGCGTATAATATATATGCCATATTGTAATGTGGTATGTTTTGTGGTCATTCGCATTCTCCCCGGATTTGTCATATTTACTATATTTTCAAATTTAGGTTAACTTATACGAAAAAAAAAATTATGTATAATATTATACAATACGCCACACGCTGTAAAAATAACATTTCCACGATTTTTAACTTTACTTATAAGTCATACCCAAAACGGACTGTTTAATACAATTTATATATACATTTTTCATAAGTAGGTACTCGTGTATAACAATATTTAAGTTTAAATCAAAACGGTGAAAATATTATGAGCCCTCACATTATTGATTTTTTTTTTTTTAAGTATTTATGATCCCACTTTTTATATACTTACATTCGAATTTAAGCTATATATTAAATTAAATTGAAATTTTAATAATAAAATATATTTTTGAATTTTCACCCACGCCAAGCGGATTATTAATGCGTTTTGAAGTGTTAAGTTAATATTATTTTATTTTATATATATTGCATTATAAAATATAATAATATATAATATTTAAGTACGTATGTCCATAATATTATAATATATCTTCTAAAATACATATTATGTTATGTGAGTATTTAGAAAAAAATATAATTTTCAAAAATATATTTTTTATCATATTAATAAAATTTGAACATGTCATTTTTACGTGGGTTTTTATAGGTTACATATACAAATAAATATATGCCTATAAACTATATAATCGTATATTAGGTATATTATTGTATAAGGGAAAAACATTTAATTTGATTATTTCATAATACCTACAGATTGCAGGATATAATTATATTATAGGTATTTCATTAATGTTTCATATTGGACGAAATAAAATTTAATTATTATATAATATCGCGAGTATATATTACATTATATTATATAGTCAATATAATAACTAGGTAATACTTATTATCAATTTTTTATTAATTAATATAATATCAACAAATTAAATTATTTATTTACACGCCTACTGATCCGTTAATTTGTTAAATACTTAAATAAAGGAAACATTTCTTCAATATAAATATAATATTTTTATATAATTCGGTATAATTAAATGTAGGTACCTATACATAAATATATAGGTACACACGTAAAAAACTAAATAAGTACACATAATACAATTTAAAACGGAATAATGTGAAAAATCACGAAATTATAATTATATAATATATGTTATACTTATAATATTCATTAAACCTGTGCAGGAAATATCGTTGACATTGAAGTATAAACTCAAGCTCGTATATAAACGTATTATAAATGTATATATGTTTTATATTCACGTATATTCGTCTACAAAAGACAATTTTCATTATTAAAAGCCTGCAAGTAGTAGCAAGTATACATAACATAAAGTATATAATATATAGTTGAAAACTTGAAGTTGTACCTTATATATTATATATTTGTATATATACAGTGTAGTGTGCGTATAATAATAATAATAATAATATTAATAATAATAATAATAATAATAATAATAATAATAACAACTACGAGTAGATCTCACAGCAGGATCACCACCGGTCCTTCAAAAGTAGGACAAGGATGTCGGCGGGGTGGTAACGCGCGACGGTCATGCGGGAACGGTGTGGCCGCGCAGCGGATTGTTGATGGCCCGGACGGCGGCGGCGGTCGCCTGGGCCATGGAACGGGTGAAGTGAGTGGCTACAGCGGTGGACGGAGAGGCAAAACAAAGTTTGTTCAATTTACCGCCCGAGAGTTGCAGAAGTGCGATAGAGGAAGGGAGGGAAATCCCATCATTGGCCCGGCCGTATATATACCGAACGAGTGGGAGCTGCAGAGAAACAACGAGGAGATAGGTTAGCGCGTTAGACCGCGCGCATCAGCGTTAAAACCCGCACCGCCGCCGCGTCGGAAGTATAATATAATATATATATATATTCTCTTTGTCTGCGACGGGACTATATATATATATATATATATCCCCCGGGAAACGCGCGCGCTTCCCGCCGTCCGACCGCGAGAATGCGATTTTCCGCGAATATACGAGGCTTAATAAATTAAACCTGCTATATATATGGCTATTGTGTGTTTCGGCAAGCTCGCGTAAATTTTATTATGGATTTTAAACGGACGTTTTTTTTTTTTTTTTTTTGGTCGGACAAAACATAGCGGCCAAGAACGATAATATAATATATTATACTTGATAATTATAGGTTATAATCTATATATATATAATATATATATAATATATTATATAATAAAGGGTTGTTGGAAAGGATAATTTGATATACCTACGTACCAAAAATAATAATAATAAGAGTTGAAACTCGACAAATGTTATTTCGGAGTGAAAAGTAAGCGCGGTATAATATCGTATTATATATTATACGCACGGTGTAAATAAATTGGATCTGACGATAACACGCGATGGTCGTAGTATACCGCGGTTATTACATACACCCGTGGTACTACGGTCACACCGCCCGTTCGCAGCCACACGCGATTCCACGGCCGACCTTATAATATAATAATACATAATACGATTACTGATTACGTATTATATACTTAGACGATATATACATATTAGGTATATAATATATAAAATGTATACGCGTGTGCAATGTTTTAAAGCCAACCGCGTACGTCTGTGTTAATTATATATCATATAATTAATATTATTATATATTGACCTTTTGCACGCGTTCGAGTTTACACATTTGGACGATATTTACGTAATACACATTATAATAATTTAGACATTGATAATTGGATATTTTTTTAAATTAATTAAATTTTTCAAAACTATAAATATCTGCTGATACGTTATGACTTATATGAGGTTTGAAACGAACGTAATGTACCTATTGGTTAGGAACTTGCTTTTTTTTCAATATATTACATTTTAAGTATGGTAATGGTATATACGGTTTTAAAAATAGATTCCAACAAATAATTTTCGAACTTATATTATTATACTCAACGGTCTGAATTTACAGCCGTTATATATACTCTCATATCATTGTATCATATAAGTACTTCATGACCTGCCTTAAATTTAAAAAATTTTAACACCATGCTACATGAATATATTATAAATCAACAATTATTGTTCAATATAATAGCGTAATATGCGTAATAATGATATATTGATTTCAAATTTCCTGGGTAAAATGTTTAAAAAAAAAAAATTATTTATTTTAACCTAACCTAACCAATTTTAAAATTACAAATTAATATTACATCGAGATAAATATATAATACAGAATATAATATTTAATATTCCGTTTGCCTGCTCGAGCATACACAACACACATTATAATATAAATTATAATAAAAATACACCGTGTTACGCGAAACGGAAGAATAATTGAATATTATTATATTATATTATAATAATATACTGCCATATTATTATAATATATTAATATTATCCTATGATAATCGGACGATTGATTTTGAAATTTTATGTATAAAAATTATAATTTTTATAGTACGTACGAATAAAATAATATGAATACGATAAAACGTCGAAATACAATTATTTCATACACGTGTCTTAGTATGAATTGTAAATTTTAATATTTATAATTCCGACGAAGTGTTGCGAGTGTATATAGAGAATAAAACATAAAAAAGAAAAATTATGAAATTTTATCCTTGGAATATTCATAATATAATATATAAGAGTTTTGTAGTTTATACCTATATGTAATTTCTATAATATAGTAGGTATAATTCAACGAAGGTCGAGTGGACATAAATTGTCTGGTAACGTGACACTTAGGCGTGTATATAAATTATAATACGTATGGGAGTATATTTCACACGAAATGTAAACAGAATTTTTGTAAAAAAGAAAAAGTAAAAAAAAAAAGTCGTGAAAATCGATTTCGGACACAAGCGTTCTATGGCCTCCCTGCAGCGGACCGAGTGGGCGATCGGATTTTTTAATAACCCTAAAAAAAAAAAAAAAAAAAAAAACAGTAATACTGTCAACGTGAATTTATTTTCATACCGTCCGCGTGTACGAGTATATACATAAAAAAAAACGGTCGGTGTTCGTGTATATATAATAATATATAAAATTTCGTGTTATACGTAATAAAATAAATATAATAATGGATTGTCCGTGAGAAATACAATATTTATTATTGGTACTTACACTAAATTTTGATTTTTCTGGTAAAAAACATAATATATAAAGGGGTATAGCCGTATAGGTGAGGAATTATCGTATCGTTTAGTGAATTTTTAACACCGACAGATTAAATTTTCTTCTATGAACAATATCTTTCGATTATATCAGTATTATATTTTTCCAAATTTGATATTAGGCACAACCTTAGATCATGCGGATTGAGTACTCTAATACGACTAATATTTATTTTATCATAATAAACGTATATTATTATTTTACAAAGTCGGTTTTAGATTTTAAATTTAAAAAAAAAAAAAAAAAACGAAAATTATTATGAGAAATGTTTTACGGCCCACTACAAAATATTTGCTATATAGAAGCCCACAGTTTGGGAACTGTTCTTAGTTCTGAGTTTCTGACACTATAATATAATACAATTTACCAATATATAATTATATATTATACTTTGTTAGGAATAGAGTTTTAATTTCGAGAAAAAAACACGTGTCTCGTCGAAATATGTACGTAATATGTAATATTTTATTCAATTTTTTTCTGAAATATTATTTTATACATTCATACGAATACAGAATGAGGAAATTTCAAATTTGTTTATTTTATATTAATTATAATATAACATGGGTGATCCTATAAGAACTCATATTCTTTTATTTATGGAAAATAAGTTTAAAAAACTCATCGCGTACGTTTTAACATTATATAGGTACTTTGTATATACTTTACGATAATACTCGTATACGAGATAGAATTAATACATTAATTTAGATAAAAGATAAAACTAATAAATTATATGTGAAAAATAAATTAAATTTAACGTTAAAAATATTTTTTATCGCATTTCACTGTCGATTACACACACTCGTTAATATTAATTTAAACCGTATAATTATAATATTAACCGTCAAATTAGTTTAAATCAGAAGAAGCTGCAATCGATAATATTACGATAGTCCGATGTTTTATTATATTAAACACTAATGTTATAAATTATAATACATATTTATATATTTTTTTTTAAATCTAATCAATTATTATAGATAATATTGATATATGTGTTCAGTATAATCATTATATTGATGTGTACTGATAAGGTTTAATTCTTCTGATTTAGGTATATTAGTCAGAAAATCTAAACGAATCTTATTAATTAGAAACACTTTTATTTATATTTTTAGATAACGCGTATTTTATTATATTTTGATTTTAATATGTTAAACTTCTTAGAAATTCCATTCATTTGATAAAATAATACGATCGTCTGGTAAAAAAACTATTAATTAATTATATCTTGTACAATTTATTAATGCGTTTTGGTGTAGCGGACTTGACTTTTGTGTATTATAATATCATAAATGATAACGAATACAGAATAGATGGTCGTATATTAGATAATATAATATATGAAAAAATGGCTATTCGAGGCGTTTTGTAATCAAATTGTAAACTTTCATTATATATATATTATACGATTTAGTAACTCATAGTATTTATATTTATTTAATATATAAAATATAATCCATTTTCTTCGTTCTTTTTAAAAAAAAAAAAAAAAAAAAAAAAACAATTATAATGGAACAAATATATAATATATATTTTATCATCGCCATACATTATTGTAAATTGTAATGACAATGAGGTAATAATTTTATTTATCACGTTTAGTTCGAAAATCTTCGCTGTATTCGTATTATACGATATTACATATTATATTATACTCTTATACACGTAATATCGACTATACTATTAGAAGATTATTATACAAAAATGTCATTACGATTTCAAAATTATTACCATAAGCTTTTAGTAAATTGTGTTTGTATACGATACATTTATAAATATACGGTTGAGATAAAAACTTAATACACACGACGCATAAAGTTATTATACACGTTATGGCGTGGAATAAAGTGGATAATTGCTGTGTTTAAATTATGTCTCGGTTAAAACAATTTAAGGTATATAATTATTTTTTATATATTGTAATTTTGTACGACGCTATAATATTTATAATATAACGTGTTCCCCTTCGATTGCGAATCCGTGAACAAACGTATTCCGAAGTGTATTGAGATTCATACGTTTGCTTGTTTCTCGTATAATTTTATAATAATATATTAATATTTAATAATTATTTATTATGACGTGTGATGTGTAAAGTTTTTAAATGGTAATACGTAATATTATCCGTATATTATAATATATTAAGTAAATTTCAAAAGTTAGTAAAGTATTTAACCATTTACATCCTACATAATATATCGTGCGGAAATAAAATAAGTGATATAGTGGTTATGTATAGATAAAAACCGAAGACGTGACAAAAATGAATATAATAATATTATATTTTTGAAATAAAATTATTTATATAATATATTATGGAAACAACAAAACGCGGAAATGAAATATTCGGTTTCGTCTCGACCGGTATGTGTGGATTTATCAAAATACAGAATAATATGAGTTATATATACAATAATAATAATTAATATTATTCATTTTTCCGTACCTATATCATTTTATATACCTAAATATTTATCACACGTATAAAAAAACAACTCCTTATCGTCTTATTCTTTCTTATCGTGTATACTATTTTTCTATTTTTTTTTTTTTTGGTTTTTCGTCGAACGAAATAGAGTATATAAGAATTTATATACATTTCGTTCGTTCTACGATTTTTCATCATTTTTTTTCGCTTCGTACATTATTATTATCTCGAAACTCTGTCAAAAACCTCGTATCGAATCGTGTAAATCACACTGGACACGCCATAATAATACGAGTATATTATGGTACAGTGATTTAAAAATAATACAAAACTGTCGTTTGCGTCCGAATATAATACAAAAATATATAAAGGACGAAGGAGTGATGTACCATTGTCGGCCAAACTGAAAACTATATAAGTACGATATTTTATATAATATAATATTATATACTTATCCGGCGACGGTGGCTATATGCAACTGGGTCGTGTACACGTAATCCGTTTGTCGATTGTCGCCCGAGCCCCAATTTATTCTTTACCCTTCCGTCCCCTCGATTCTCCCAACGTCTTTCGGATTTACGTCCATATATACAGCCATCGTGAGCATTTATTATTATGTGCATATAAATATATATATATATATATCTACTCCTGCGCACAGGAGTCGATATCACGCATCGTCCATCGCATCCCAAAACGCAACCCTTTTACATATAATATATAGTGTATAATAATATACATATTATAATATTGAATTATATACACCGTGTTAAAATATCCATATTCCAAGTAGGTTATTATACGTACCTATACTTGACGTGTACTTGACGATTTTATATAAAAATGTAGGAAAATAATATTTTATCGTAATTTATTTTCTTTTAATTTAATTAAAATTTAATTAATGAGTTTTATAAACATCGTTATAATAAATATAAGCGAAATATATATATTATAATATGTGTAATTTTAAAATTCTACGTTAAATTCTGTAATCGATAACATAATATCATAATATGGTAAATATAACGTTTTCTGCAGTTTATATAACTCGTGTGTATTATAATAACCGCGAGTTTATTCTTTTATTATAATACGTCTGTATACCTTATAATATATTATTCGTTTTAAACGTGCGTATTAATTATTAACCTTATCACATTATCCGTGTTGTATATTATTATTATTATTATTATTATTATTTTTTTTTTTTTGCGTTTTTAGCGTCTTCGGACTGAAGTAATATTTATTTGTTATGAATCGAATGGAAAAAATAAAAACGGTTGGATTTAGTTTTCGGTAAAGTACATCATATACCGTACTTATGCACGTGCAATTTATTTCGAATCTCATTCATACATAAATATATATAAAGTATACGGGATATATATAATAGAAACGAGGAAAATACACACACACACACACACACACACATATATGTATGAAATAATTCAGAATTTCCCTCAGGAACGGAGAAAGTATATATATATATTATATATAGACGGACGCTCATGAAAGTAAATCGCCGTCAATGAACGCACGCACTCCGATGATAAAATCTAAAAAGAGAAGGCTGAAAATGGAATTACCGACCTTTAACGGAATTGCAAACTTCAGTCGAGTTTGTACTTTGTACAAAACCTTTCCGCTCGAATGTTATTGTTTATTATTTTTTTCTTTCTTTTGTCTTTTGTTTTTTTTTTTTTTTTTAGCCAAACGCACGAGTATATAATAATATAATATAATATATAGCGTTCAACGTGAAAGTAGGTACATATATAATATAAACCTTTCGCAAATAATACATATATAGATATAGATATAGGTAATAATACATACATTTCTTCTTGTTTTCCAAGAGCTTCGGGCAAAAAAAAAAACTTATCTCTCTCGTTCTGCGCGTCTTGAATAAAAATAATAATAACAATTCGTCAGGGCCATCTACCGGAATATAGCTTTTACTCGGAAGTGAATAGTGTACGTATTATATTTATATATATTATATTGTGTCGGAAACAGAAAACGGAAATAGAGTACACAGGCTGATGAGATTATTCTGTTCGAGGATAACGTTGAGAGCGAATACGATTTTCGCCGTTTTTTGTAACGCGAATTTCTGTTCGCTACGTATAATAACACGAACATATATATATATAGCAATTCCCATGTGATTCCCAAAAGAATTGATTGTCGCATGCGCGTATACATAATTTTCACTCACTCGCATTCTGTAGAATCCCTTTTTTTCCAAGTTTTTTATACACGCTCGGTCGAAAATATATAATATCGACGATTGCGATAAGGAAAAGGAGACCAATAAGTGACGTAAATACCCCTAGGAGGATATTTTGATATATCATAATAATTTATACGCAATAATTCGAATGTGTTATTTAATTATTAAATCAATGAATAAAGGTATATAATATGTTATATTATTAACACAATACTTTTATCAAAAATAGAACATAAACGAATAATTGTGTAGATTGATATTCGTGTATATAAAATATTTATATAATTCTTTAAATTTTTATCCCAAGTGTTTCCTCGCCTCGTATAAATATAATATAATATATATCTTAAATTATTATCAAAAATAATAAAATAATTATTAAATTTAATGAAAACGTGTAGATAGGTCTAAATGTAACTTCATGTTTTAAAATAATGCTGAACCAGAATATAATCCTAAATACAATAAAAATATTTCTTTATTTTTTTGTTACAATAATAATATTATATTTATAATAAGTAGGTATATAATAGAGATAATTATACTTTCTTCGTATAATGTAATAATTACACCAGTTTTGAATGTGAAAAAATTATTTTTAAATTTAAATTCTTATTAAAATATAAAAAAAAATAAATAAATAAATTGTACAAAATATAAATGGGAAAAAATGTGCTACGCTTTACTTAAAAGTTCTATTGAATACTTTTTAAAGTGTATGCTAATTATTATCTAAATTACATCCGGTAGGTCTAATAGCTAATTATTTTAATTTTGTAAGGTTTATGGTCATTATATTGATGAGGGTGTTATCGAAATTTCTCATCGTCAAGATTTAGTTAGGTCTATATTTATCGTTATAGTTATTCACAAGTCCACAATGTCTATTATAATATTGATTTTTTTTTTTTTTTTTTTAAATAATCCATTATGCAATCTAATGAGCATTGAGCATCTTTGGATATCATTAAGTTTTTTCATTCGTTTTATTTAAATAAAAATAATTATTTGTAGTATATATAACTAATTCTTATTATTGATTCTCCACAATGGAATTAAAAAAAACTATTTTAGCTTATAAAATTTAGATATTTTTCGATTTGTTATTTGGAATACTTCTACATGTGGTAGTGGTACGTATGTTGTATGCATATAATATAATATAAAAATACACAAACATATTATATTAAGTAATAATATTTATTTGTCAAACAAGTACGATTTCAGTATACATTATTTTATATAAATATAATATAATAAACAGATTCATAATAAATTTATATTATAATATATATAAATAATATAAAAGCGACTCAGTCACCTCGAAAGACGTAGTACACATTTTAGTTTTTATACGTATTTTGTACATTATATTCTTTGTATTAAAACGATATAAATATTCGTCGACTGTCACCAGGCAACGGATGGAAACCCGTTTGTCCGGATGCGATCGAATAAAAACTATCACGTGACCGATACAGCAATGATATTTTTTTTGTATTTTCCTTGCACTATACGCTGGTATAAGGTATGCGGTATTTCTAGGTATTGGGTATACGCTGCGGGTATAGGTAACAGGTATTATGTTTTTGTTTTTATTTATTTATTTATTTTTTTTAATATTGTCCCGAACATTAATTGACTGTCGAAGTCGTAAAAATTATACACATAATGCTTCAAATCAATTACGCAAGATTAAGAATTATTTTTTGACTCAATAATAATAATATGTAGTGCGATTAGCAAATACACTGATATTTGATATGTCAAAATTAACGGACAAGTCCAGGAGAGTTCAGAATTTTATACGTAAAAAATGAAGTAAAGAAAAAAATATTTATAATACCGGATTATAATTTTTATTCGTACATCATTATTTTACGTTAAAACAAATTATTGTTTGGAACTCTTGCGGCACACTGTATGTATAAACGAGATGTTTTTTGGGGGTTATATATACAGGCGTACGATTGGAAATTTGGCCGTTAATAATATATTTTCAATTTTTTTTTTTTTTTTAACAGACTGCAGAATCTGCAGATATAATATTATTCGTTATTCGGACCGTGATAAAAAACAAAAAAAAAGACAAAATATATTTTATAAGTAGGTACTCGATCTATCTCTCGTTTTGACGTTCGGCTTTGTGAGCGAATATAACAATTCGGACACAAAGGACTGTCTCTGTCTGCAGCCAACTCGCACGCAGATGAGAGAAACTAATTTTTTACCGTTGTAAAAATTCTGACTGGGGAAAACGATTGTCTCGTCCTTATGCGAATAATAATAATAATAATAATAATAATAATAATAATAATAATAATAA
>JAIUCT010000001.1:29777453-29801510 GCA_021307375.1 Tetraneura akinire | reverse complement strand
TAAAAATAATAATAATAATACTCGTTAGAAGGTCTCCAATATGATTTTTACAGTGTAAAAAAAATTGAATTTCAATATTTTACATTGTATTATAGTGTCATACTCGTATTGTTTTATTGATATACCTAACTATTATAAGACAGCAATATTTTCAAGTTTCATTAAAACTATATATGAAGCATTATATCATATTATAATTTATAATATAAGGTATATATTCATATTAAATTATTATACATTTGAAATTAGTTATAACTTGTTAATATAGTTTATATATTTGATCGATTAAATTATAATTTTTACATCTTAACAGTAATAGTACTTAATATTTGTAATGAGACAAAATGGAATAAATTTCAATCGCCTGTAGGAATAAAACATCACTATACATAAATATAGTAGGTACCTATATAAAATATATACATTATATATATTATAATTTATAACTATATTATGTAATTGTTGCAAAGTACACTATTATAATATTATATTAATAATAAATTAAATACACGTAAATTCATCTTTAATTCCCTTGGATAATCTTTTTATTTTTTGGGACATATTTCCATTGGTTCCCATTATATATTTAGTTACAAAGTACATATAAATATGTAAAAATTTTTCAAACATTAAGTAGTGTCTATACCTATTACGTAGGTATGTTATACTTATTAATCAAATCCAAAGATGGATAATTAATAAGATGATTACATTTATTTTATAATTAATACACTCTTTTCTATACTTAATTATATTACGTATTATTAATATAAAAAACTAATATCATTATATATATAGAAAAAATTTGGAAATCTAATATTATAGTAGAACGTACACTTTTGTTTTCCTAACCCATATATATATTATGTTTTATTATACATATGTATTTGATATTATAACCTACGAGTATATTATATATAATAATATATACATTCTATTGAGTATTGATTATCCGAAAGATTACATATCGAGGGCATCTGATAAAAGTATTGCTCATCTTTATATTACGTATTATCACCATCAGTGACTATTGTCTGTTTTACGATTTTTCGTGGAAAAAACATCAAAATCGTAGATCTGCGTATAGCGAGTTTGAAATCCATCGTGCGGAATTTCCATTATACGCTTACGGATATGCGGTATACGGTATAATACACAACACATACAGGTATACACCTACATATAAGCGTATACCTCATTGTATATTATTATATACACGATGTTTACATTTATCGAATATCTTATTGGATTTTATATACTATACGCGTGTAACTTATAGGTATATACGTATAATATACTATTGTAGGTTAGTCTAAGTCTATAACATAATATATACGACGAATATCGTTTGCAACGAAACAACGTATACTCACACGCACACATATATATAAATGCAATACTATTATATATATAGAAAGAGTATATTTTACCCCTATTTCTGCCACCCCTGCTGACGTACAATTCCTTTATATATATGTATGTATGTACGCGGGAGTTTCGCCCCATTAACTTTGCGATGGAAATCGTCACTGGAGCACGTGAAACTCATTTCATTCCGGTCGAACGACAAAAGTCGCGTGTATCATTGTCGGACCCATATATACCTATATACCATATATACGAGTACATACATATATATATTGGCGGGGTCGAGGGAGGAAAAAAAACTTAAGAAAAAAAAGGGGGTAAACGGCGGCGACGATGAGGGACGCGGACATTCCGCGCGCGGCTGCTGTGCGCAATGGTCGCGGAATTGTCGTCGCGGGGGTGGTAGTCGAGTAAGGGTGTTTTTGGCGAGGGTTAAACGACGAAAAGAATATATATATATATGTATGTATATTATTATACACACACACACACACACATGTACGCGTTCACCCTTATATTTACGAACCCCGCGGCAACAGAAGCGTTTTGGAAAACGCCCCGTTTATTTTTTCCATTCTCGTCGTCATCCCCCTTATCGCAGAGACCCTAACCTAACCTTTTATGCTCGCAAAACTTCGTATACACGCGCGTTTGCAGTATGACGTATACCATGATATTATATTGTATATTATTATTATTAATACTATTAACCTTATTGCCCATTGGCTGTATATAATATTATAAGATGTATACCTACATATTATTATTTTCATATCGGACGGGGATGACCGTCTGTAAATTATATATTTTGACCGTAACACTTTTTTTTTTTTCGAAAAGACGCGTATTCGAAATATTCGAATCGTGTCAAATTTTAATTATTCTACGAACGAACGTTTATTATGTTCGTTTTAAAGTCCCCGCAGTCGTCTTCCTCCGCACTATATAATATACGTATAGGCATTTAATAATGGTATATGTAGGTATTATTTTTATTATAATATAAAAATGGTGTTGCAACACGGTTCGCCGATTCATTCAATACGTTGTACAGTTTTGACAATAATAATAATATTATATTGAAAGTATTATATACGCGTACACGGTCGTCCGAATTTTTTCAATTTTTAATTAATTCTAAACGCGTGCGCGGTCCGTGTCTGATTTTAATGTTCGAGTTGTAAATTTAAATCGTTATTATAACCGCTGCGCATATACGATATTGTAATAATGTTAAAATACGCACCCGGCTTGTATCGTTAAACCTGGTATTTCATTCACTCGGCGTTTTCGGTACCGTCGCAGAATACACTTTATTACAATTTGTAATATATCGTACTACTATTTTTATAGTATTATATTATTATTATTATTATTATTATTATTAAAATAATTATACTATCCGTACAATATGATATTGCTCGTGCGAGATCGGATTTTCAGAAACGTTATTTAAGCAAGACCAAGTATATTCAACTCATATAACTGATGAGGGTACTTACAGAAATTACCTGTATACAGTATGTGCGGCGATTACATTAGTTGAAATTTTGGAAATTTACGTATCGTTTAAACAATTTATAAGTACCTATACATAATTATAATACAATTCTATGGAAAAATTTTAATTTAAACGACGAATTAAGGCGTATATACATTTTATTTTTATTATGCATATACATATCTGTATACGAAAGTAATATATAATATTATTTACATCACTCCGTATACACACGAACGGTTTTAAATCGTTAAAATTGAACCATCTGCGTTAAAATTATTCTATTATAAAGATATACTCGCGTGCGACGACGGTAATAAAATATGGTCGTATATAAGAAATATATAAATACGAGTACACCTCTATCTCGTCCGAGAAAGATGTACGCAATGAAACGTTTTGAAAAAAAAACAAATATTTCATTCCTGCGTTCGTCAATAATAATATATATAACACAGAATGTGATATTATCCAAATCGAACGGAGTTAACAGTTTTCGATCCCGGTAATAATATAAATAAAAATATATTTCTATTAGTATAAGTACCCATCATAGTGTATATATATAATAACAAATTATCTATGCTATCGGGGTAGTTATCACTTTATCAGTACTATAACACTTTAAATATATAAACAAGTCGATGGTTGTTCTTTTTATGTTGTATGATAACTACAATAATATATTATAAAAAAATCACGAAGACTTAAGGTTTAAGTTTTATCGGTTTCATACGTAGGTACATTATTACGTTTTCCAGTAATAAATCGTATTAAAAGGTACTACTTATGTTCATAAAAAACGATTTATTTGCAAAATAACAATATTGTATGACGTTTATTACAATGGTATTTTCATTTTTCACGGACGATAAATGTAATATTATTATATATCTATATTATTACATAACTAAAATGGCGTGCGTTGGTCGAGCATATCATTATAATTTATAATAGATGTCGCGCGTGAGAACGATTTTACGTATTTTATATTATGTGGTACGTTCGCATTTTCTAGGTTGGTATATTATACTTTATATTTTTAACTCGGTGTAATAATAACATGCGTTGTTGTTAGTTGTTACTGTAAATCAAAAGTACGTTTTTATTAAATTTTTCCACTCCAGTCGGTTTTAAATATTATAAATTATATTCCTTTGTTGAAGGGGTTAAAAATTTCGTGTTCATAATTATAATACAAAATATAACTCCGCTGTTATCAGCTCTTAATAAAATAATATACTGTATTATGTACGTAATAATGTATTCAATAACATATTATAATATTGATAAGATTATAATGATTATATAACGTACTATACGACGTTCGCCTGTACGACGCAATTTCGTTAGTTTTCAAAGAATTCTACTCCAATTTATATAAATTTCCACAAAGTCCGTATCTGTAAATTTTTCATTACTATACATATACATATTACATTATTGTCAGAGTTCGTTCCGTCTGCATCGCAGCTATATCATTGAATTAATATAATACGTTTATCGAGTAAGTTGTAATCGAAATATATCCCAATAATCACTATAATGCATTTTATCATAAATATTTTTCAAAATATAATACTTATTGTAAAATATATTAATAATAATAATAATAATAATTTTAATAATAATAATAATAATTTTAATAATAATAATAATAACGATAATAATAACAATAATAATAATGTGTCGTATAATATTCTACGAGCATGTCATATATAAAAACAGTATTTTTATTGTCACCGTGACGTCACGGACCAACTCGATTTCGGCGTCATACACGTAATTTAATAATACATATATAATATATATTTATAGTAAATATTTTATTAGTCGAATTGATTTATACGATGATGAGAGAGCGGTTTAACTGTGTATACGTTGCGGTCGTAAACACCGTCGCGGATTCGCCATTTTCCCTGGCCGTCTGCGAAAAGTCTCGACGGCGGCAACGTTTTCCGGTCAGCGATGAATTTTATATTCTGATTATGGGCACCCCATCGTCGACGACGAGACGCGCGTGGATTCAAGGCCGAACCATCTAACATTATATAATACAAGAATAAAAACGCGCCTTCGTCATCGTTTATATTTCGTTATTATCGTTATTTTACTACCATATTTTATCGTCACGAGCGCCGCATACGCAAAATCGATATATGGATCCGCAGAAAGAAATATTATAAAACCGCAATTTTTATTCGTAAAATTTCGCTGAACTCATAATAACTCATAATATATTATTATCCAACGCATATACCATTACCGCGGTATTAGAAATTTAAATTGGTTAATACAATTACCGGATTGAAGAAGAGTCGTGTATACAGAAATGACGATTGTGTTTCTCTTCGACTATACATATACGAGTATATATTATATATATATATATAGGACAAGGAACGCGATTGACATTTTAACGACTGTCTTTGAAATAAAATTCGACTACTGACGAGTCGATGATTCGTATAAGACGTTTCAGGTGTACCTATATTATATATATTATAATCTGTGCCTAGGAGTTTCGGAAATATCCGTCGAAATTGTAACAATAAGAGTATACGATAAACTACTCGTATATATAATATATAATATAGATATGAGCTATAGTTCCTATATTATATTATATAAATGCCATAAAGACGCGATATTGTCGTACAATCGTGTTTTATGATCAGCTTAAGAACAATATAATAACGTGTTACAGGTTATAGGTGGTAAACATCACGGACAGACGACTCGGTTCATTTTTATTACGTCATTATTATATCATTGTTCTATTCTGTATACGTATTGTATCCGTGTATAATATTATATTGTACATTTTGTGCCTCACACAATATAATATACACATAGCTATCCCGTATCTCAAATATAACGACGTCACGTCGGATACTGAAAATGTCTGTAACGAAATAAGAGAAATAAAACTTAAGCTCATACATTTTGAAATATCTTTTTAAGTTTTATTCAAAAAAAGTCAACTTAACATACTCGTGATGTTATTGTATGTACGAGTATAATATACGCTCCCCGAACGAAAATATAAATTCTATTCTTCTTCCCTTTCTGTTTGTACGTATATATATATAATATATACGCGGTTATCTACCACCGTCAATCGAACCGAACAACTTTAGGGGAGAAGATAGAATATATATACATATACATAAAGCATATAATCGGTAAAGCTGCTGCGGGAACCAAGTTAACTTAACCGTGATAAGAACGGTCCCATTGTCGACGGACCGTGTATACGAAGTTACCAACCGCATATTATACTGACTGTACGCGAATCACCATAAAAAAAAATATATATAAAAAGATTGGGATACGATATGATATTATGCGCGATCAACGAATATAATATAATGTATACTGTATGTATTATATAATAATTTTTTACGTATTTTCTGGTTGGCATTTTTTTTTTTTTTTTTTTTTTTTATAATATCGGATTCGATTTTTTATCGTACAATATTGTTTAATATAATTTATTATATATGTTTATATTTTATACCTATAAAAATATTCGAGCCGCTGTATATAAGACAATAATATAGCTAATTTAAATGCATAATATTTAGGTAAATATTAAATATAATATGGGAGTTCTTATAATAATAATAATATTACATAAAGAAATAATAAGATTATTATATTATTATATTTGTGTAAAAAAGAAAAGAAGAAAAGCTGATAATCCTGCCGCAGGGATACAAGTGTGCAAATCATAATGTTTGATTTTAATTAGAATTTGAATGCAATGATAAACTATATTGCATTCGAAAAAACGATTCTGAACGAAGTTCAGTCAGATAATGACATAATGTAAGTATTGATTAAAATTTTGACGTTTTTTATTAAATATTTAAAACGCAAAATTTTCTCACACATATAGGACATAAATGAACACGGAACACCCTATACGATTTTCAAGTCTTTAAATTCAATATAAATACTCATAAAATCCCTTGTCACCTAAATGCCCATATCTGACAGAACTTTGCTCAAAATACTTTTTTTCAAATGCAATGGTTTATCATTCCATTCAAATTCTGATTAAAATTAAACACTATGATTTGTACACTTCTATCCCTGGGCAGCTCTTCTTTTTTATAATTTAAACAGCTATAAAAAAAAAAAAATCGTAAACGTAATAAAAATAATTCATAATTAATTAGAACTGAGTTAAGTAAAATGTTTTTAAACTTCAATAATAATATATTCAAAATTTTTAAAAAAATTTTGTCAATTTTATTTAACTATACTGTAAAATATTGTAATATAATAAGAAAAATCTATAAGGTATATGAATAATTTAAATATTGATTTTTATTGAAATTTCAAATTTAAATACCCATAAAAAAATTGAGTCTTGAAGTTTTTCTAATATTTTGGAAATACGTTAAGAATTTAAGATATATGTCAGTATGCTTCAATAAAATTTTCAAAAGTTTCCAAATTTTTTGTATTTTGTATTAATTTTATTGCAAAAAAGTATAGAGATATAATAAGAAGATATAATATTCGTATAGATTTTAAGATTTTCGTTTAAACTAAAAATATCAACTTTAAACAGCTACAAAAAAAAAATTTAGACATGAGATTTTTCTAATATTTTGATATGAGTTTAAGTAATATGTAAATATACTTTAGTAAAATTTTCACATCTTAATGCCCAAAATTTGCAATTTTATCATACATTATATACCTACATAAAAACGAGAATTTTACGAAATATTCAAAGTCCTATATATTTTGTAGAAAAATTAACTTAATAGTTCCAAAATTTTATCACATAGTACCTATTTCAACACTCATTAAAATTTCCAAGTCTCTAACTTCAAAATTGCCTGAGTTATCGTGAAATATTGAAATAGAATTCATCAAAATTTCAGTTTTCTTGAAAAATGCCGTTTTTCCTCATTTTTCGTCATTCTTTCTATCACATAGGGTCAATTCAAAAAAGGACTCAAATAAAGTACCAACTACATTCACTTTCCAACCGGAAACATATGATATTCGTGAAAATCGAAGCATTATTTCGGGTAGTAAAATTGTCTACAGACATAATAAAAAAAAAAGATATACATCATCATTTTAAAACCAATATTATATTCTTCGCTTCGCTCAGAATCTAAAAACGTAACTGTTACATGAATTATTATTCGATATATTATACGTTAACGTTCCTATTTACAATTTTTTTAATCTGTAACTTTATATCATCATGTATATACAATGTACCTACATCATAAATACCTGATTTGCAACAATAATACATTTTAATTGAATATTTCAATTTTTCTTGAATCAGTAAATTTATAATTTAATTTTATCAAAATATTATATATATATATTATATATATATTTCAATAGCCAAATCTTTATTATACGGTATAAACACCATTATAATAAATTATTTTAAATTTTGAAAAAAAAATAATTCGTTTATAATTATTAAAATGATATAAAAGTAAATTTTCTCATTTCAATTAAAATAAATTAAAATTTATTAAACGGTGTTTTATTTCCTATATTATCTTTGTATAAAGTTTTTAAATTGTAATAGTTATATAAATGTACAAGTTTAAAAGAATTTTTGTTTTTTAAATATTTAGGTATCATAAGTTTAAAAACTTAACTGCTACTAAATTGAAAACCTATAAATATCCACGTTATATTATTATAATTTTATTTAAAATGATAATGTGTTCACATAAATATTATATTAATTATTAAATAATCTAATTTTCAGGTGGTGAATTCGACGTTTGTATTTACGAGGAAACGCGCGTGGTTCGAATAATTCGAGTGCGAATCGATCGCGAGTGATTATAATAATATTATATATAAATATAATATGTAATACACTTTTTACCTAATTTGTATTATATTATATTTATATATGTATTATTTTTCGTATAATTCCGGAATTTGTAGTGTCGGGTCCGAATGAACAAAAATACTCAAACTTACAGGTAAGAAATAATAATATAATAATGACATCATTTTAACAAATATTTTTTTAACGTCTTACGTCACTGCTTTTCCTATAATTTATAGGTATAGGAACGTAATATTTTTTTTTATGTATGGTATTTAATGGTTTTATATTATTTTTGTTATTATTATAGATTTTTTTAAATGAAATACACAAAATATACCCGTATATATGCTTTATTATATAACAGATAATGTACGTCATACTATATTATACTATGGGATAAATAATTATTTTATTAAAAACACTGCTGTATAGGTATTATAATTTATAACAAATTGAAATTTCAATCTTTATATTGTATATATACAATAATATAATGTTTTTTTATATGTGTATTAAGACTTTAAGATATCATTAACAATTTTAAGAACAAATACATATTATATAAGATAATATCAGACTCATAAAAATAAAATATATATAGGTACCTAACGATTAAAATTTTACAAAAATACTGTATTTAATATAAGATTCTATTGTGTGAGAGAAGATGTAAAAAGTAATTATTGTCTATATGTAATAGAGAATTAAATTATCGTCAAATTCCGAATTAATTATTAGTGCGTATAAAATAGTCATTGGAGCCCACAAGAGGCACTTGCACCTCCTTGAAAATAAAATATACTTGTAATTTTAATCAGTGGCTCACAAACTCTACATGAATGATGTAGCAATACAAATTTTTAAGACCCTCCCACTACCTAAATTTTAGCATACCCAATACGAAATCTAATATTGTTTACAAAAAACATCGTAAAACTTTCACCTAATTTTAGATTCCGAACGAAGCGAAGAGTGTATTGGTTTTATAATGATGTGCGTCTTTTTTTTTTATATCTTTATTAGATTATTAATATTTTAATTAGTCTTTAAATTATTTTTTAATAAAAACGACTTAAATAAACCAGTTTTTTAAATATCTAAAAAATTGAGCCTATGCTACCAAAACTACCAAAAAATATCGAAAATATGGTATTTTTCACGAAAACTGAAATTTTGACGAAATCAATTTCAATAGTTTCCGATAACTCAGGAAATATTATACTTGGAGACTTGAAAATTGTATTGGCTATACTCTATACAAATAGGTAGTAGGTGATATATTATAATACTACTATACATACGCGATTAAATTTTGGAACATTTACATTAATTTTCTACAAAATTTAAACTTTATATATAATAGGTAATACGATATTTTTTTTAGTCTCAAATCAAAAACTTTTTTCATACATACATTCATACTAATGATTTGATTTATTTAAAATAATATTATGTTTTGGCCTTATTCTTATTTTTCGTTCCTAAAATGTAATATTATTTTCATATTCATCACTACGGAAACAAACAAATTTCGTATTTAAATAAAAGAAAAATCGTATAACATACTCTTGTACGTCCGATGGCGTAGTTGGAAAAAAAATATGTTTCCTCTAAATTAACTCGAAATCCTTCGAAGCCAATTGCAGTAAAAGGAGATTAGTGTCACTATAGAGAGTTAGATTAGAGCATCATAATTTTTTTTTTAGATTGTCATAAATAAACATTTACTAAATAATGAATATTTAGGCTGTTAATAAAGATATTAATCAATTTTATTCTACAGGTAAATTAAATCTGTGTAGTGCGTGGTTCAATACCCGCTATTGATGACATAATTTTTGCACTTTTTTATAATATTAATGAACAACAATAATCAGTAGTAGCAAACGATTAATTATAGTGAATTAATATGATACAAATATTTTTTTCTTAAAAACATTAAATTATTAATAATATTAGTCTAATAGTGAGCGATTGTATAGTGACAATAATTACCTATACTGATTATTATAGATTTATAGGTATTATTATTATATTATTAAAATGGTTAATGTTTTTATAGGTATATAAGGGAAGAATATACTATTAAATAGTTATATATTACATCGAGATATTATATTGTTATAGTACTAGTACTTATATATAAACTAATCATTTTGAATTTTGTGCCAATATGTTTCATTTTTTTTTTTCAATTCAATACAATATTTTAATATCTAGAAAATATACAGATTTGTTTTATTATTATGTAACTATTACTTATTAAATATTATTTTGAAAAACTTTGCCCACTCCCCAAAACAAAATCCTAGATTCATCACTGACAGTTATGATATCATATGATGCATATAAAGTGAAGTAATTAAGTAAATATAGAAAATATAAGCAAATATAGATCTTTGATATACAAACAATAATAATACATAATCGATATAGCAATAATTTAAGCGGTCAGAAATATATGTAAAGACAAAAAAAAAAAAAGAAAAAAATACAAAGTTATCGCGTGTGATCACAAATCGGCCGTATAAATTCTACGATAAAAATAATATATACCACGCTATATTATACTTAAATGTATTATTTTGCGAAAAGAAAAAAAAATCATCCGGTTCATAATAATATTAATATATATATTATTATTATCGTGATGACCGCCGTTGCCAAGAATGGTGTTCGCCGGGCGCCATGCCGTGATAGGAGGAGTCGCTTTCATAATATTGTTATGGTAGCTCCGCGTCCTCTTCGACCCGCCGACGGTCGGCCGGGACGCTGCGTTACCGCCGCCGCGGCATTTCCTTTCTCTCGCTCTGTCCGCGGACTACCCTCGGGGATGAAGCGTTTATTCGAGTCGCCCAGATGGCGACAGAGTCTGTGGCGGGTCGTACATAACATTCGCAAAAACCCAATTATATTATTTTTCTAAAGTCTCCCAAGGGATTATATCGAATCGCAGCACGTATTATATTATATATAATATGAAGTATATTATTATTATATTTATATCGGTTCGGATATCTAGAACGGAAAATTCGTTTTTCTCTCATACAATATATAAAGTGAATGGTATAGGGTGAAAAGATAACGGAACGGCCGAACACGTGTATATAAATACCGCGAGACATCACCAGTCACCACGCAATCGTTAAAATAAAAATAATATACATTATACATAGGTACTAAATATACACGACCGTAAAAAATAATGGTTAAATGTAGTATACGGAACGGTAACCGTGCGTATCTCTATTTGAAAGAAGACACGATACGTTGGTATATCTTATTAAGATATTACAATATATAAATAAGTAACATCGACCAATTCCGACGCAAGTTATCGTCCGAAGAATACATACTACACGTGTTATAGTATATAATATTATATTAATGTATCAGCGTGTTATTATTGAATAAATCGGGACGGCAAAATAAATGGAATTTCACTCACCTTCAGTGACCACATGGAAATTGCGACAGCAAAGATTGAAATTCTTGTAATGTTGATATTATATGGATGTGTATTGTATACACGCTTCAGAAGAACTGCAATCCGGTAGAATTTCCAACATAGAACTAACTCTCGGACTTGGAATCGAATACCGTGAGAAGTATCTAAAATCGCTCCGACGGAAAATACGAGAACGACGATTGGTCGACGGACTGTCGTTTTCTTTTGACCTACTTATCGAAGATTTTTTTAAGACAAATTTATTTGGTTTTTTTTTTTTAAGAAAAAAAGGTCGCACCCCTGTAACGCATCGCAATAAACATCGCGACACGGCCCAGTGACACACATATTATATATATATATATAATATTTCTTACCGCACATAACCGTCCGATGTTACCTATTTAATATATGTATAAATATTATTGTACCTGAAACCATATAATAATAATATGTAACCGCATGCAACAATACAATCTATTATATGAATATTATTGTCTTGGACGCATTATCAATACGTTTTTCAAAAACATTCTTTAACCCTTTTTTTTACTCCGAAATAAACCGGGGCGACCACAAAAAAATCACACACATAGGTATAGGATACAAAATATATGTATACGTGCGGCGATGTACCTGTAAAAAAACACTGTCTTGTCTCTCCGTTACGGTAATATAACGAATTTATACATAAATAAATGCTCAGATTCAATGACCAATGCTCGTATCCAACTATACTGGGTATACAAACTATATATAGGTGTAAGTATACCGACCGTGATTTATTATATCTGTACATTATTAGGTATATACGTATTATTCTGACTTTCGAGAACTATTGTGATGCAGATTATATGAAATGCGCTTCTAAAATTAGATCAGTATGAGAAATGAGAATAAATAGAATAAATTACCCTCAAATTAAAAAAATTTAGATAATGAAAAATAAGTATTTTTTAAATATATAATCAATCGGTCAATTATTAAAATTTTTTTATATAAAACATTAGATTTTTATATATAATATTATAAATATCCATTTAAAAAAAAAAAAAGGTATTATATAAATACTATAAAGATATGCTTCGATAACGGAAGAAAAAAATATAGTTGCAGGGTTAACTGTATAGTTACGGCTTTTACTGCAATAAATTGATTTTCAATATAATTGTATTGAATATATAATTTGATTATTAACTTTATAATAAATTGAAAAAAAAAATGAATTGTTCTTTGAAATTTTAATTAGTGATACTTAATATTAAATACCTATACGACTTATGAGTACTGTAATCTACATGCCCTAACTTATCTGCCTATAGTACCTAGGTATATAATTTTCAAAATGAAAAAATTACTACAATAATATATAAAGTGTGTGGTGTACCTAAATATATATTTATGTATAGGTATATATATATTTGTTTGTATCTGTATTAATGTAAAAAAACAAATGTAATTAATTCATAATTTTATGGAAAATTAATTGCAAACATAATATTTGTATAATCTATTTTTATAATATAGAGAACAGAATACAAATGCCAACATAAATTTAATTATTATAGATATGTAAACATATTACACTTAGGTAATTAGGTATCGAATTTCTAATGTTTTCCGGGGGTTAAATATCTCAAGATCTACAAAAGTGAAAAAATTTGATATCACATTAATTATTATATGTATTTGGATATTATTTGCTATTATATACCTACCTAATATTGAATATTGGAATATATTATATATACGTTTAATTACTATATACCTACGTATGTATTATAATCATGATAGAATTTATTACTTGTTTTTTATATGATAACCAAGATATGGTATTTATGGAATGTTTAATTCCAGTTGAATGCTATTAACATTTAATTAAATGCGCATTTAAAAAGTCAAATACAAATATTTCGTTATTAATATACATAAATTTGTTATTATATGACCATACATATCATAAATCTTGTAAAATCTTGTAAAATCTTATATTCTTATACTTATACATTACATCACAGTATCAAAATACATTTTATTTATTCTAAAAATTATTTTAAATCTATTTGTTTAGTTAGTTTGTATAACACTTTTAATTTTTAAGTATATACAACAAATACAATTGCAGTAGATTATTCTAAGTACCTATAGATACCTTAGAAGAGTCGATTATAATATAATATGCATTTTATTTTATAGTGCAGTAAAGAAACCGTATCGATATCATTGATTTAAATCGTAAAAAGTAAATAATATATTATAATATTAACAAAATTATTAATTTTATATTCAATATTATATTGTTTAATTTAATTTATATTATATAAGTAATAATAATTTGTATAAAATATTATAATTTATTGCTTATTATGTATAATGTATACCTACCGTTTTTAATTTGCATAAAATTATATAATAATATATTTATTGTTAAATAATAAAATCAACCTGTAGGTAATAGGTATACAAATTTGAATTCATTTATAAAATTAAAAAAAAAATATTGTTTAATAATTTATTATTCATAGTAAACACATGATATACAATAGTTCCTCCAAACATAATATAATATATATTATAATAACTTATAGTTATAATATACGATTTTAACAATCGTGATGTGTTTACGCCTTTCGTATATTCAATTTAATTTAATTATTCATACGAAAATACAATAATTCAATACTGTTGCCATGTATAGGTTAGGTTTATAATAATATATATACATATTATACATAAATGACGATCTTACAGCCAAAAAAGAATATACAGGTATAACATTATATCTATATATAAATATTATTATAATATTCTTGATATTATAATGGATTTTTCTCATACGATAAATAATAAATTTTAAATGGTTGTATAATATTATATACCTACCTATTAAAATATAAACTTTTTTCTGTATAAACTGGTTTGAATCATTTTTACACTCTTTTTTTTTTATATATATATACATATATATTATAATAAATCATATACACGTGTCATACGTAGGTATATTCAATTATCGATAAAAAAAAAAAAAAAAAAAAATTGTATATTTCAAAGAATAATAATATTCTATATATACATTATAATATTTATACTTATATCTTTTAATTCAATTCATTATCAATAAGAAAATAAATTATATAATGCGTATATTATGCATAATAATAAAGAGAATTATGAGTTTATAAAGAAATAGTAAATGTTTTTTTTTAAACTTATTACATATTATTTTACTTAAATTATTAATTATCGTTATTGTATAATATGTATTATAAGCAATTATATGAACATAATAATACATTATATTTATTATATTATACTAATACTGTAGGTGCATATTATATATATATATTTTTTTTACCTTTATATTTTTTTATTAATATTATATTATATTATTGTATTTGGATTTATTTATTTATTTATTATAAACATAAAAAAATATATTTAATATTTTTTATTATAACAATATTGCCGGTTCAAAATCAATGTATTTTTTATTTATTATTTATCATTATTATTATTGCTTAATAATTGTATTTAATTGTCATTTGCCATTGGAAATTTAATAATATACCTATAATCATTAAAATATAAATATTAATTATTATAATATATATATAAATTATAGATATACCAGAACAAAGAAATTATTGCGTGCAAACAATAACCGTGTAACTATAGTATTATAATAAATAATTATTGAATAAATCTTATAACATATTTGCAGTTTGCACACATTTTCATAGGACTCGGAGAAAACACAATATACACCACCAAACCACAAAGAATTTTTTTTTTTTTTTTCATTAATCATATTATCAATTTGTGAGTACAAAAAAAAAAAAATTACAATACTTATCTTTAAAAATCACGACGTTATATAAATTACATAGGTAATTATTACTTAAAAATAAATATTACATCATAAAATATATTTTTTATAATATGTGGACGTATACCCATATATGTTTATGAGTATAATAAAATTATATATCTATATCAAACTACACAAATTTTTCGCCACAATGTAACAATAAAATCGCACGTTTCTCTTATCACATATTAATATAATACATTCCATATAAATATATAATGCAATATCGTAAACCGCGTTTATATGTATATATCTAAATTTATTGTCTCACTATAATAGTAAAATATATTTTCCTCGACAATACATAATATAATTATATTATAACCTATAATAAATATTGTAATAACAATTAAAATGGCATCGCGTTATAATAATATATTATATATTATTCGTTTTCGGTTATACAAAATAATCTGGACTTGCTAAAAATGTTATTTGTGTAACCTGCAAATACAGATAATATATTATTATTACTCTTATATACTCGTATATGTTATATAGATATGCGTTTATATAATTTAATGTTAACACTAAATCGGACGGAGGAGAAAAACAAAAATTTTCAAAAATTTTCATTCGCCAAATTGTATAGCTTATTATATCCACGTTATATTATTATAATAATTAATAGTGTATATTATAATATATATTACAAGTTAAATAGTCGAATTTACAATACAATATTATTTATTATTACGTATACTTATTACTTTATATTATTATTTACATTAAGTTTTTACAATTTTTTTTTTTCTACAATAAAATATTACAATATTTTGTATACACGCGATTTATATAATAATAATAATAATAATAATAATAATAATAATAATAATAATAATAATAATAATAATAATAATATGGTTAATGGTTATATATTATAATAACAGTGTGGTATGATCGAGACGACGACGGTCTTGCGGTCCTCTTCTTCTTGTGTATGGATTCTTATGCTGGACGACGAAGGACGACGAAGATCGGAAGCTGCAGCGACTGAATGACGATCGGTGTGACACTCTGTTACGTATACTGAAGGTATACCGGACAGTTTATATAGTGCACTCAGGATACATTTAGTATACGTACAAGGTGTCACGCGTTGTGTCCACGTTCGTGATTTTGCAGTCTGCGGATAGGCACGAGCATCTGGAAAAGATTTACATCCGGTGTATTGTTATTGTCATTATTATTTATTATATTGTATTGTATCGCGTTCGTGTATAATAGTAAGTATATAATATTATATTGTATTGCTCGGACGGGGTAAGAAATATTTTAAAAAAATAATACGAAAAAATGTCGAGAAAAAGACAAAAAATCCTCGATATATTATATATAAAAAAAAAAGAAAGGTCGGACCTCACGCTGACGCTACTCGGGTTGACTATCGTTGCGGTGCGTGACATTATTACGACCGTGCGTCGTCGCGTCGAACGAGCGTATACAAAAGACGAAATATTATAAAAAAATAAAAACGAACGACGAGGGTGAAAAGGGTTAAAACACTTTGCAGGAGCCATTTTTGATCGCGGCCATTCCCGACGCGGTTAGGTTAAAATATAATATAATATAATTTATAACGATCCGCAGATGTGTTCCGAACGATGATATCTTTTACAGAAAAAAAAAAATAATAAGAAAAACGTAAAAAATTTTTTTTGTTTACATAAGAATTTCGAAATTAATCGCGAGTTCGGCGCGTATCTACACGTATATTATAATATGATTTATGATTAAATATCTATTAATAATTACGCATGCGCAATACGAATAATAATTATAATTTACACCGAATTACCTATATATTATATGTAAAATTTACGTTAAACGTTCGCCGGTTTTCTTCGCGGAATATAAAATATTATAATAATATTTTTATTATATTATTGAAATATATGAAAACGGCAAAAGCTCAGCCGCCGCGACGAATGCGTGAATTGTGACTGCGGCTTGGCGAACCATCGCCGACGGTCGGCGGCGAACCGCTGCGGTGGCGGCGGACGTTCGCAAAAGACGCGGCGGCGACGGCATTTTCGCCGTGCGCAAAGTCTGGCCGCGGGGCGAACTAGCGCCTGCGCCCTCGAACTTTTAATCGGCGGGCGGTGACGGGACCGGCTCCGCCCCGCGCCGATCGATACGCGCCGGTGTCATATACATACCCTGCATTAAATAGGGGGTGATTTTTCATCCCCGCGGCCCGGAACGACGGCGGAAGTGCAATAAAACACCGCCGCGCGAAAGGGTTTTGTAGTATTTTAAGGGTTTTGTAATATATGCGAGACGACGTTAAAATATTAAAAAATATTCTAAAAGAGTTTAACATTTAAAAAACGATTATTAATCGCCGAAATCGAAATCTTATAATTATAATATATTTTACGGATATTGCAAATCTATTTATAGATTTATCAGGGGTATACAAAATATAACGAGGTTTCGAAGAGCGGAAAACGATTCTTTTCGACGAAAAACGATTTTTTTTTTACATAATTATTATCGTATAAATATTAATTTTAATATTACAGAACGGAACGAAATGAATACCGAAATGTAATTTTTTATACTTATAATTTTTTATGAAAATAAGACCCGATACTATGACGGCGATTTGATCGTGCAGAGGTAATAGAAAAAAAAATATTAAAATATTTATGTAGGTATAATGTTAAATACAAGCGAGTATACGAATCATATAATATGAAAATCGTCACCTTTTTGTTATAATATTATATTTTTGTTTAGTTTTCGACTTCCTTCCCGCGTATCACACGCGTATTCATACGTGTGTGTATGCGGAGCTCGAAGGTATGATAGCTGTAAGACATATTATACAGGACGATCAAAATCGTACGTCACAGAAACATTCACTTTTTAACGTATATATTAAGCGAATAATTTATTTCGAAGATTGAATCTAAAAGTATATTATAATCGATACGTTGGTCTGGCACGAAGAAAACATTAAACGTCGTACTTTTAATTTCCACCCGAAGGATTTAATTTCCGATAATTATTGAAGAACGACTTTTAAACTTTTCTTTTTTTGTTGTTCTGTAACGTGTTATTTCGTTCACCCTGTATTAACGTATAGGTTTATCCATTACGACAATATACGCCTATAATACAATATTTATGATATATTGTAATCTTTCGCTTTGTTCTAATCTGTCGATTCGAATTCTCTGAACGTACGCGAGTATTAATAATAATAATAATAATAATAATAATACTATGTAAGATTATAGTAATAATAATATATTATAATATAAAATATAATGCCGTCGGAGACGAACATACAATACGTACCTACGAAATACTCGCATGGCTTCCATACGTGTTGCCACCTGGTATCGTTGGTATACACGTTATTGGCCGGTCGGTATATACTTGTGTGGCGCGGGTAACCAAACCTGCGAGAAAAACAAACACGTTATACATTATTATGAATGATGGGTATGTACATAATATTATTATTATTATTATTATTATTATTATTATTATTATTATTATTATATCGAAAACGGTTATTACGACACTGTACGGATAGGTATTATAATATTATATTATTATGTAGGTATATTTATATAATATATTATTAAATCCGACAAAAGAATATTATATATTGTTCTGGAACGGTCGGCCGGATTTCCGCGTGTATCAAGAGTCAAGAGTTGGCGTAGTTGTGCAATATTATTCAAATGCGGACACGACGATTCGTCGCCAAGCGGAGTGTGTGCAAATACTTCGGGATCCGGTACGGTACTGTGCCGCGGGTTTTTGCGGGGGCTGGTTTATTGTAATCGAAAAACGAGCAGGAATGGATGATGAAAGGCAAGGCGAGGCGAACAAGAAGAAAAAAAACAAACCCTCGACGTTTTTTTTTTCCATTTATTTTCTCTCCTTTTCGACCCTTCGCGATAAACGCGCGTTGGCGAATGTTCCAAGGGGGATTCGTTGTATACACACGGAGTATAGGTATATAACAACGAACGATATCATACACGACTACTACCGCGGTATATAGTGCGAGGAGCATATATAGGTACGGGTATATATTGTATATGACGTGTATAGAATAAAAGTTACAGCGGTATAATATATATATAGCAACAACAATGGTGTCAAACGCCACGGAATATATAGACGAGGGTCCGGGGATGTGTCGCCGCCCGTAAAGGGCCACAGCGAAATACGCGTTTTAATTTTTACCCTATACGCGCTGCAGGGTCTCCAATAATATTTTTAATTTCGCGTTACTATATTTTAAGTCATTTCTATGAATAATAATTATTCATCGTAATAACGCGTATTTTATATCATATTAAATTTACGAAAAATTAAAAACCTGTAATTTGAATTTCATAATAATATTTTTCGAGACCGAACGAGGCTCAGTTAAACGATAATTTTTTTACGATTTTCCCCGTAAAAATTACTGCGCGCAACGGACTATATTATATATACAATAATGATGAGTTTTTTAAACAAATTTTCTATAAAACCTGAGAACGATAACAATAATGTATAATAATTTTAAATAATCATATTCATATACCTATTTATAAAAATATGACCGCATTTAAATGATAAATAATGATAATATAAAAGGCATCGAATAACTTGGTAAAAAAAAAAAAAAAACATTATTTATTATTTGTATTTGGTGTTTGTAATTCGTACGATATGAAATTTGAATAAAAACATTTTTACTGCCTTAATTTACATTTTTTATAACGACTTTAAATACTCGAATGTTATAAAATAATAATATAAAATTATATAAATATTATAATATAAGTATTGAAATATCGAATTATATCTTTTGTTGTTTTAAACTCTTTACACATAATAATATAAGAACCGGCAAATATTTATTTAATATGTTATAGTAAAAGTAAATATATAGGTTAGATTAGAAATGTTTGGATATAATAATATTATAATATGAATAATGATAACGACGAATTAAAAATTATAATTAAATAATTAATTGAATAAAGTTGAAAAAATTTTCACTACTAAACGAATAATATATACAATAATCTTATTATTACTTATTAGTTATTACAAGAAATAAAAAAAAATCTATCTATTCTATATAAATAAAATGATTAATTTATTATTATACTAATAATACCTAAGAATATGACGTAATAAATCGACTAGTGGAGATTTATTTTAAGTAGGTATATAAAAAATGTAAAAAAATAACATTTGGAAACATTGTATGTATATTATTATATTAAAATTATTATACCCGTTACCCGTTCGTTATGCTAGCGGATCCAAATAATATGCGTTTTTCTCTATACGGGCAATTTATTAGACGAAAAATAATTATTGTGAAATAATAATATAACATAATATTATACGCGTGTCTCGTTAAAATCGCAGTAAATCATGGCGTAATATATTATACATTATAAACTGCGACGGGCTCGTAAAAAACCTATATACCATAAAATTTAACAATATAATAATATAACAAGCCGTTTAACGCGAACACGCTACCGCGGTATACACACGTACAAAAAAATAATAATAATATAGACTAAAATGTTTAAATTATTTTTATATTTTCGAGACGTTATTATATACAATATTATAGAAAAATAAATACAATTTTTATTATTATTATTATTATTATTATTATTATTATTGAAATCGTTGAAAAATAATATAATAAAAATAATATATAGTATATAAGTCTGACGAAAAGCGAATATTTCGAGTACACATTATGATATCATAAACGGTTTTCGTGAAAAATGACCTAAATAAAGTACCGACTACATCCTTTTTCCTACCGGAAACATAATAATGTTGTTCGTGAAAATCTGAGCATTATTTCTGGTAGAAAAAGTGTCTGAAGACCAAAAAAAAAAAAAATGTACGTAAAAAAGACGCGTTGTTAAACCATTGTTATTTCGCTTCGAGAAAATCTAAAATGTTAATATAGAGTGTAAAAGTACTCACCGGCTATCTCCGAAGACGATTATTCTTCTATTCGTGTAAACGACAGGACTTGACGGACGATCGATTATTGTCCGTCCGATACTGTCAGCGATGCTATTTAAACGACTCTCACGCTCGGCCTTTATACGCCATTACAATAACGACACAGATATATTTCCTTATCGGTTGATAACATTATTATATCAATTATTATTATTATAATAAAACATTGTCGTCACGATATAAGCGTTATTTTATAATTTCGGCCGAGTGTCGCATTTATACAATATATATATACATACAAAGTGATGATAATATTAAATACTATTAAAATATTAATCGCCCATAAAAAAATTTAATAATTTATTATTGTGCATATTATGATATTAATAATATGTGTATAATCCGCATCGTAGCAAATGACGCGTAAGATTTTACGTTATACAGGGTGGTATCTTTTTTTTTTTAAATTTTTTAATGGAATTGTCAGAGATTATATTTAGATACACTTAAATAGTGAAAAATATTTGATAATTTTAATTTGTATAAAAAGAAAAATGCTGTTTTTTTAATTTTATGCGTAAAAGTATCACATTGCTTCAATAATAACCGTTGTAAAATTGATACTTGTATACTTTTAACTTTTTTAACTCTATAAATACTTTCGGTATTATTTTATATTATAGTTTTTTTTTTTTTGTCTTTCACGAAGAATAATATATAATAATTAAGTAAATACGAGATTTTTCATATCTCTTTATCTTTTTTTTTCTTAAAAAAATCACCCTATAAAATAACTTAATCTGTTTCTGTTTCGATTACATTAATGTCGTCTCATCTGGGCTATTAATGATTAAATTATAATATCACTATTAATGTAATCAAATGTCATTGTTCCATATTATAATTTATAATTATTTAAATATTTAATGTAACGCGTACCGTCGGGTCGTTTTTATTTTACGCGCCCGCGTCGTTGTCGTTTATTTCTGCCGCGCCGCAACGGCATCCTAACCGGCAGGGTCGAGTTCTTCTTCAAATATTATCACCACAATAATTATTATCCGTCATTGCTCATTACAATAATAATAATAATAATAATAATAATAATAATAATAATAATAATAATAATAATAATAATAATAAAAAAAAAAAAAAATAATAATAATAATTATAATAATAATCATAATAATAATAAGTATAACGATAATAACGCGACGTTATCGTTCGTTTACGTCCTATTTCGAATGAGTCACGCGAACGTTCGGCGTTTTTATGTAATATTAACTATTAAACGTATAATGTACCTAATAAATATTATAATAGGTATAAGACGATTAAAAATTAAAATATTTTTCGGTCGCAAAGTTATAAACATAATATTATAATATATACAGTGTTGTCACACGTATAATAACTCGACCATTAAGATAATATGTATTATATATTTATAATTTTTATAATAATGTTTTTCTACAGTAAACACACTACACACTATATAATATTATACGAGTAGATGTCTGGATAAAAAAAAAAAAATTGGATGACTCGCGATTGAACGTAATATTATTATAGTTTATAGACGTGCACGCTGTATACAAATGAATTTCAATCGTGTTTGGTAAAAGACACACATGCGTCGTTCTTTTCATATTACACTTTACACATTTATATGCTTGTTATTCTATTCGTTGAAAGAAAAACGATTTCAAGTTTTAAACCGTCGTGTGTGTAACGTATACATTATAATAATATAATTAAAAAAAAAAATATATTATTATTAAACGTATATTAATACATTATTATTCTTCTACAATATTTTAATATACAGTGATAATATTAAACGTTAATATAAAAATATATACGTGATTATATTATTTATATATATAATAATAATATCATTTTAATGTGTATTTTTCGAATTGTCATTTATTCTTCAATCGTGTTATTGTAAATAAGATAATAATTTATTAATTTTCATTATTTAGTTTATTATTATTCGTTCGATCACTTTGTTTCATTATAAAATATTATATAATAATAATAATAATAATAATAATAATAATAATAATAATAATAAT
>JAIUCT010000001.1:29716977-29730605 GCA_021307375.1 Tetraneura akinire | reverse complement strand
ATAATAATAATAATAATAATAATAATAATAATAATAATAATAATAATTATAATATACTATATACATTATTACAAGCACGCGGGATATGATTTTTCTTCTGCAACAGCTACGGGTTGTAAATACGTTATATAAAAACCACTGGATGTATCAATTTGTATTTTCAATACGAATTTATGACGAATATATCTAATATATTTATCGCCTCCCGTTTTGTATGTAATATACTAATATTTTATGTATAATGTATATTATATAGACATCTATAGTTAGTGCTTATATAGGCGCGCACTCAGGATTTTTGTTTGGGGGGGGGGGTTTATAATTTTTCGTTAATAATAACTTTGTACGTTTAATGTTATATTAATTTTTATTGTTATTTTACATCTAAATTAAATTATAAGAAAAATTACAAATTTAGTCCATAAATATAAGTCGTCTAGTCCCTTTTGCAGAAAGACTAGATAATACTTCAGATTCACTATTATATAATTTATATAATATAGTATAATATACTAATGCAAAACAATTTATGTAATTTTATGTTACATATTTTCATTTATCCTAGTCCATAATAATCGTCGATAAAATATGGACCATAAAAGAACACATAATGGCAATATTTAATATAACTATTAAAATTAAAGAAAATTTTTTTTTGGGGGGCTTCAGCCTAAAGAAAAAAAGCCCCCCATGAGTGCGCCACTGTGCTATATATATATATATATATATATAACCAACAAATAATATACAATAAGTTATATTTTGTATCTGAAAGATGCGTCAAATTATATTATGTATAACATTAGTTATAAGACATTATATTACACTTATATTTATAAATTTATACAACTCAATTATTTTGCGACCGTAATAAATTATTGAATGGTATATATCAGGGGTGTCCAACCCGCGGCTCGCGTGCCGAATGTGGCCCGTGGTAGATTTTGATGCGGCCCTCACTTCAATTTAAAAGCCATTAATTAATTAATTGTATAATATAATTTTTTAATCATTAAATTTGTATGTATAATTATTAAAAAGTATGTGGTCCACAACAATTTCTACCCATATGATGTGGCCCAGTCATCACAAAAGGTTGGACACCCCTGGTGTATATTGTAACGGAATGAAATAAATGAAATTAATTCCTTTCTATTTTTCTCTGCACATTTTTCCCTTTAAAAAATATATACATATGCATTGAAAATTAAAAATCGTATATACTATACATAATTAATAATTAATATAATATATAATTTTAATTTAACGAGTATAAAGTTCTTCTATCGTTTTTTTTTTTTTTTTTTTTTATCCTATGGAAATTCAACCACCGCATTGTTCGTTATTCGTTATATAAGCTCATTCATAATTTATTATTATAATACAAATTTTTATCTTGCTGTATAGTATAAGTTTTCATTTATTATGAAGAAAATTAGCATAATTTTGCATGCCTAAACGGTACTCTTGCGTATTAAATTATAATATTCATTAATTTTAAAAATTATTATAATTATTAAAGTTAACATTTTCCCAATTTAGAAATTTATCGTGATTACATAATGTCTATAATAGTGATCACAAAGTATAATTACGTGTTTTTCACGATGACTAAAAATGCGCTATATAAACTATTTTTATACATAAAACTTTTTTTAATATTATGTGCTCGTACTGGATATACGTCATTTCGACGCGGAAATTTCGACGCGCGTCAAATGGACGCGGTCATTTCAACGCGAAACAATTTGACGCATACCACATTTCGGCGCATGCAAATTTGACGCATACCACATTTGGACGCATTACAATTTGGGCGCAAATTATTTTTTTTATTATAATGCTTAATATTATTTGATATTTTTACTACATTAATATATATGAAATAAAGTTTTGGAAATTGGAAGTTCAAAATAATACCTAAAAAGATATTATTTATATAATGGTTATAACGCCATAAAATACAATACGTAACTGTTATTATCTTATCGTTTATTACATATGGATTGTTGGATATCAAAATGATAAACTTATATTACCTAAATTTTTTTAATAATTATTATATATAAGTAATACCTAACTGAAAAGAAAAAAATTATAATATAAATTATAAAAATTAAAAAATTAAATTATAATATAAGAATAATAAATAAAATGTTTTATGTTTTATTTGATTATTAATTATTATTATTTATTACTATTGCGCCAAAATTGTAATGCGCCCAAATGTGGTATGCGTCAAATTTGCATGCGTCGAAATGTGGTATGCGTCAAATTGTTTCGCGTCGAAATGACCGCGTCCATTTGACGTGCGTCGAAATGACGGGTCACCGCTCGTACTGTACTTGAATACCTGATGGCAGTAATATTATGTAAACAAATTTTAATTAAACGACGTAGAAAATAAAACGAGAGATAAAATAAATTTCGTATATTATGCTTATACTTATACATTATAAATTTATAATATTCAACCGCTGCATTTGTATACGTAAATACGAAATGCCACGAAACACAATTAAATTTCTGATTTCATGAAGGTCAAAGGGATGAAATGGTTTTTACGAGTGTACACAACCGCATGAACTCGAAAGGGTATGGAATGGTGAAATAAATAATATATAACTTATATAGGATTCGTCCCGTGATTATAACGACAGTAATAATGATAATAATAATACTATTATGATAAAAATGAACGTGTATTTCGTATTATGTTCATGTGAACCGTACAGCACATCTATATATTTTATTATACGTCCAAATATAAATAGCATAATAAAAAAAGAAAGGGAAGGGATACTGGTTTGGAAGGGATACATGTGTAAAGAGGAGAGTGTTGAATTTTGATTAAAATTTGAATGCAACGATAAATCATAACGTACATTCGTGAAAACGATTTTGAGCGAAGTTTGTCTGAAAATAATATATGTACCAATTAAAATTTTTACATTTATCAGTCTCTACGTTCAATATAAATAATTTATCATAAAACTCTTAAATGAGTTACCTAAATACCCAAATCTGACAAATTTGAAATCAAAATTCAACACAATCATCTTCTTTATACCTGACGATGATAATATATGGAATTATTATTATATTATATTCGTACATACGAATATTTATAAGAATTGAACCACATACCACAATATATAATTAATATTTTTATTATTAACGACATAATTGTAAATAACAAATGAAATTAAGTTGGTTTATATAGATACATTTAATAATAATTTCACATATTTTTTTTTTTATTATACCTAAATATACTATACAAGGTACTATATAGGTAATATAAAATATTACTATTAAAAGGAGCTTAGCTCAGATTTTTGAAAATATACAAGGTTAAATAAAGTGTAATCAGTTAAAATAAATTTTTAACAGTATAACATTAGGTAGGTACTCGTATATTTATATACAAGTGAAAAACTTGTAATCTACTCGTGTCTGGTAGATAACAAAAAAAAAAAATTAATGGAAATGGAAATATTCTTGACAAATTCATAAGATTCCATTCTTCCTACGTCAAAAACGTGACGTGTAATATATATTATATATATATATCCGTTTAAATGGTTCGAGGATCTTATGTATTCTATTCTTTTTAATCCAGTATTCCAGTATCGTGATGTGCTGAAAGTCACTCGAAAAATGATAATTTTTCGATTTATTTATTTTTTATTTTTATATTATACGAAGTAGGTAGTTGAAAGTACCCGAAGTAGATGTAGATACTTCTATCCACAATTCCACACTAACCTAAATAAAACTATTAAGCTGAAAAAAATGATAAATATATGTATACGAGTATATTGGTATAATTTATATACCTACTTATATAGTTATATATTATAGTTATAACTACGTTATAAGTTATAACAGTGTATCGTTATAGACTTATAGCAAATAGTGTTGACAAAAGTAACTTACTATATTTACTTCTACATTTTTTTTTGTAACACGTAATATAATATTGTATTACAATTATTTATTTCAATAAGGAAAAATAATTCGATTTAATTATTATCAGTAATTTTACATAAGTAATCGGTTATTCATACATCATAATATTATTATTTAACTCTTGTTATAATCGTTTGACGATTTTGGAATAACAATTTATATTTTCATACTGCAAAAGATTCAGGATCAGGATATTTATTAAAAATCTTTATAGATGATAATAACATAAAATATAGATGCTTTTGCTTTATCATAGTAAATATATTATTATTATATGTAAAATGTAATATAAAATTATTGAGTATAAAATAAACATATTATAATGTTTATAAATATTAATATTATTAGTACCTAATATATTATGATAATAATAATAATAATAATAATAATAATAATATAATATTATAGATAAAGATAATAAATATATTATGCGTTATACAATATTGCACAAATTTGTGATTAAAAAATAGTTTGATATTTTTTTTAATTATAAAATATAATATAAGTTAGGTAATTGAGTTAAATGTTTTTCATGAGCAACTATATATTAAAATGTAATGAAATTGAATTTTTCTGCAATAAGTATACTCATCTACTTTTATTACTTTTAAAAAATAATTTTCCCAAAACTGTTTATTTATGGTACATCCATTTGCATTATTAAAATGTGATGATAAATTGTATATTTATACTATAGGTTCCTACGTGTTTAATTATATTAAAAGGATTGATTATGTTATCTTAGGTATAAATTTATACTTTTGGAACTTTTAACACGGGCATTATGACCCAAATTATTTATAAATTAATGATTCTTCATAGCATAAGATATTCGGTAAAAAAAAAATATTGTTATAATAATTTCTGAGTTCATCATTTTATCAATATAATTCTAAATTAAGTATTAAACAATGTTGAAATAATTAAAATATACGTCCGGTTTCAATCCTAAAATATTTTAGAATCTAGATCACTATAATTATAATATATATACCTAATGTCGAGAAATATAATATTAATATATAATATTTGGTTATATTTACAGGTTTTGGCGCAAACTATATATAGCAAGGATAACAAGGTAAGGGTGTGTGGTGTGTGTGCTTTGTAGGATTATTTTCATCGTCATATTTATCATAATTCACAATATGTCATTGGTAAGTATATATTAAAAATAAAAATATATTATTATTTTATCAAACCTATAAATTATATCGTTTAATTTTTATTTAAAACTTTAGAGAGAAATCAAAAAAATATTATAAAAATAATAATTATTATAAGTGTTATTATTGACCATGGACATACCACAAACATTGTATATATAATTTGTCCGTTTAACTTGTTTAAATGCATGCAATATCAAAATATATACATTAAATACAAAATAATAACAATATTATACTAGTACACGTCGGATAATTTTATGTATAATATTTACTGTTTATTATTTAAATATTTATCGAGCTATATTTAACTTAATATTATGTAAATATATTACAATCACGTATCTTCAGTATATATAGTTTATACCGTGTTGTAGTATATAAACTAGACATTAACACTGTTATGGTATAAGAATGTTTTGCACGGAAGACAACCATCACAAAACTAATCAGATATCAAACACAATAACAATATATATACATAAATTTTAAGGTTAAAAATTTAAGGCATAATATAAATTTGAAATTACCAACTATACTATTATATATATTTTGTGTATATATATAATTATTAAAAATGAAATAATTTTTCATTTTTAACTATATGGATAGATAAAATTGTATAATATCACACGATTATATTCCTATAATTTTTTTCTAATGTAGTGTCAATAACTCCTCAAACCAAATTATACTAAACAGAAGGATTTTCTATTTTTTTTTTCTGATTTACTATTAATATTATAAATCTACGCTTAATATTAACTATAAGCATAATATATTATTATTATAATAATTTACATAAATACATTATTTTAATTTTGTTTTCTTTAATTATTATTCATTTAAAGTATATATACGCGACTGCGGACTATAATAATATAATTTTATAATTAAAACAATAAATGAAAATATTTGGCTTGAGCCCACAACGTGACACTTTGTAAATCGTTCGGACGTTTAAATTTCTCTACACGCATATATTTATATACATTATACGTACACAATACACGGTGTGTGTATACGAACAAAGGACAATATTTAATTGGTGTGAAGTGTCGAGTTAGAAATAACTTTTATGTTTTATATATATTTTATTTATTTATTTATTTATTTTTTTGATAACGGATTCGTCGGACGATTTATAAATTCGGAGTAATGTATGTAAAAACTTTCAAACGTATATTTTATTATACGAAATAGCTGTTTTCGCATAATTAAATACGTATACTATCGTGTGTAGTAATAAAAATTATATACACGACCGACGACTGATTTGAAAACGACCTTACCGAACGCCGCGGAATGTTTTTGCTTATAATTATATCGAAACTCAGTTTTTTATGTTAATATTTATTTAACACGATCCCAGAAAACCATCGTTAGAATTGTTTCTAGACGCAAATACATTTAAAGTGGTATAATAAAAACGTTTTGCGACGATATTAATCTATATATATATATATATATATATATAATTCTTTTTTTTTTTTTTTTTTTTTTTTTTTTTTTTTTTTGCGATGTTTGGTGTACAATAATATACATATACCTATAAAAATTCCGAAATTTTTGCTACGAAAAACATACTTTTCGACATATTTATATTCGTTTTATATACGAGTACCTAAATTAATTATTAAAAATATTCGTAACTCCAAAACTGTTGCCAAATCTCTACGGAATGACTGAAGAGGCGTTCCTTTATAAACACAATAACGTTCATAATAAAATTTTATAAGACGACGATGAAGAAATTCTTATAGGTACCTACTGCAAATAAATAATATGCAGAATTATCATGATTTCGGGTTTGATACGTTTGTCCGATATTCAAATGTTTCGACCAGGGCCTAAAATTTAAAAATTTTCGTACTACACGATTACTCATATTTATAGTAAAATTATATTATATATATTGTATATTTATATTATATATTTTAGATTCTGAGCAAAACGATTTATTAAAAATACACTTTAATTTCTGAAATAATATTTATTTTGATAATCTAACTAGTAGGTAACTTGGCTTCTTCAAATAGGTAATTTAAGTTTTGAAATTTCATGTGTTATATGGTTTTCAAATAATACTATCTATTTATAATGCAAAAATGAAAAAAATTAGACCATAATCAACTACACAATTTAAAATTTCGTACTACACATTTTATTATTCGTACTGCACTAAGAGTGTCGTAGTACACACAATTTTAGGCCCTGGTTTCGTCATAATAGTTATGTATTATACAATCGTTTTTCTGGCGAATAATAATAATAATATATTCTGAAGATCATTCCGTTTCCGTCAAAAGTTATAACTTATTATTTTTGTATCAAATCCGAGTATGTAGATTATAATATAAAAAATATTATAATCATCGTATAATAATAATACATATATAATCTATTGTTTTACGCCGATATTTCCAAGCTCGATCCGTTTTATCCACGTACGCGTACAAAATATATATTATTATATTTATATAATTTATGCGTGTTATATTTTTTTTTTACGGTTTGTTTCGTCTGTTACTACTGTAAATCACCGCACAATGCATATAAAATATAATAACAATAATCGTTTTTTACGATCATTTTTACGCGGTTTTGCAAGGAAAAATATATAATAATTCGTTATTTCGATAATATTAAATGCGCATATAAAGTAATATAATATACAAAATATAAGTCTGTTGTTCATGTCGCGTCTAGTCAACTATACACTTTAACTGGTAACTGGTACCTATAGTATACTGGGTGTTCCACGAGGTTTGTTTCAGCAAATAATTTTTGATCTATTACATATTTTTAGAAACTTATTTTTTCAACATATTTATGTATGTATAATATATTATATACAACTCACATTTTTCATTATTACAATTTTTCTGGTTAAATTAATAAATTATTTATTAATTTTTAAAATTTAAAAATAATCAATTTATATTCAATATTAACTATTATAGATATTTTACTTATTAACTACGGCGTTTCATTTCTGTTTCATAATAAACATAATACAAGTATATTATTGTAATTATATTTGAATTGATAAATGATAATTTAAAATTTTAGTATGGTAATATGGTAACACGTAACTACGTCCTAATTATTAATGGTTCAATGAAATGGTCAGAATGTAACGTTCGCTTATCATTTACTGATAGTTCTGTCTGTTATTCGAAGTTTAATTAGCTAAAAATTCATTTATTTTTCATTTTTTTATTTAGCTATAAATTTGGCCTAAATTTAATTTTCAATTAAATTTTATAATTTTAAGAAAAATCAAGACTATAAATTCGTTATGTGAAAATTTTAATTAACATGAATAAATTTTAATTTTTTTTTTTTTTGATTATAAGTACTCAAAAAAAAAAAAAAATTATAAAAATAACGAAAAGTGTGACTTGTAAATACAAATAAATATGTTGCAAAAATCGGATTTTAAAAATATGCAATAGATCAATAGTTATTGGTTAGGATAAATATTGTGGGACACCCGGTATACCTAATATACCTGGTATATGTAAATATAGTCACGTTACATAATTTATTTTAATAATAATAACACAACAAAAATACATATAATATTATTTTTATTCGTATATAATATTTAATTTTATTACTATACTCACGTATATAATAAAAATAATAATAATAATAATAATAATAATAATAATATAGTCATGTTATAATATTATAACATGGTGAGACCCAAGTACGTTATTGGCACAATAAAATAGTGCATTTATGACGACTGCAATAATAGATAATATAATATTACATATTATGCACTACATGCACATATACATACTTATCGTGGAATACCTACTACATTACATTATACTTATATTAAATTACTATTTACTGTTAATTTATATAGTTACATCTTACATCTTATATATATATATAATATAGTATTATAATAAAAGATGATTTATTAATAAATTATAAAATATTGTATGTTTATTTCTAATAGTAATTTTTTTTAGCATAATTTTTGGAGATTATTGTTTTATTTTTTTTAATTATAAATTATAACGTTTTAAAGAAGTCAATATACTATTATATATATATATATATATGTGTGTGTGTGTATAACTTATAAGTACTTAAGACGCATGCGTGCGACTTCTTAAGCAATTAGTTTCACAAGCATAATAATTAAATCGATTGGATTGAATAATATTAAAAGTGGAAGAACACAAGTGTCAATTAGTCAAGACTATACAATATAAATAATATATACCTATTAGGTAATTTTCTTTTAAGTCATACTCGTATTACGTATAAATTATAATTTATTAGTGTTAATCTAAAATCAATATTGTTATTATATGAATTATATGTTTTTAAAATAATAAATCGGTAGGTTTATGTTTATTTACAACTGTAAAAAATGCGAACCGCATTATTTTGAACGTCGCGTACGTTAAGTTGCCTAACGGGTACGGCGACAATGTTATGATATTATGACACGATATTTGTTTATGTATTTTATATTTTTAAGTTTACGCATAATATAATTAAAAATAAGAACTTTCTACTTACATTGACTTAACCATTTGAAGTACAATAATAAATGAGAAATGGGACATTTTTTAAATAAGAATAATACTGTGTGAAATTCAAACTTTGAAGTTGGAACTGTATAAACAATTAAACAATGTACTAATATTATAACCTATAAAATGTAATTTTAATTAAAACGATATTCAACGAAATATGATTTATTTAAAAAGTAAAGTTCGAATAAACGAACGTTTAAAATTCGACATTATTCTCATATCTCTTATCTTTACGTAAACTTTTTTTTACACATAAAATAGGTATAACACAATGATGCTATGTTTATAATATCGTGTTCTTAACGTATTATATTACATTTTACCCAAGTATAGGATACTGGCTAAGTGTATGCATAATATATAATATATACACGTACAATTTAAATTTTTTATACATATACGTTAAGATATTTAATGACATTCGATTGTAATCTTATTATGTATCATAATATTATATACATATATCTTAAGGTCGAATAAATTATTACAACAATAAATAATATAAAATCCACTTATATAATGTATAGGCAAAATACATCGCACGTTTGTTCATAAGAATGTTTCGTATCGTAATAATTAGTATTTTGTATACACTATGGGCTGTTGTGCATATTATATTGTATTTTATATTTTTATATGTTATCAAATAACATATAAATATATTATTATTATTATTATTATTATTATTATTATTATTATTATTATTATATACTTATTATATATTTTTGTCCAAAATCATAAAGTAAATACAAATAATAAGAGTGAATGAATTTATTTAATTGAGGGGAAAATGAAATAAAAAATGAATTGAAGTCATTATTTCAAAATAATAAGACCGTTTCCAAGAACGCGTCTTATCTCTATCTAATCTTTACACTCTAAACCACTGCAATGTGTATTTACGAGTATGATACACAACAATACGCTATGATGATAACTATTATACACGTCATAATTTTACATTACCATAATTTATATTTTTTTAAATATTTATCATAATATTATATCTATTATATCTAAACTTATATAGCTCTAACTATCTAATATAAATATGTAAAAAATAATATAAATAAAAAAAGTTAAGTAAAGGTATAAAGTAAAGAAAAAATATATATATATAATATATATATATAAATTTATTTATATAATACATTTAAATAAAATATGTGTTATTCTTCTTTATTTATTTACATATAAAACCATTGTAGATAATATACGTATATATAATATTTTTTAAATAAAAAATAATTATTTATATATTATATTATAAAATACAAATACTGTACTATAAACAAATAGTATATTTTTAATAATAGCCCCCACGTAATTTTCAAATGGCCTCTATATAACAATAAATTTTGCCAAAATAATTTCATGAGATGCATATAAATTAAAATAAAAAAGTTTTATATTCAGATTATATATTATATATATTTATAATGTAAAGAGGTGCTTGAAGCGGCCTGTAATTTATAATAATAATAATTCAATATGTTGAAATTTAAGCTCGGTGTCGGTACGTTTCGTTTTACATACCTATATTAAATATATATAGCAATATTATTAGTATAGACACAGTTCATAAAAAATGTAAAATTTATAAATTTTAGGTACATTTTGTGAAGACTGATAATACTAATAATTATAGAATATTAACTATAGGTATTATACTTACAACTAATATTTTAATATTTTATATTATTATATACTGCAATATAATGAATGAACGAGTTATTAGTTTCCCTAAACATTGATAACAACGTATAATAATAATATATTCATAAATTTATAAAGATAATAGGATTAAAAAAAATTGTATAGCTACCAAAAATCAATAAATATCGAAAATATAATAATATGATGATTGATGGTGTGGAATTGATATTTTACTTGTACGTTAAAAGATATAAGTATAAAATCAATCGTTAAACTTTTAAAATTCGCGGTTTACAATGACGCGTAATTCTATTTTAGTATGTACTGATATATATTATTATGAATCCGTGCTAAAAAATATATACGTTTATTGTTTAGTAAAAATGTTCTAATAATAATAATAATAATATATCAATAGTATTTATAATATAACGAGATATTTATACTTAGTTTTAAAAAAATATAAATTAAAAAACAGATAATATTAGATTTTTTTTTACTTATATAATATAACATTCAATTTTGAAGATAATAATAATATTTATTATTATATACGTTATGGAGACGGACACGACAAACTTTTATATTATTTATTTTATACGGTATAAATAAATACGTTTTTTTTTTTAAAAAAAAAATAATAATACGAGTATATACAGTTATGATAGATGTATAGGTTCTATACATAGATATGAATATATACCATTAGTGACCGGTATAAAAAAAATATCTAATTTTTATTGGGCCATTATTATTATAATATTATATATACATATTATGGATGATAGGTATAATAATATTATTGTAGTAAAAGTAGGTGTACAAACTCGTAAAATCACATTAAAAACAAATAATAAATAAATTTTTTTTATTTGGAGTTTACAATAATAATGATATAATGAACATATATTAAAATATAACCGCAAACGAGTATTGTAGGTTTGTTAACATATAATATAATATAAATTTGTTTTATTTTACTTTCATAATTTTAAATTTTATAAGAAGAGTTCTATTTTATAATATATACTAATAAATAAAAAACCCAAGCCCACAAAAATTTTTACTCTATTATACATAATTTTTAGATACTGAAATAATAAAGTAAAATTTTTTGTAGACTTGTGTTTTTTATTTGTTATTGTTCACTTTCATACATCGAATTATAATAATAATAATAATATATTTATATTACACCTATTAATACCTACATTCGATCTCGTTACAAATTTTATTACCTATACCTTATGAATTGATTTATAACAATATATACGATAATAACACGTATTTCTATATAAATAAATATCATAATATTATTGTTGGACGGTACATTCACGCGACAGTATAATAATATATAGGACACGTCATTACACGCGTGACATAATTTTTAGATTCGTTCGTTTATTAAATCCGGCCCAGAGTCGACAATAATAATTATTAATATTTATATCCTATGTAATATATTATATTGTATACGGGCAGACTTGTAAAGAATACTTTTAGGTTTTAGGTCGTAAATTGGAATAAATATGTATATTATAAAAAAGTATTCGGATACATTTTAAAAATATATAAATGTATCTTATTTTCAATCACAGAAAAATATAAAAATATTACTACAGGTATCTTCTAAATAGGCATATAAAAATATTAACTGTAAAATATTGTACGATAATGATATACATCAACGTGTTATATTTGGTTTTTCATACCAATATCAGCATTTCTAACGACTAATAAATAAACATTAAAAATTAAGGGGGTGAATGAGAAAATTGAGATTAAAAATGGTACTTAAATAAACATACTAATTAATATATTATTATATTATTGAAAATATTTTAATTATTATTCGAATGACATAATAAATAGTATAAAAAAGAGATATTAAAAAATAGTATTCAGATGTAGCTATTTTTATTCGAATAATACAGCCGAGGGGTATATCGTATATATGATAATATTAATGATAATATTATATATGATAATAATATTGACAATTTAATATCATATAAATTATAATAATATTATATTATTATATTTAAAACGTCCGCCGACGTATTATTATACTCGTATATATACTCGTACAATCTATTTGGAAAAATTAAAAAAAACATATATATTATTAAAATGTCGTTTATATTACAATAATATATACGAACTCGTGCCCACGATAATAATAATGTGATTTTAATGTATAATAATATTTGTTGTTGTTGTTGTTATTATTATTATTATTATTATTATTATTATTATTATTATTATTATT
>JAIUCT010000001.1:29685322-29716967 GCA_021307375.1 Tetraneura akinire | reverse complement strand
AATAATAATAATAATAATAATAATAATAATAATAATAATAATGACAATAATGACAATAATAATAATAATGACAATAATGATAATAATGATAATAATAATAATATTTCGTATAGGTAACAGAGAGTAAAAAAATAATAAAAAAATTTGTCTAAAAAAAATCCGAGTCCGAGTAAAAGCGCTGGCGGCGGTTCGCACGGGACCGCACGCGTCCGACGATTGGTCGTCGACTCTTAGTTAGGTGGAAGAGGGGACTCGCCGACTATGAGTGGGGGAGCCGCCCGTTTACCGCGCCGCGGCCGCCGGCCCGCCGAAAACGTGCACGCGGGCCACGATGCTCGTGCGCGTGCGCGCGTAAGTAGTGTGCGTGCACTGTGGTGTGGCCGCTTCGCCGTGTTTCATGAGCGAGAGAGCGAGAGAGAGGTACAACGCGACGACGACTGCGACGCGGACGACGACGACGACGACGACGACGCCGACGACGAGACGACGGTCGACTGGGCCCCGCCAATACCCTCCGCGCACCGCACGGGTCATAAACGATCTCACAAACAAGTGCTCAACGTTCGGAAAATTACCCTCCGCCGTAATACCATTACAACACGACGGAAGGCCGTCGTCGTCGCCGCCGCCGCTGCTGCCTCGCGGTTCTTTTCACGCCGCACTAGTCCCGCGTCCGCACGTTACTTTACACGTTTTTTTTTTTTTTTTTTATATATATCGTATAATAATAAATAATATTGTTGTTGTTGTTATTAATTATTATCAATTATCGTCATTATCGTATAAACATAACGTCGGTATCGTACGCGATCGTACATAGAAATCTAAGAATACTACGGTACTACTACGTTCCGTCGCGACAGTGGTTTATATTATTAATATTATATTTTTATTATTATTATTATTATTACCATTACATTATAATTATTATTATTATTATTGTCGACATTATATACGAGAAAAAGAAACCGCATCTACGGACACGGTCAGAATGTGGCGTTAACGCTCGTGCTCCACATATACCCGCGAGTATACCGCGGTCGTGTCGTCGCAAAATACAAACGACAGTATATTATATAATAATATTGTAACCTATACACGATATTATTTTTATTATTTTTTTTTATAGTTATTATTAAATTATTATTATATACGATAATTTACTCGATATACCCTGCAGTATAATAAATATAACGTAAACACAAGTGCTGTGGTTCGCTCGTTCGTTCGAAAATAAACCCGCCAAGTCCGCGGCATGAGTTCAAAGTTTATCATAGACAGCATGCTGCCCAAATACCACCAACAGTACCACCACCAGCTTTTGAACCCAGTGATTACGTCCACCGGCGGCCTGGACTCTTCGGCCGTTAACTACAGCCTGACGCCGAACAACTCGTCGTCGAGCAGCGCGGGCGGTTCGCCACCGTCCACGTCGTCGCTGGTCTCGCCGGCGGCCGGCCGCATGTACCCGTATGCGGTCCACCATCACCACCAACAGCAGTTTGGCGCTGCGGCCGCTGCCGCCGGTTCCATGGCGTTCTCGTCGCCGGGCTCGGCCGCTTTGGCCGCCGCCGTCCAGGACGTCGCGGACAAGACGTCCTCGTCGTGTCGTTACGGTGGCGGGGTGGGCGTCGGCGGAGTCAGTGTCGGCGGCGTCTCCGCAGCGGATACTATGGTCAACAGCTACGCCGCGCTGCACCATCACCACAACCAGAACGGCGCTGGCGGCACCGGAGCCGTTTCGTCCATGGCCGCGGCCGCTCAGTTCTACCATCAGGCAGCCGCCGCGTCTGCCGTGGCTGCGGATCCGCTCAACACCGCGTGTGCCGGCCAGCCCGGCGGACCCGGTCCGCAACCGATGCCCGACATACCGCGGTATCCGTGGATGTCCATCACAGGTAAGAATTAAGAATACCTAATTATATAGGTATATGTTATTAATATAATATAGTACTTATTTTATTATTCAACCCACACCTACCATGTTGTATATTGGTATATTCTCGTTACGTATGTAATTATACCTATTCCTATTATATAACCTAACCTATTTGACGCGGAAGAGCTCGAACCATGTATTTCAGGTCAAATATCAGATGTGGTAAAGCGTACTTATATGTCTGTTCAGACAGGCAATTTGCATTATTCCGTTTGCTTTCGTATTAACATATCACATTATCACATAAATTATGTCCGGATTCTTATAATGATACTATATAAAAAAAGGTCTGACTGGAAGGACTCTGGCTTACAATTCTTAGTAAGCAGGTGACCAAATATACGTATATGCAAATTAATTTTTATAAATAAACTTATAATAAATAATGTTTATTACAGTCGTATAACTTAATATTCTAAAATAATTATAATTTGTACTTTATTATATTATTATAGTAGACGGAATTAAAGTAAAAATATCGTAAAAATAAACTTCTTCGGATATGTCTTTTCATTAATATACCTAATGGAGGGACATTTCTGTATGTTCATATTAGACAAGGAATTATAAGTGATAAGCAGAGCCTGATTTAGAAAAAAAAGGTCTGGAGCATTAACACTTTTCAGGTACCTACCTACCAATCAATTTTATTGAAAACTTTTTTATTACCTATACTATACAGATTCTAGAAAATATGCGCATAGGAAGAAAGATTACCAAAGAACTTGCCTAATTTATTAATCTTGTAGCTTTAATAGTATTTATAAATAAAAATAATAAACAAATAACATAAAAATAACATAAAAATTAACATTTAAAAAGCAAAACGAATACATGAGTATATTAAACGAGGTTGAAGGAATGATTATGTGATTTATTATAATTAAGATTTAAAAGCAATGATAAATTTAAATTAAAAAAAACGATTCTAAGTATATATTCATATACAAATATAACAATATATAATGCCACTACTAAATAAATATTATACGGATAGGATTATGTACAAAATTGTTTGTTTACACAAATTGAAAATAATCAAAAATATTTTATACAAAAAAAAATCACAAATTTGTTTAATAATTTTATTACGTATAAAAAATATTTGAGTAAATTCATAAAAATATTTTCAAATCGTACATCTTCATCATATTTATTTGCTATTACCTATAAATTATCATAAAATAATTATATCAGTTTCGTTAAAAATATATGGGTTTTCTGATCCTTTTCGTTCTTTTGTAAATTTAGATTGTTTTTTTTACTGATTATGTAAACTATTTAGAAATTTGAAAAATAACCTAAATAAAATGTTCAAAAATAATCTTTTATAGGTACACACAATATAAAATAAATAAATATACAAAAATTTAAAAATCAATGTACCATCATTATAAAACCAAACATCCTATGGCTTCGCTCAGAATCGAATATGTATATTTATCAGCACAAGTCTGTTTTGGTCAATAAGGAGTGATGTGCCCCTAAAGGCTAAAATCAATTAAATATGGGGTCAAAATGCTATAGGATTTGAATTTGAACTTTAAATTTATAAACTTGAACTTGGTGATAGATAAGAATTGTAGTATAAGATATAACAATATCTTTTCATTACCCATATCAATTTTATACATGTATCTGGTTGACTTATTTTAATAGATTAAAGTTTAAAGATAACATAGGATATAAGTACTAGCGCACGTACGAGGTGCTTTGTGGTTAGCACTAGCTCCAAATCTTCAATTAGCACTCATTTTTTAGAAAATTAAATTATTTTTAATATCGAATATATTATACAATAGTTGTATAATATTCATCTTACACTTATGAATAATTATCTCAATTTCTATTTCTGTAATATCGTAATATAAAAAATAATATAATATACATATAAACCTAAGGAAATTTGTTTGTATTATACAACATGTATAAAATTGAATGATGCAAATTATTAATTATTATGCAATGTGTACCTATTCTTATATTATTTTATATGGGCATTCGGTAGTTAATAGTAATGTAGTTTACTGTATACCAAAATATAATAATGAGTGTTTTTCAAATAGCAACACAAAAATTTTCAGTCAATTGTCCGTAGTTTGCAATGAGAATTTTTTTTAGAATTTTAAGTGGCTCCACATACATGTTTTGATCCACTTTTCAAAATTATTATTTTCCTAACTACGCATTTTTCATGTTTTCGAATGTATTTATTTTCATTTGTACAATATTTTTATTTACTCGTATATTATTATTTAAGGTCAAATCTTGTTATAAAAACTATAAAGTTAAATTTTGGTAATATTATTAATAATAAAATGTACGAGTATATATAAAAAAAAATAAAATAAAATATGTCTACCTTTTATAATATAATTACACATATTATTTTATTATAATTAAGAATTTTAAGCATTTAATTATTAAGTGTTATTAATTTTAATTTGTCATTAAAACTAGGGACTTCTTGCCCTAAAAAAAAAAAAAAAAAAAACACTAAATAATATGCTTTAAAAATATGCACAACCAAATAATATATTACCATATAATATTTTTTTATTAATCAATCGAAATATTATATAATTAAATTAATTTAATTATCTCAATGCCCGTATAGCACTCATAAAATATATCCATGTGAAAAATTATCGACAGCTAATAGCATGAGTACATTAGTATTAAAATAATATACTTAACGCTAGTAGGTAATTTCATATATTATCGATATTATTGCTATAAAGGGAATATAACACAAACCACAATGGTTTTTACCAAACACAATTTTTCCAAATATATATTTTTAAGGACATTTAAAGTAAAATCATAGTTACATTATTTTCAAAATACAAATGCATATTATGAAATGTGCACTAACGCGTAAAAAACTGTGAAATATGCAAAATATGCAACAAAAACGATTAAATATAAAATGTTTAAGATTTAGAAACGAATTTCTAAAGCACTTAGCTATATTGTGCTAGAAATCCCTAGTCCTATTTATCATCATAATTTTAATTTTATACCTATAATAATTTTTCCTGTACCTATTATAAAAATTTAATTAATTTCATATTTTTAAGAAAGCCATCATAATATTAATTTTTTATGATAATAAAATAAATACGATTATTTTATGGGAAATTGAACGTCAATGACTCAATGTTCAAATTGAATTTTTTTTTAAAGAATTAAAATAATAAATTGAATCGTGAATTATAAAAAAAAATACTCTTTTTATGTTGTTTTGTTGAGGGGAGGAGGTTAAATTTTTATTAAATATAATTATATCACCCCCGAGCTTTTAACCGAATGTGCGCAATCCATATGGTAATATTATAATTTATGACCCAGACGTTATATACGTATTATAAGTACACCTATATAATATTAAAATAGTATACCACATACGTATTATTATATTATAGTATAATAGTTTGTGTTTCGTGAAATTATAATTAAAACCCTCTTCGCATGATATCATACCAATCGCGTTTAAGTACATTTTTCCTATCAATTCAGACTCGTATATTTTAATATAGCGTATTATCTAATGTTTTTATTCATATTTTACGATAAGAGTCTATTATTATGTACACATATATAACATATGGGGACATACAAATATAGCCTATGCAATTTATATTATTATATTACAATATAAATACACGTACCTATCGTTTATTTTTTTTTATTTTGCGCAAATTTCTGCACGTGTTCTCAATTAAACTTTTGCACAAATATTTCTATGTGCATTTCATTTTTGTATACATGCATCAAAAGTATTAAAGTATCAATATGTTAGTATAATATATATTATATTACATTTATACCAATAAGGCAATAACTATGTAAACATATAATAATAATTAATATAAAATATTACATATGAAGTATGTGATTGCAATATAAATAATACAATATAATATAAAAATAATGTTCCTATTTTTATTTAATAGATTATACAGTATTTCTTATTATATAATTAATAAAATTCTTAAATTAAATTATAAGTTAATTTAGTTATATGTAAGAATAGGTACTATTATTAATATACGTAATTATTTTTTATTAACTCAAACAATAATACTTGTACTCGTATTACAATATTATGGTATTATATGACGTTTCGTGTCTCAATTTTAAAGTAGGTGCCTATAGTTAGGTAATTAAATATTTTAAACTACAAAAATGATATTAATTTTATAACTATATAATATTATTTAGGCCACCAAATAATATTAATTATTAAAATACAAATTTATGAGGATATACCTATGTCCTATATTTTATATGTTATGTTGCTTATGTCTATATAATATATTATTATATATACGTTCCTATCATAAAATATGGCTATAAAAATTTAATTGCACTATAAAGTATAAATTATATGTAAATAAGTAATAAACATATACATTTTAATTATGTGTACAGCAATAACAATTATACTAATATAAATTAATGACATAAAGTAAATTTTATTAAATTATATACATTAAAATGAAATACTACACATATTATATTTTAATAAATATTAATAGGTATATACCTGTATGACTTATGCCAAATTTCAATGATAAATTATTAGCGTTAATATAATACAATTAGTGTGAATATTTAAAACATTCAATTAATACAAACTGATACGTTAAAAAAAAAAATCATTTTCATAAGAAATTAATAATTTGAGCGATATTATTTTGTAAAGTTTTCATTTTTTTTTTCTAGACTTTATAGGATAATGTACAAAATATTTATTATATATTATATAGTTTTTGTATAACATTGCTAAAAAACTATATATAAATTGTATCAATATTCATAAGTTAAACTAATTATTAAAATTACATTTTTTTAAAAATCCATAACATTCGATTTCATTTTTGAAAAAATGAATTCGTTTATAATTAATTATTAGTTTTAATCATTCAATTATTCATAAACATATTATATAATATATAAATAAAATAATAATAATAATAAGTTACTTGTAGTTATAATAGGTACTATATTATGTACAATATTACAATTTATTACTATTATAAAAATATTTTCAGTATTTTTACAAATATTTAATTATTTTTACCCGTAAATATGATGATATACAAAAAAATAGTTTGATTTTTTTTTAATTGTAATATAATAAAATAAAATATTATACTTGGAATTTAACCAATTTAAATTTTAAACCATCTTTCTATATTATATCATATTGCATTACGCCCGCATCTCATTGTAGGTATTTTATTTTTTTGTATAGCTATTATTGTAATACATTTATATATATAAATACTCGCCCTGAATATTATCTCGTGTTTTATTTTATTAAGCCCGTCATCGCGAGACGTTAACGCCTACATTTATTATTCAATTAATTGCAGTAATAAATAATTAATATAGTAGCATAATAATAATTTTTATTATTATTATTTTTATTATTATTTTAAAATAATATAATATGTATTTTTTTTATACTTAAAGGAAAATACTTTAATGTTGTCCATCATGCACATAAACGAGTAATTTCCCCTAATTAAACCTCATTGAGATGTTATTTATTATATTTTTACACGTATTATACGTACAATTCCAACGTACTGTACTAAAAATAATAATAATGTGTCTTTCGATGATTAGAATATGACCGATTATTCGAATGAACGACAACAAACGGATTGCGGTTAATTATGCGTTTTTTAATGAACGTTTTACGAGCGTACGTCAATTCGGATAAGTTTTTCGATTTTATATTCGTTTAAAAAAAAACGTGATGGCTGAAAAAATATTAAAGTCGTTATTATTATACGGCGGGCGCGCAATAAACGTAAAAAAAAAAAAAATAGACTCGAATTTATGTGAATATTAACCCTTTTTTTACCATTTGCAGATTGCAAAAAAAAAAAAACGTACGACCAATTAAAAAAACACACGTTATATTATTTTATATATAATAATAAATACTATATAAATTATCTGCGCCGCGCTTAAATGTTTTTATTTTACCGCAAATTACATGAAAATATTATAAGTACACGATATAATTAATTATTATTTTACACGGTCGTCAGCGGCGTTTACCGCGGTTAACCGCCCTGGTATACGGTATATACCTATTGCTATTATACGGCTATATAGGTATAATTAATATATTATAATATACCGCACGAACCGCGTTTAAGTTTAATTAAACCGTTGTCACGTAATATAATATTACAAATATTATTATCGAATAAAATATAATTCGCCCATATTTAAGTCGTAAATAATTGATATATATATATATATATATATATACACACGTTATTATAATATTCATTATTAAAATTCATCATTATTATTATTATTATTATCATTATTATTATTATTTATGATAATATAATATTTCCTATACGCATACAAAGCGACTAAATTATAATATTAGATATTATTTACAAGTATATTATCACCGTGTTGATTTTTATACAACGAGACTATTCGTATATCGTATAAATATTATAATTTTTTTTTTCTGTCGTTTTTTCGTATAATATATTATTTTTATACTTGTAATTCCGTCGGTTTATTTTACCTATATATCGTATAATAATATTTTGTAGTTTTGTGTTCGCCCACCCGCTCACGTGGATCCGGCCGCGGTTACAAATAGGCTGCGGAAACACGCAGTTTCCACGTATACATTTATTTATAACTCGTTTTTCGTATTTATTTTATTATAATTATTGTTATAATTTTTTAAATTTTTTCTTTATTTTTTTTTTTTTTTTAATACGACGTAAAATGAATAACCGCACGACGGAGACGGCCGTTTGCATAATTATTCATAAAAAAATTAAGTACAATGCGCACGACCGTAGGCTCACCGAACAATAGACGACGGAAATTGCGTTTCGCAGTAGGCGGGCGGACGTGTCGAGAAGAAAAGCGTCGTGAAAACAGGTTTTTCTTCGTAAGAATTTTTTACCGAACCGACGGATAAAAAATTTACCAGTATTTAAAAATTTACATTCATCGCGGCTCCTCGTGTTCGTTTTCGGACCATCCTTTCGTGTAATTTTTTTTTCTGTTTATACACTTTTTATCATAATATATTACACTTTATATTGTAGCTATAGTTTAAAAGTTTTAGAAACTTAAAGTTTAAGTTAGAAAGTTTCAGAAAAATTTAAAATATAGTTTTCAAAATGTAAATTTTTGTAATTATTTCGATGGTCAATTGTTAGTAATATATTTTATCAGTCACTCGGCTTCTAAAGGCCAAGCCTTGTCAAGTCACTTGCTGTCTTCTTTAATAATTTTTGGTGAGAGGTAAAATCCATCCAAAGGAATAGATTTCTTCAAAGAAGGATTTACGCGATCTTCCTCGAAATCTTTTGCCGTCTGTTTTTATCCTTGTTTTTCCTTAATTATTGTTAATACCGGAAACCGTACGGGTCCTGTAGATTTGAAATATTATAATTATTTGTTTATTAAAATAGTCGTTTGGATTTTCGCTTTTTTTTTCAAGGCTCTCGAAATTCAATCGAAATGTGTGGTAAAAAAAAAAAAAAAATTCGTTTTTTTATCGTCACTAACATAATAATAAAATAATTATATATAATATTTATTCATTCGTAATCCACTATTATACCGACAGTATAAACAAAATTTTAACTCTATACCTACGTATTTTATTGATATGCGCGACTGTAATAAAATGTGAATAATTAGCATATCGAAAACGAATAAATTCAGTAATTTAATTTTTCTTTCGACTACTGACCGCGAAAGCGTCGTTTTTTTGTTTTTTTACCGTCGTCGTGCCCACAACCACGACAAATACACACGATTTCGAACTCGCACCAGCTGCAGGGCGATTATATCAATATTATTTATAATATTTATATATATTGACAATCGATAAAATAAAATACTCTGTTATTATGCTAACACACGACATTATATTATAATTATGTACGTAAAAAAACACGTTTGTAATTTATATTACGTATAATATTTCGTTCGAGCGTGCGGACAGACGGACGGTAAAAAAAAAAAAATAAATAAAAAAATAATACCCACACGAGAATCTTATTAATGCGTTTTGAGATTTTTAACGAGAATATTAGTGTCGAAAAAGTGATTGTTTTTTTTTTTTGTTTTTTATTACATAATTTAATACTTTATAATAGCGAATAATATACAGAAAACAAAATGAAGGTACGACTACGTCTCCGAGAGCTCTTCCGCGACGACCATATAATATTAAATGCCCACAATAACCAATAAATATCATTTAATGTATTATTATTATGTATTTATGTATTTTAAAACATTTTCGTCGTTTTTTTTTTTTGTTTTAGATTGGATGAGTCCGTTCGACCGCGTCGTTTGCGGTAAGTACCAAACGTCATTTTTTATTCGTATATAACACATACCAACCTAACATTTATATATATACTCGTATATAATAATTAATAAATTTAGTTACAACTTACAATTATTTAACAATTTACAATCGTAAAAAATATTACATTTATTCACACGACGTCTTAAATTATAATACGTATAATATCGTGTTTATGTTATTGTCTAAACCCAAACAATAATATTGTTAGTTTTTTTAACTATTTTTATTTATCATAAGTCATAACATAATCTTATTCGTCACTCGATAAATGATAAATATGATAATATCATCTATATCGTGGCTAAATTAAAAAAAAATTTATACATATATTTTTTTAAATTGTTCACGTGTTGCGTCTGATTTATAAACACCACATATTATTTTATATAATATTATAAACGTTGAAATATAATATCAGAATTACTTTCCGGAAAGGTTTAAATCATTTTTTTACTATAATTTTATTTTCTTATAGGTACAAATCGAAAATTAATTTTAATAAAATATTTTTTTAAAAATGAACATTTATCAGTGGTTAAAAACACTTAAAACCCCTAAACGGCCTAAACCCTCTGTATCTATATATGTGCAGTAGTATACTGAATATCGAAGTTGTATTACATTCTTAGGACCTTAGGATAAAATTAATTATAAAACTTACATTATATACTTACCGGTTACCGGTTACCACGCTGTTTATATAATAGGATACCTCGCGCTCGTATTTTGCGATTGTATACCAAACTCCAATGCCGGTCGTTCTTCGGTACACGCGGGCATAATATAATATTATTATTATATACATTAAACATTTTTATGGTTATACACACGCGGCCATTATTTAATAGGTTTTTATTGGACAACAATAAACGTTGAAACGCACACACACTCTCATACTATCTATTCGTATATGATGTGTTATACGTATATATAAAAATTATATTATGATTTATCGTATATTATACATTTTATTATTGTGCTCGCGCCGTTTCGACTACCGTCCTGGACGTTTATATGAATATAGGCACGTATATATTATTATATTATACCGTTATAATATAAATTGCGGTCGGTCGGGGGTTGTTTCTTAAATACATTATTATATTATTATATGCCGCAGGTACACATATACCCTTTGGCCGGCGTGAGATAATTTCACCCTTTTTCTGATATACCTATACGCCTAAACACCAAAGTGGATAAGTATTATAGTTTAACCCTTTCTACACACGAATATTATATAATATAATAATATATTCTTGACGTGTTCGAGTATTACATTATAAGGACGCATTGTACATTTGTACGCCTACCTGTATGATGGGTATAGGTACCACGTATGCGGTATATACCTACATAATATATTATATAAATATTATAATGCGTATAGCGTTCGCCGTGCGGTATATATTTTATCTTCGCCGCCGCCGCGAGCACCCAATGACGGCGACCGAGACGCGTATTGTCGTTGTTATCGCGTGATATATGCGGGAATAAATGAATGGAAGAAAAAAAAAAAAAGGAGAAAAGTCATATATAAAAAAAACCTATCTGTGGGCGCGCAGATGTGCGTGTGTGAAGGTACGACGAAAATTCTGTTTGTCTCGCCGAGAAAAAATAAAAATAAAAAAAATACTAATCTTCTGCTTTATTATACGTATGTAAATCGTATATGTAATATAATAATAATAATAATAATAATAATATATTATGAAATAGGTAAAGGCGATTACATTACGACTTCCAACGAGACGACGTATCGACCGGGGGTCGGATTTTATCTCATTAACATAAATCGCGTGTACACAATATTATAACGACGATAATATTATAATATTGTTATTTCGTGTATTTTATATTAGATTATATTATAAACTTTTCTCTCTTGTACTGTCGAAGGCATATAATCTATAAACGTTCGTAATAAAATTGTTGTCAACGCGCGTGGGACGAATGTAACGGATCGTATATGATATATTATTATATATTTATTACAATATAGGCGAGATAAACGTTATCATTATTATTTGTTATTTATTATTTTTGCTATAATACGTATTGTCGTTGGTCGGATTGAAAAAATAATTTCCAAATCGAAAATTTGGAATCTGCATTATACCGGTCAGAACAATATTAATATTCAGTATCGACGTAATCGATGGGATACACCTTCCACCTGTGTGATATTGTTTTTTACCGGTATTATAAATATTGATAAAAAAAGAATAATAAAAGGAATATTAGGTATATTATTTTTCAATAAAAAAAAAAAAAAAAAAAATGGCGTTTCCATTCATTTCTGTACTTTCATATAGGTAGATGTATAATATTGTGTATATTTTATACTTCGATATACACACGAGACGTCATTTTTCTTCAGCTGATTTCAATGCAAAACGATTATATAAAAATATAATAATTGTTGTCCACGATTTGTGCGTTTAAAATAATCGTCCGATAGATATTAGCAATTCGAGATAGGTACGTTCGAGCCATAATAGTATTTGTAAGTGAACAATAATAATGTCGTGTCGATAATACTTTTAAATTCATTTATCTCACGCCCGTCAATTTATACATGCACGCGTCTCAAGGTCTTCGCGGTATAATTACTATCGTATGATGGGCTCTAATGATTTTTAAAAGGAAGCATATTAATATATTATGATCAAAATTAAACAGGTATAAATTGAATTAGTTTTCTTCCGGTATAAATCACGTGTGTGACACCTATATATAATAAATGATTATGTTTTCTAAACAAAGGTTGTTTCAAGATATATATATATATATATTGGTATATCTAGATACACGTGAAAAATAAATTAAACGCGTGTAATTAAAAAAAAATATATAATATCTGCTATCGGAGATTATAATAAATAATTTTAAATCAATGGTGGCGAATTATCAATACACGAAAAATCGGAATATTATTATAATATTTGAACTTTATATTAAAACTGTATACGTGAATAATAATATTATCGGGGCAGTTATCCCTGAAAAGTTGTATATGCGTTTATATTATAAATAAATATAGATTTTAACTAGGTAAAATATCGTATATACGAATTATGAATCGATTATCGAATATTATAATACATTATTTTGTTATTGTTGAAACGGTGCCACTGTTTTTTGATACATTGTATATTATGACGTTTGCTCTTTGTAACGTCCTATATTATAAAAAAAAAAAAAAACTGAGTGGATAAAACATAAAACAAAAGTATCGAAATACTAAACGGAACAAAAGTCGTCTCGCGTAATAACAAATAACAATAATAATAATTATTATGTGGTCGTTGTATATAATAATATGGACGCGTAAAAAACACTGAGCAGTCGTGGAGACCAGCCCACTGAAAAATTCGAATATAACACGTTTACGGCGGCGGCGAGGAAAGAAATCTCTTGGTACAACCCATCATAATATAATAATATTGTATATTATTATTATATACCCGTGTATTGGTGATGTAACGGTCGTTTTTAAGTAGCTTTGAGGCGGGTTTTTATTTTATTTTTTATTTTCATAATAATATCCAATATCGTGGTCGGTCGAATAATAATAGGCTACATTGAAACTTTTATAATATATTATATTATGTTATACTCAGTACCGACCGTTCTCTAAATCGTCTGTAATAAACAAATAATATAATATTGCTGAGTATTTCCCGAGTAGAGACAGTATAGAGAAAATTATAACAGATTTTATATCCTCCCCTCGTATAATTTTATTATCGTCTTAAATTATTATATGTATATGATATCCAAAAAATCGAATTTAAATCAATTTCGGGTTTCGAAAGATCGTTTGAAAAAATCAAATCATATATAAAATATTATTTAAATATAAGTGAAAAAATGTATCGAGGGAATATGTTTATTCTTAACTTGAAAATCGCCATGACCATATAGAATAATTAACTCGTGGAAAATTCATATACATTTTAAGTGCCTCCATTAATACACAATATTATTATATATAAACTGATAGAATGTATTATTTGTAAAGTCTTTGACGCCGTCAATTTCATTTCCTCCCTTTTTTTCTACTCTATACATATAATTTATAATATACCAGCTTACCTATGAGTCATTTTTGTATGGATTCGAAATATTTTTCTAAATTATTATTTTTATTTAAATTTGTTATTACGGAAAACCAACTAATTAAAATACATTTAAATACATCTGCAGCGTTCAACGCATTTTTTACAAATTCCACTGCAGATTGCACAATTATTGAAAACTCGTTTATAATAGGGTTTTCACCTTTAACACGAGTTATAACAGGGCTATAACAAGTTTTTTTAATTCGTTAAAGATCAAACACGCGATTTATTCTATTAATTAAATAAATAATAATTTATCCAAATTTTATCTAGTTATAAATCGCTAGTCGTTATATAGTATAATAAGTTAGGTCTAGTAGGTATTTATTAAAATGTGAAAAAATAAAAATATATCATATGATATAGTACATAAATATATCATTTTTGCATAGGATGATATTTTTAATAACTTTTAAGAGAGAATATAAAAAAAAAATGTTTATTCTAATAATATTCGTTTAAACTCATATTAACTATAACATCATAATTTAAGTTCTACCATCTAGTCGTGTTCCTGTAAAGCCGAATATGTCATTATAACCATATATTCGGTTATTATAAATTTGTTCAATAACGGATGTTTCTTTCCCAAAATTATACACCGTACCTATTACTCTATTAATTACATGTTATATTTACTGGTCTAATCAAATGAGATATAATAACTGCTTTCTGACTTCTAGAATTTTAAACAACTATATATAGTTGTATAATATATTATAGTAAGTATAATATATTATACTTCGGTTAAAAATACCCATTAAAAATCTAAATACAAAAAAAAAATATATATATATATGTTTATACGGTAAAAGTGCGGTTTTGAACGACAACGACCTGGTATATGTATAATTAAGTACCACGGAGGTGTTTATTTTGACGATTTACAGGTCGCTTCGACGCGATTATGTTATAGTTATAGTCTAATAGTATATGGAAAATTTGAAAATGCCGCGAATCTATTAATTTGCACGCAATTACAACGTGTGTTTTACAATGGATGTTATTGCGACTATTATTTAATACATAATATATTTTTTACGTTCATTATTATTATATAATTTGTAACCCGTTCTGTGACATACCGCGGCGGTGATGGTGAAGACCGCACACAGACGCCGTCTTCGGGGTAGATCCGGTTTCGGTATATATGGCGGCGACTCTGGAGTACGTAGGCTGATATTTATTATCATTATTATTTAGATACGAGTATCGTAACGTAATACAATATATTATATCGTATGGTGTGCGAGGACGCTGATAAAAAAAAATAAAATGTATATTTATGGTCAAAAAATTATATATATAAAAAAAGGGGGAAAAAACGAGTATTCGGGATGAATAATAATATCTAATATAATGGTCGTCGCGGTGTACGTGTATACGTGTATAATATAATATAATACGCCATCGTATACATCGGTCGAGCAACGAGAAGTCGAGAAGGGATGAAACGACTCGTGGCATGTTTATTATCTATTTATATATTATTGTCGTGTTATATAAGTCCGTTGTTTTCTATATAATATGTTTAATATATTTCTTTACAATATTATAATATATTATATACGCATTATAACGCCCAGCAGGACACCGATAGCGCATTTTTCTTCTTGTTGGCCGTGAAATATCCGTATACATATATCGAATAGTCCAAAAAGTCTATGACGTTAACCGCAACCGTTCCGCGGTTACCGCTGCGTTAAGGTGCCTTCTACAGCTCGTCGTGAAACGTGATTTCCGAACAAAAAAAAAATTGTAGAGCTGCGATCGGTAGAAAATTATGGTTAGCGGCTGGTTATAACCGCAATTTACCTTAACCATTTACCGCTTATGATATACCGTACCTATATAGTTGAACTATAGAACCGTGATGTATCGCACGTTTTACGGTAACACGTGATAGAGCCTTTACACACACACACTATATACTATACTATAGCATTGAGTATATTTATATTATAATACTAATACTCTATTTTATACTCAATGACAATGGTATACCGGGTATAAGGTATAACACGTATACGATAATAATATAATATACGTGTAAGCTCGATATAGTAATAGTTAGCATTATTGTTAGCAATATACTTACCACGTGAAATAATAATACGACGAATCGTAATTTTGTGCCATAACAATAACGTTCTTATAAAAACAATATTATTATATTATATTATGTATTGCAGCCAATGCGATTTGCGAGTACGTGCAGAGTGTTCGTGGATATAAATAACGATTATGTTATTGACAAGGAAATAAAAATAAAAATAAAAAATCACGCGTATATATTTTATTATTACATAATAAATAATTTATGCATGCATATAATTGCACGTTGAGGTAGGTCGAAGTCACTGCAACTGTACACACGAAGTGAATAAAAAAATTATTTATTATTATTATTATTATTATTATTATTATTATTTTTATTATTATTATTATTATCGTATTTATTCTCCGTATAATGTACACGTCACGTCTGGTTTATATACTATGTACAAAACGCGTAAAATATCCTCGTGTGAATACGAGTATATATTATATATGTATACATATTTTACGATCGATCTTTCTTTTCTGCCCGCTCGTCGTTTTTTATATATACAATACATTGTATACATTGTCTTAAACACATGTCTGCATATATACAGGGTGATCGTATATATTATGCTATATAATTATATAATAAACTATAATAATTTACCGTGTTCGTTATAGAAACGTATAGTAAACGGAAAAACACGAGAAATTAAATTCGAATACCGACAAAGTAAAAAAAAAAAAATAATACTCGTTATAATAATTATAATGTGGGTAGATATCATATAATTATCCCGGTTATATAATATATTATATTATATTATATTGTAAATCATAGGTACCTATATTATATAAAAGAAACATAAATTATTATATATTATCACACGCTGCACCTAGATTTTATTGTTTACCTTTACACCGACACCGCAGTGTACGGTGTATATAGGTACATAATTATGGTATTAACCATTAACCGTTATATAACATATACCGCAATTATTGTAAAAATGCAAATATAATTAATCGTCCATATTATGGAAAATTATAAGTACATATAAATTTGTAATATACGTATACGAGTGTAATATATTACGCGTATAATATTCAAAATAATAATGTGTGCAGTGTCATCACGCGGATGCTCAGACATTATAAATTATAATATTGTAATGTAGCGAACATGATTTTGTCCGAATTATTTTTTAATAGCCCTCAATTTATTTTTGTCTGCCACAGCCCACAATGTAATCGTGCGAAGAATCACTAACCATATATACTTGAACTAATTTTTCATTATTTTTTTATTGCTTATTATTGAGAAATATACGATGAAGAATAGTCATATTATTACGACTATAAATAGTTCACTGTTATTATAAAATCATTATAATATTTTAAATGTCGTACAGATACAATTATAGCAGTGTCGTAATTATATGACGTAGGACCTCATCTCGGGAGGAATAGAATTTTTTTCTATTCTAACCTTACGAATACACACATCGGCTTCGGGGGATGTATTCCTTTCGTTCCTCCTTAATTACGCCATTGATACTTAACGTTAATGTTCGGCAAATCGAAGATTATCAGCGGGGAATTTATATCCTGCAAAGGGTCAAAAAATAACCTATTATTATTATCTTTAATTTACGAATAAAATGTGTGAATTAAGTTTATAATACACAAAAGTATATAATCGACATTAAATTTATCCAATTAAAATTACATTATATAAAATGCAAAATATGTAAACAGTTTTTGGTAAATTAGTATGAACATGAAATATAGACGTTATACGAATATTTCGATAAATAAAACCTTTAAATATTTTAAATAAGTATAATGTTTTTTCTGAACATTTTTACATGGATATTTTTTATTTTATATAGGTACTATGGAATACTTTTTTATATTTTTCCTAAGGGTTCGGTGCGTGTTTTTTTATACTTAATAAATCATATTATAATTAATATATTATATGATTATAAAAGATATCTACAATGTTTTAAACAGCATACTCGTATACATTAATATATTATACAAATTCTTAGTACCTATAATATAATGATAGTTTTAGATTATTTTTACGATTCATCATAAACTCATTTATTTATAATTTACTTTGGGTTGTTATACTCGTTGTGTTTATTTAACATTCGTTTTTACGATTAATAAAACTGAACGTTATTATAGCAATGTTAATATATGTTTAATATAATATGATTGAATACGGTTAATAACGAGGTGTTATCCAATTTAACTCTTTCGTTTGTTTATACGTATAATAACATTATAATATATTATAATACATTATGATTATCGATATTAATTACACCGATATTACATTTTCATTAATCGGTATGCCGACAATTGTATATAGTGTTATTATTAATAAACATTTATGTACAGAATGCAGATAAGTGATTCTAAACTAAATCGAGGTCAAATCGTTATAAAAAATATTATTCAATATGCCAATGAGACACACGTCCAAAGTCGAATATAATAATTAGGTATATGTTATAATATTAAAATAATAATAATAAATCATTTTACCGCGTTGGAATTCGTTTTTTCTCAGTTCTCATTTCTATACATGTAATATTATTACATGTAAATATTGTAATAGATGCTTGTGACCTATATTTGCTATACCCTATACATATTTGTTCATTCGTTAAAAATATATGTGTATACGTATATGTTAATTTTAATATAAAATACTATAATAACGTGATTCTACATTTTTCTACAACGTTGTTTTTCTTTTTTATTGTAAACATCGTCAAAATTTGGTATAAATTATAATTTAATACGATTTCCACATGATTTTTTCGGACAATAATATAATAAAATTTCAGTATCTTTCCATAGTTTTTATATCTCGGTAGATCGCGAAGAAATGGTTTTTTTTTTTTTAAATATCCTTTCATTATGTTTATGCTAACGTGCATTTTTTTTCTATATATCAATATAATATTATTCAAACAATACGACGTTTTGTCCCCACAATATGTTGGCGCCACTATAATAGCTGTACAAAGTATGTTACAATACATCCAGTTAATCGATTCGACTTCAATTATATTATATTGTAGATTTCCGTGCGTAGGATTGCGAGAAATTTTTCGATAATCGTACACGAAAACAAAAAAAAATATATATATTATTTAATAGTATTCAAAGCAACATTGCGTCTCGATGAAGTCCTAAAACGTGTTCGTCTTGGCAAAAGAATAAAATAATTACAATAATAATATATCGTTGTAAAATATTGCAAAACTGCAATAAAAATTCAGTATAATATTTTATAAGTCAGTCCGCTGTCCGCACTCTCACCATTTACGGATTTTAAGTTTTCTGAGTAAATACACATATGTGATATGTATATAGCCTACTGTAATATGTTTTTCTCTTTGTGATATACATGCAATATATGTATAATTATTATATCTAAAGTGGGTTTAACGAATGCAAAACGTATAATGACAAGAATAAATTACTTTAATAGTATATATTATAATTTATAATATAAGAAGTACCTATACTTATTGACGAATATTGTTAGGAATTTCAAAGATTTTACAAAAATTTAATTTATACAACTTAAATAAATACATTTACAGATATATTACCAGTATTATAATAATTATAATAAACATCATATATAATATATAATTTTAAATGTTATTATGGAAATATTTAGACAACTCATTAAAATATTATTATTTACATTTGTTGATAACTACATTAAAAATGTTATTTATTATATATTAATTATTTAAATTATTTAAATTATTATAATTTATTTTTATTCTTAATATTATTAATTATTACCTAATACTAATTTTTTTTTTTTTTTTTTTGTAATCATTATTATTATTGATTAAATACAATTTAATATTTATTACAATATTCGAGCAATATATTTTAATTTCAGACACAGGACATTATTTTATATTAAGTGAATGCTATATAATGTTAATTTCGGTAGATTATCTACATATATTTTCTTTAATTGATGGAAAATATACATTTTTTTATACTCTATTATTATCTCGCTGTTATTCAAAAATTCCGAATAGTTTAACTGTATAAAATAATAAATTATACGTTTATAATAATGAGCGTTATAATTTTAATTTATAATAATAGATTACGAATTATGATTATTTTCTCGAAATTTATATTATTGCTTATAAACTATACTAAAATAGTAGGTTACACAATACACATACAGTAGAGTGATCAAAACTTTATGTTACCGAAATGGAGGGATTACGTACATGCTGCAGAAGTAAGCGTAATCCCTCCATTATAATATCATCTAGTACAATGCTATTTTACTTATTTCCAATAACTATATTATAATAACACAAAATGCTGATCGTACTTTATATTATAGTTCTTATGGTTACACGAGTATACCGGGTTACGGGTTAGTATACCTATATATAACATGTTATACGTGTTTCTGGCTAAATTAATATAATAGTTGTAGATTATACACGTGCTAAAAACATATTCGTTCGAACTCAACCATTATACTGTCATCGAGAACGTTTTATGTATAAGGTGTATTATTATAGTGAAATAATTAAAAGTTAAACGTGAATTATTATACTTCTCATGGTTTTTTGATGTGGGCGATTTGGCGTGTTTTTTCTTACTACACATTATACTTTTATCCGCTTACGAAAATATTATGATTATAATATAATAATTCGATATTATTATTATAAACACTCGTTTACTTATTTATACCTAAAAAATATTTTGTTTTTTTTGTTTTGAGACGTTCCGCTTATAGCGGCGTCTGCGGTTCGCAATTTACCCGTCCGGGGTCGGTACGTTTCGTCGTAAAAACACCTGCGGCTCCACGGGTCGTAAAATGGCAGCAAGATAAAAGACGGAATAATATATTATATAAATCGAGATGGAAGACTGCTGCAGCTTATAATAATATGTTTATACGGGTATAATTCGAACCGGTCCGACATTCTTTAAGGCGTGTTTATGAGATTGCGAATCCGAAATCGTCATTTTTCTCTCTCATTTTAATTAAATTCTATAAAATATAATTTTTTTTTTATCTCCGACTTGTTCAAAAGATCGGACAGCATCGTTGCGATCGTTAAATTTAAACCGTCAAGTGCAGGACCTTGATGAAATCTAATATAATGACAATCGTATGAAGTCGAGGTTTAAAAATTATAAAGTATACCTATATATAATATATTTATATAACCAACGAATATCGATCGGAATAAAATTTACCTATATTAACATAATATTATTATACATTATAATAATTTGAAAAAAAATAAACCAACGAAAATTTTATTACAACGCTTATACTTACTTCGTACATTGATGACAACACGTGTACGAGTATGTTGTGGATCACAGGACCCGTTTAAAAATTTATTGTAGACATTCTTTTAATTCAAAAATTGTTGTCATTTTCGACAATCCAGTGATTATATAAATATATTTTGGATGCTATGCAAATAGTTTTTCATCGAATAACAATGAGTTATTAGTTATATCTTATATGGTTACTGCATGTAGATATATTATGTTTACCCGCTAAAATTTTACGAAATTATATTCTTAATACGCGTTATGTGTCGTATTTTTATAAAACTTTTTTATTTTTATATATTGTTGAATTTAAATGATCTCTTATAAATATTACTACTATACTAATTGGTCTCAAGGTTAACGTTGCACATTCATATAGATTATATTATCATTTCGTTCGTTTATATCAATATAAAATTATTATAATATTATTACGGATTATACGATCTTTAAATATACACACGCATTGCGTTCTTCACTTTACATCACGCGTTGACCATCATTATACGATGAGCGCGAAAACATTAAAATATTATCCACACTGTATTATAGCAAAAAAGAGTTCATCTTTTAAAAGAGTGGCCATTTTATGTTTTATCTCAATATATTTTATGTATAACCTATAGTAATAGTGTTTTACTTTGTTCTAACGATTTAATGAATTTTACAAATAGATTATTTAAATGAAAAATTAAAAGAGAAAAAAAACAAAGTAAATCTATATAGTACAATGAGTTAAATTAAAACGTATCATAAAATATATTCTCACACACAAATATAATATTCATGTTGAAGTAATATGTTTTTTTTTTTTCATTGAATATATATATATAATATATATATATAATAATGTGTTGCAGACGTTTAATGACGTCCAACGTAATAAATTATTTTTCATTTTTAATACATAAAACAAATTTTGAAACGCGTTTAATGTGAGTTATATTATTTTTAGAGTAAAAGTCTATGTAACAAACCGTGTGCACATAAATATTGTAATGCTAAATCTAAATATCTTGGCTCTATTCATATACGTTATGAATTTTATAGGTCATAACTGTCACATTACGCATAACTTACTACTTACACATTTTTTTTTTTTTTTTAAGTATATAATTTTAGTACTATACACTATATTAAAAACCTGTTAAAAAGTGTACAATTTCGTAATGGTAAATTTCCGCTATACATAATTTGCTTTTAATTTAAATTACTCGTCTCGTGTTATTTGTAAAAAAAAAGGTAATATAAGAAATCATATTATATTAATCAATACTATAATATTCGTTTTTTTCGCGTGATAAATGAATTATTATTGTAAAAACGAGTTACGCGCGTAGATTAAAAACTAATAAATTAATATAAAATACTAAATATCAAAGTAATGTATACCGTATAAAAAACAGGTATATACCATAACCAAATTCGAGCGTATATAGACGCGTACATTATATATATATTTTTTTTTTTTTAACCCAAGAAACAAGAAATTAAAAGAGACGTATATAAGTTTTCCTAATACATATTTTACACCACGACCGTCGTCTATACGTTTTATAATATTAAATATATATAAGCACATAGTGACTTGGCAACGTAACGTACATACGCACTTTGGATTTGTTGTATAATTTATAATAATAATATATTATATTTATTGTTTTGTATATTTGCTCGATCGTACGGAGGAATATTGTTATTTTTTTTTTTTAACATTATTAATTTATCAATATTCGAGGTCACGTCCATTTAATCGATAGATCTTTTCGAAACACGTATATAATGTCTACGAGTACACATCCATGTCGTGTATAAATAATATTAAATATTATAAACATATAACGTAAAAACGTATTCGTATAAGAGAACAAAAAAAGATTTGTGTAGGCGCGTGACCGTTATGTATATAATATATGATACCCGTACCTAGGTATATGTTATATGGTTTTCGGCATATAGATCAATAAAACGCATTAGTGTTGTGGACTTGTAGTTGTACGCGTCTTTAATAATAATAATATTATATAATAATATATTGTGTACGGCGTGACGTCTTTATTCTCATGACCCTGTCCCTTGTACGTGCATCTTATCACAATAATACGTATTGGGTCTGTAGGGAAAAAAAAGTATAATTTATATCCGTGAAGTTATTTTGAACCCTTTTCCGTTGTTGTGACAATTAGTCTTGACTTGCCTTTCAGATGTCATTTGTCGTGTACATATAAGACCCGCCAGACGTCAATAAATTTGTCGCATTGTATGTGTAACATAATATATAATATTATATAAGTACCGTACACACATATTGTGTATACATAATATATTATATTTATGTGTGTGTGTGTGTGTATAGGTAATACAAAAGCATAAATCGTTTAATGACCTTGGCTTTTTTTCCCCATTCATATGATGGGTTCGAATCGGATATTCAAGAAAGAAAAAAGTCCTTTTTGTAACGGTTCTTCCGCTCCGTGTGTATATTTATACGGTTATTATATAGGTTATATATTATACCTTATAAGTATACGCATTCGATTTCATTTTTTTTTTTATTATAATCATTTCTATATATTTATTGATGTTGATTTTTGCGCGCATTTATGACGTGTCTCATATTTTAATGCCATAATATGCGTGCGTGCAAATGGTTATTGATTTTCACCAGCGGGCGTGCGAATACTTTTGAAATTTTTTATATACGTATACATCTCGGTAGATCAGAATAACCATTATTCTCAATTCTTATTTTACAGGGTGATAAAAAATGGAAGTATAATTGAATGACGGCGTGTGTTTCATATAATACCTTATCGTTTTCGTATGACCAAATTTCTGATCATCCTGTATATTATACACATATTTTATATGCTCCTGGTTTACGAATGTATTGTACATCATACATGTGTACGAATTGATTCGTGAAGTCGTATTTTCACAACAAATATAATAAAAAAAAATATATATTTCTTTGTATTGCCTATAGATAGGTACAAATCGTTTTTTACGTGTAGGTACATAAAATATAATGTTTATTTAAAACATTTTAAACGATATACGAATTTATTTTACTCTCTAAGTGAAAATCAATGTACGTTATTTTAAAATAAAAATATATTTTATAATGTACCTATAATTATATTCATAACATATCTATAATATCTATAATCTATATCTACTATATTAAAATGACTTATGAGTTTATGACTAAGACTTTTTGAATTATTCTATTCATTTTTATTTGAAAATTTTATTCGTTACTGATATTATACGCAGCGTAGGTATATAATAAGTTCATAACTTACATGCAAATACAAAATTTGTTTCTCATCTATATATGTATGTATTTATTATTATTATTCGCTTATTACTACCAGTACCTACACTCGCATTAAACATTTTCTCTATTATTATTTTGTTTAATATGTCAGTATACAATATAAGTACTAAGTTAAAATAATAACAATTTTAGTGCATAAATTTTAATATTTTATGATTTAACGAGCGATATAGGTGTTCGAGTAAATATAATTTTAATTAACTTCAAATAATAATTATATAATATTATTGGTTTGAAGATCTTAAAACAATATAATTACCTTGTTATAATCACAGGTAATAGTCATATATACTAACCTACGTACGTATTACTATTAAATTTGTATTATTCTTTAAATTAACATATACATACATTTTTAATAATTGCTTAATTTTTAAAACGTACTACCTAACCACAATAATTTATTACTTTATATTTGATCAATTTTGATGTATAAAATCATATTTTTAGTGAACATATACTGGACCTTGCAATATATAATATGGCTCGTTAGTGTTCACTATACATTTTTAATGTGCTATACTCGAATTCAGTTTCTCTTACAATGGTATATATTGCATAAATATTTATGTTTTACTCGGTATATTACATTTATTTTGATTTTTTATTTGATTTTTGACAATGCATTATGTGCAACAGTATATACGTATATTATATTGTAAAACGTGCACATAAAACTCGATTAGACGTGTATACGTATATGCTTAATGCTTATTGCTATGGGAGTTCGGTGTACCTAAACATAATATTAAATAATATTCCAAAAAGAACTACCGACTTCACTGTGCGCCAATAAAATTCTTTGTCGGCGTATTATACCTAGGTAGGTATATGTGTATTATGATGTACTTCGTTTACCGCTCGCACGGTTACACCCCAGGAGATATATGTCTGCAGTTGTATATTATAATAACGTATATGATGGGAAAACGAGAGAAAAATTAAAAATCCTTGAATTTGAGAAGGGGATGAAAAGGAAAAAAAAATATTATATAAACGAAGAATTATGGTTATTGTGTTATGAGGATGACAGTGTTTGCCGCCGTTATCTTTGGTGTGGGGGTGGTCCTGGTTTCATCCCGCCGGTCATAACCGTTGTACGATACCCCTCCAAGAAAAATAATATATTACACTCGGTGCATAATAATATACGTATATATACACACACAACATATATTACAACCCCTGTATATTTATATATTTCTGTTGTTCGAAACGATCTTTGCGTATAAAAATAATGTTACGGGATCTTGGCGAAACATCTTTTGAAAATGCAATATATTAGGTATGGCCATAAATATGTATATATAATATGCATGCGAATATACCCTATCGTACAGCGGTTGTATGGTCGTAAATTTACCAATAAATGTGTGTACGGAAAATAAAATAAAAGGGGTGAAACACCCACGTCTCCGCGATGAACTTTTCCTGTATTACTCTGCCACGTCAACTGATACAATATGACACGTGATGCTTGAAATATATCTGAGGCCAAATATGTATATAATATTAATACTAGATATAATTAGATTTTTGCGTATCAAAAATGAAGAATTATAAATTAAATTAAATACATTTTACAGTAAAATTTTCTACGAGTTAATTTTCTAACCTATATAAATTTTAAAATTTGTGAACGCTTACCTCACGAAATACCATCTTTAAAAGAGATAATTATATATTGTTATGTTTTTACAAATAATTACGAGAAAATATTGTGAAAAATTTTGATCGCTTATATAAAATGTAATGTAGGCATCCAATCCAATCTGATCATGCGTAACTATAATAATATATGCGTAATATGTACCTAATATCAATAAAATATATACACACATGCACTCATAATATATTATATACCTATATATACTTTCTCTTTTGTCCGTTTCTTTCGATCGCAATGAAATATCTGACATTTAAGTTATAAATAAAGGTAAAGGTTATACGATGTTTGTATATTTTCTATGTGGTTTTGTTGTTATTTTTACCTGCAGGTTTGACCCAATTTTATTTGTAAGGAAGAAAAAAAATGTTTTTAATTCGATACGGTCGCGGTGATATTTTTTCTTATTAATCTCATCATATCAAAAGGGTTAATAATAATAAATGTACCGATAGTGTACACAATAAAAATTATGTAGGTCAAATGCGTTTTATTGCTGGACACCTGCTTAAATATAATAATATGTATTATGAGATATATTCCGCGGTTAGATTATAGATGTAACTAGATGAAATATTTCGTAGGAAATCATGATTTTAAACCGAGTTTTTTAGTAATTTCTGTTTTCTAAACCATATTATACATTATATACCTCTACACTTCAAATTTTAATTCATATACGCAGGCAAAATACTTTTTTAAATATTTCATTTTAATATTTTATTCATTATACTTACCTATTATTTAACTATAATCTATGATGAGAATAAATTGAATGAGATCGTATTTTGGAATCTTCTGGACCATAAATTTATATGTTCACGTCTCAAAATGTATATACGAGTATTACGAATATATACATTATACATATTTTTTTTGTACCATCGTACTATGATACGTATATCATAAATTCATAATGTGTTTTCCATATATTGATATTCAGTCATGTCGATTCCCATTTTCCAAATAAATAGATATAAAAAAAAGACATTCTTTATTATATACGATAGTGTATATAATAATAAAAATAATAAAGTACAGTAAACGAGAAAAAGTAAAGTCGTTCTTTCGCGGGAAAAATGCGCATTCGACTCGTTCACATATGTACGTGTAAGATCGCAGGTGCACCTGCGGCTATATATATTAAGGGTGTTGGGGAATAAGAAAACAATATATATAAATAGATGATACGAGCTTATTTATTTTTCCACTCTACTCTTTTTTCGCGTTTATATATATATATATATATATAATATATATATTATATACCTATATAATATACGGAAACCCTCGATATTTCCCTTAGGTGTTATTCTCACCCCTTGTACCTTACACACTATATATTATGTGCGCACACGTGATAAGGGGCACTTTGAAAGAGAGAGAGAGGAATAGTGTAATATATATATATACATCGTATATATATACTCGCCATCTGTTCGAACCTATTGTTCTTCCATCGTCAGCTTGTACGTGTGCATATGTGTGTGTGTGTGTGAGAGAGAGAGAGAGAGAGAAGACTCGACGGAGTGACTGTCGAAAACATACTACAGTATAACATTTATATATATTATATATATATATATATATAATTTATTTGGGAGAGAAAAGAACGGCGACTTCTTTGCAAAGTACTTGGAAAAGGACCCAGAAAGGTTATGGCAATAATTCGAAAGACGAACCGCGTTTTTCAGGAGGGAAGGATAGTATATATAACGAACGAGGGGGTTGTTCGGTTGGTTATAGGGGGCAGTGTAGTAGTCGTCCGTATATAGATATTTATACGCAGTTCGGGGTGGAAATTGTTTACAGCGTCGCAAATTGATATTGCCGTTTCCGAGCCGTTTGCCGAATCCTTGATGAAAACGTATATACCTCGCGGATAGTACAGGAGACGTATAGGGTCTTTTTTCCCTATAATATATGATACGGGTATATACGGGTATACGTGGACTGATATAATCGAGTATGCAATTTCACCGTCCGACGTGTGCTTCAATACATTATTACAGTGTAATGTGTGTATGAAAGAAACGATATAGCGAGACGGATGGGCGATTTTCTATATAGCACTCAATGGGACGATTTTGAATTATATACCTTGTACATAATAATAATAATAATAATAATAATAATATATAATTTTCCCCTCTTGATCACATAATATTATATATAACTACTCCAGAGACGATACTTTAAAACCGCGTGACAACACACGAGCACACACGAGTATAATTTATACTGTATATACTCGTATATAATATTATAAACGTTTTCGACAGTTAGGTACGTCGTACGTGTATATAGCATTTATTATAATATATTATACGTAATGTGGAAACGATATCGTCTGATGTTTGCGCAGCATCCGCGTAAATAATTCTTCGGATCCGACCCGCGCAGTCGACTAGTGCGGAGGATTTGTGTATTGTGTTATACGTGTAAAGTCAATGAGATATGATGTGCTTAAGTACCCGTGTATGTAAAATATTATATTATAAAGGACGAAAAAAGGAATTACATCGAATTCGATACGTTTAATAATATTCCGGTACGCAATGAGCTGTAAAAAAGACGCGTTTTAGAAAAACGACTGTTACACGCAATATATCGTATATTATTGTTCGGCATCGCAGTTTATACTAAAAATAAAAATATATATTCCCTATATTATTATAATCTAATCCCATAATATATACATGAATATGAATCGAAGAAGGACTCTTACCTAATAATTTTTGGGTTATAATTTATAGGTTAGGTTACGATTTGATATAAATACGATTAAAGAATAAAATAATCTGGTTATAACGAATGCGTATACCGACGTAATATTATATAAAGTTCATGCGATACGTTTATATATTTATTCTTTGCTACTATAAACTATAATAAATGTACAGTTAAGCTTTGACGTCTGTATATTATTTTATACGGTTCGGAGCTATCGGAAGGACTGGAATATCGTATTTTATTAGTATAAACTGTCCGAAGAACGGGACGTTTATTACATATATAATATTATAATAAATAGTATAATTTAAAAATCTTGTGCCCATCCAAAGTAAGTATATATAGAGAGAATAAGTATATATTATATTAAAAATATAGTGTGAGAAGCTTAAGTATGTATAAATTCGTAACGTTTTATATACGCATCGTGTCAACTACAACTTAAAGACTTAAACAAACACTCACACGTTTAATTCTTTAAATATTATGATAATACACACGAATCGTTTTATACACAGCTAGGCGACTAAACGCGGTGACAAAATCACTGGTGGACCACGTGTTTGTCGGCTAAATCTCATCTGCGGGATTTATGTCGAACATCATAACAAATAATAATAATAATAATAAAATTCTCGTATTACACATTTCGATTTTTATTTTAAATTTTCCACGAAAAAATCGTAATGTATTGTTTATACATAATAAATATAAAAATACTTACTTTGTATATATTATATATACACGCGTATAAGACTATATTATAAAATTTTCATAACTCGGGGATGATTTATGCTTATCGCGTTAAGTGCTCGGGCTCGTATATATTTATATTAAGACCCCCGCGATACAAAGTCGTTTTTGTTTTCTACCCCATGACGTCGTATATATACACTTTTTATTTTTATTTTTTTTAAAGCTAGCGTCTCTCGTCTCGTTGGCGCATAATATAATATATTATAATGTATAAACGTAAAGTAACGCGGGGTTTCCTTTTTTTATTTAAAAAAAAAAAAAAAAAACATTTTCCTTCTCTCGGCGAAAAAACGCGGTTAGCTCGCGATTTTTATACCCTCCGTTCACTGCAGCGGACGGAAACCCGATATCCGTGGCGTATCGTGGAAGATAAAAAAAATATATAGGTATATAGGTACCGTATTATAATAAGAAATGATATTTTCTTGGAGCACGAAACGCAAAAAACAAAAGGCTCGGCATATAAAGTACGATAACTGACCTGGCTGCGGAGGGTGGCGCGCGCGAATAAAATGGACGGTACGCGGCGGTTCGTGTGCGGCGCGGGGGTTTAATAATGGCAACGGGAATCGTCGTCGGGGCGAAACCGGTGTAGGGTAATTTCGTCGAAAACACCGGCGGCGTCATAATATCATGCACCATCCGTATAACATAATATAGCACAAGGGTGCGTTTTATTGTCCGATACGCAATTAAACGCGATTCCTCCCCTATTTCCTACACTTATCCTTATTATTATATATACCTATTTTACACCCCTTTCTCACAGTTTTACCCCTAAACGCCGGCATATTATATATATGTGTGTGTGTGTGTAATTGCTCCTTATTCTTATGAATTATATTCTTCTTCGAATATTATATTAGTATATTCGTCGAGAGAACGACGTAATATTTTTAATTAAAAAAAAAAGAAAAAAGAAAAGAAATAAAATAAAATAGAAAAATAAATAAATAGAAGCGCGTGTATTATAATATCGAAGAATGTCTAATATAATATTAATATATTGTATATAATATATTATGATACATAAACACGATAATAATATACCTAATGTTATTATTATACGTTTATACCGTTTCAATAAAATTTAATATTATACCTACGCGTTGGCGCGGTGCGGAGCGTAATAGTCTTATCGCGTTTCCTTTGCCAAACGCATCTGCCGCTGCTGAGACTATACACGTATTATTATTTATTATTATCATAATTATTATTCTTTATTATTATTATTTTTTATTTTCATTATTATTATTATTATTATTATTATTATTATTATTATTATTATTAT
>JAIUCT010000001.1:29662696-29685312 GCA_021307375.1 Tetraneura akinire | reverse complement strand
ATTATTATTATTATTATTATTATTATTATTATTATTATTATTATTATTTTTATTATTATTATTATTACGGTTAAATTTAATAGCTCAGAAATATAATTGCACGAGCTCGCTGGCGTGTGCGTATGGTACTTATATTATATTATCCGCACGTGACTTCTTCTCTGCGATGTCTTTTCGTCTGCAATATAATATAATACGTATATTACGTTTTACCGTATACGCATATAAAACGAGCGAAACGATGCGAACGGACGCGTGTCGTATATTATTGCGCGTCTTCGTTTGGCGGTAAAAACAATAAAATCTAATAATAATGCGATATTAATTTTGTGTGTGTGTATATACCTATTCGAAAAAAAACACGACGTGAATACGCGTTTCACAACCATATATTCGTATACAATTATTAACCGCGGTTATATATCGGTATATACCCGATTATTTGACATTGGTATACTTTAATAATAATTCTCATAATCGGGTGCGTTTAAAATATTGCTCTTGTGGAGGACGAAGACGCGATTTATTATGTTCTTATTCTTCTATACGGTTCCTATACTTAAATGTCCAGTTTATACCTACCTATATAAAATAAAATATTATTCTGGCGACTCTAATCGCTCAAAATGACATTGATCGTGTATTTTTAAAATTTTCAAAACTCGCAGTTACAGAAAATAGAATTATATTTTGTTCGTAAAGTAGTTTTTTTTTTTTTTTTTTTTACTACCTATATATATTAAAATATTCAAAACATAAATAATACACATTTAACCTTCGTTCCTCTATATATAGGTAGGGTATTCTTCTGGTGCCAAATTATATACGTACATTATATTATTATAGAACCATATCTGGTATTGTTTATTGTTTATACTGTCAACTTTTGTATATAAATAAATCCGAAACATTATATAAATTATACAGTTTATTGTATATAGTATTATATATTTTAACAATAACATTAAAATAATGTTTAATAGAATCGTTTGTTCTAAATAGTTAAAATAACAATAAAAAAAATGATGATAACCTCATAACATAATATTATTATATTATACAAAATTCATATTTTATGTCACACTATCTTATTCGACCGGAGAGTATTAAACACTCTAAGTGTAATATATTAGCGTAATTAATATTATCATTAACTCTACGTATAATTAATTGACAATAATATGAAGAAAATAAATTATTATACGAACGGTTGTCATAAAATAGATTTTTGTAATTATTCGCCAAAAACATCACAAAGACCAGTCAATTATTACCGCAGTATATTATAATAAATAGTCTATAATAGATACTGATACCGTTATTGTTTTCATATCAAATAGGCCCATTAAATATTCATGTTCTTATTTATAAGTACAAGTTATTACGTTCTCGTCTTTAGTATTATATAATTTTTATGCGTTATGCATATTTTTTTTTTTTAAACAACTATTTTCGTAATTCGATAAATATATTATTTATTATTATAATTTTTACACACAGTCAATAAAATAACCACTATATAATATTATATAATTCTTAGGTAGTAGAATTATTTAAACGTTATACCTAATTTAATATGAAATTAAGTAATAATATTAATATTCTAAATTCGTATTTATTATACTCGTATGTCTATAATGTGTTGTCCGTAAAAGTGTGCGTGTTATTAATAAAGTTTTTAATATTTTATAATTAACCTCAAACAATTAATAGACTTAATCAATTAAGAATATTATTAAAAAACATTTAAAATATAATAATGATATTATGTGATACTGATTTTATAAATAATGTAAAACAACACCAATACGAATTTTATATTGTAATAGTTTGGTTTTTTTTTTTTTATTGATATTGTATTCCGAACAGTTGGAAATATTTTTAATCGTATACTTCATTTTATTCACGCATTTCTTGATCTGTGACACATTTTTTTTTTTTTTTTTGTATAATAGTATCCTTATATATATATAATTTTTTAAGAAAATCCACATGTAGTGATAAAAAAATTTAAAAAAAATATATATTATACTGCATTAGGTAAATCGTCCATAATGTTTTGATTAAATATTATTATAGTACCTAATATATAAAATATTTACTATACTTTTACAATGGCTTTATGTAAAGTTATTGAACTGATAAACGTCCGTTATGAGCAGTATAAAAATATAAACATCATAACTACACGCGAATAAAAAATCCTCGTGTTTCTAAACAGTTATACGATACTCGTATATTATATATATATATATATTATGTTCACAGGCAATAAAAGCCCCTGTTCATTCGGTCGTATTATACCATTATAATATAATCGTACGACTTTTCATAATAATATATAAAATTATATCTGATCAGTTTTATTAAAGTATGAGGTTAATAAAATATTATAATATTTCAATTTTCGTTCGTGTTTAACTGCTGTAGGTTCCTGTAATCCTATGACAAGTCTTTTGAAATAATATTTTTGTTTTATTCCGATTAATTATTATAAAAATATGAATTTATTTTAGTTTATTTAAAAATATACTTGTAGCACTGTTATTATTATGTATCTGTATTATTCTGTGAATAGAATGATATGTTATATGTAATGAATGCGCTATGAAAATAGTTTAATTAAAAAAAATATAATATTATATTTCACCGTATGTGTAAAATGTGGTATGGAAATATAATAAATTAATATGTATTGTTTAATAATTATAAATGATTTCATACAAGATTTTCTTTTCTTTGACATTCCGAAACTTAAATTAACACAATTTACATTGCAGTCCATCACTTTACGATCATGTGGGGTGATATATATAGGTATACATTATACATATATTAAAATTTACTAAAATGGACACTATTATTGTCTAAATATTATTAATAATAAACTCATGTAATTCATTTGTTTTACGTTTATATACCGTTCAAAAATAAAATGTTAGAAACTATTTGTACATTATAATATAATAAATTGTACAATTTAAATTATTTCATATGTATATTGTTTGGTTTTAAAATTATCGTGAATCCGTGGCTTATAATTTAGATTTAGAAGAAGAAAAAAAAAGTAAAATCGTTTCGTTTATTCTTATAGTCACCTACCTATAGTGGTGATAACAGCTATATTATTATAGCTTATTTATTTTTAGAAGAAGTGAAGGCATTACACATTCTCTGAAAATAAAAGTAAAAAATAAATAAATAAATACATTTTATATCTATAATATATACGTGTTTTTTATACAAAAAATCACTACAACCAATGCGTGTATATATTATTATTAAAAATAATGTTTCGATTTGAAAACGTTGAAAACGTTATTATGTATGTTGAGTTGGAATAATATAATGTTGTTTTGTTAACCGATGAGATTTAAAGATGATATCCTGCAGAGACTTGTGGTTTTATTTATGTCTTGATTTAAATTTCTACTAGGTATTCGTGTACACGTACGGCAGGTATATCGTGTCTCTTGTATTTCTATTACAATTTTATATATTATACACGTCATACACGTGTATGGTATATATTTCTACATAGAGTAAAATGACCATGTTAAAATCATCATACTGGGAAAATTATAATATGTTATAAAATATTTTAAAAATAACCATTTATATATAGTTATATAGGTACGTAATATATTATATGAGTATGTGATGCAGACTACAACTCTACAAGCATGGTACAATTAAAAAATATAAAACAAATCATTGTGAAATAATGTCAAATACCTTATCCAAATGAATATAAACTATTTCACATAATATTATTATGTCGAGTTGAAATAACAAATAAGCATACGGAAAAACAATTTTTGGATAGAAAATAATCACCTGTTTACGCGAAAACTAGTTTTACAATGACGCGCGTAAGACTTACGGTCAATGGAAAACGTGTTCTAAAACTAAAATTTATTTCATTATCATTAATGCACTGGGCGTGAGGAATTCGTGACCAAATGCGATTATATTATTATTATTATTATTATTATATGGACGTCACGAATGTCTCAATATTTCCCGAAATAGATAACATGTTGGTTCCGATAGTTAAGCATATTATTATATCTAGTATTTGTACTTTCAATGAGGTTCGAAAATACATTATATTCCTAATAATTTTTAGGTTTTAAGAATATTACTTTTTCTCCTGTAAAAATAGTTAATTTTATTAAATAAGTAGGTATGTTCTATATACGAGTACATTATAATATATAGACATAATATAGTATTATACTGCTTATTAATGAAAATCTTTATTTATTTCATTTAAAAACTGAGATGTTTTATTTTACGTTACATTTGAGATTTTATTATGTGTAATGTGTATCCTACGTTCAATGTTCCGATGCTTGATGATTTTATAAGTGTGAAAGGCTATATCAAATTTACTATCAAGTGTCAATTTCCAAAATTTAATTAAAGATATTGCGAATCCAAAGTCGGTGCATATAATATATTGTACAATATACTTTACAATTTTATGTTTGAACGATTTTATACACGTTTTGTACAACTTACAAAATGCTAATGTCTAAAAGAATATCCATTTCATATAATATTTTAAATTACTATACTATGTATATTAATTAATTAATTAATTAATTAATCACATCAATCAATTAAAAAAAGTCCATACTCGAGTCACTCTATTATTAAAAAAAATACAGGTAAATGATATCTGTATTTTTTCAATGTACAATCGTATGCGTATCTCATGTATTTGTTATCAAATCTTAATCTGTATTTAATTATATAATATTATTATGCAAAAAATAAAAAAAAAAATAAAAACTTTATTGATTCGATCGTTCGGTCACCACTGGTTGCAACCATAGTGGTTACCCATAATAATATTGCTATATGTATTGTACCAATATGACAACTATATAATATTATACTATAAGATCGTTGTTGGTACCGTATATAATATATATAATAATTATAAACATACAATAAAATCAAAATCACGAGGACTTAAATATTGTATTATAATAACAATGGCGATCGTAAAATCGAATTTAAATAACATTATGCACTAAACGCTGTGTATATTATATATAACTATATAATACAACCTACGCGTATAAATTATTTAAGCTGAAAATTCTAAATCTACGTATACCTAACCTATGCGAAGCGAGTTTTAAGAAATATATACTCATATATTTAATATTTACTTATTGTTTTATTTATATATTATAATTATTATAATATTATCGAAACAAAATAAAGGTAAAACTGTAAAAAAAAGTCTATACTCGTACGTTCTATTATAATATAGCGACAAAATTTATCAGAAAAAGGGGTTAAATCAGACTCGCGATCGCCGTGTGTTTGCAAAAAAGGAAAAAAAAAGGTACCTATATATATATTATATACGTATAATTTAGATAGAGCGAGTTGAAACGCGTAGTGGTATAGTTTTGTGCTGTGCGACTTGAAGAGATAGAACGACGAGTGCACGATATATAAGACCCTCTTGTTACCGGCATCGTCGGCGGCCAGTAACCATGGTAACCGTGCAGTCTCCGCCCTTGGCTATGGCGCCATTAAAGGCACAAGGCGAATTCCCGAGGCGGCCATCGGCAGCCAAATCCTCGTGGCTGCAGGGACAGCTGAATACTACGGATATTATAATCACCGTCGATTAGGTATATACATAACATATATACGTATTATATATATTTGAATGTATATGGTATGCCATTTATGTACGTACAAAGAACTCTGCAGGGATATTATATGATATATATATAGTATTATATAATAATTATAATAATAATATATAATATAAACGTTATTATCTTATAAACTTTTTACGATGTATATTGAAATACCATAAAATAATAATCGACCATATAGGAGTTATATGGCGTATCATAATATTATGGAAGTTATATATATTATTGTCGATCAATTTCGAATCGTCGGATATTATATTTTACGAGTATATATTTACTTCCGAATATGCGCATCGTAATGTCTTGTGTGTAATAATTTGAACATTATACATTCTGACCTATCCAAATTTGAATATATTATAAATATATTTTAGTATATACGTGATGTAACCTTAACACTACACATATACAGGTATAGTTGAGACTTGAGGTTATATATACCTTATATTAATAATATATATGACACATATCAATATATTTTTGTTTTGTATGTCTCAAAACTAGTTTTCTTTCGAAATACAAATTTGAGTGTATAAACTATAAATATTATTATAAAATACCGATACCTATACATACATAAATAATAGAATAAATCAAAAATATTATGTAATATATAATATTGTAAACAACCAAAATAGTATACCGCGGTCATCGTCGTCATTGCCATCATCGCTGCCCTCAAGTACCTATATATAATATTAGAGTGCTCACTCTGAAATTATATTTCGTTTTTTTTTTTTTTATTATACGTAAATCACGATGCGTATCACATCCTTTGTGATTCGAAAAACGCGTTTAAAAGAATCGAACCTTTTTCTTTTTTTTAAAAAAAAAAAAACATTTATATATAATTTATTATACGTTGACCGTTTGTTATACATATAATATTATTATTTTCTCGTGCAGCCGTCGTCCTTGCTGACACGTTTTACGTTCAATGTACAGTACGTATATATATATATATGAATATATACAGGGTGATCAAAATTTCGCGTTTCAAAGATATTGAAAAAGTTTGTAATCCGCCCATCCGTTTTTTCGTATATCGCGTACAGAGAAATTTATAAATCGATCCTTTTTATATATTCATCATACTATATAGGTATATACATGATACACAATTTATTATCGCTCCGTTTTCTAAATATATAACAATATATAAATATTTATCATACTATAGTCGTGTTGATAGGTACATTATTTTATGTATTATTATATTTGCAATACGATATATGATATAGCTATGCAAACTATCGCGGGTGTTATTCGCTATTCGTGATGGGATGTTTTTCGCAATCGTTCTCAAACTCGTTTCGATTTGTTGGCCGAACAATATTGTCATTCTTTTTATTATACCGGCCCGCGAAAGCTGCAGATTATAAGAGCGGCGGCCGAATATAATACACCAGCGACTAACGCGTTTTTACGATCCGCCGAGGGTCGGTTTTAAACGATTTATCGATTCGCTAATATAATATAAAGTATTTTACCCGCGGTCGAGAGTGTACGTATAATATACGCGTTGCCATGAAATCCTATTCCGGCTCGATTGATTTTCATCTTAAAACGAACGTTCATCCACCAATTATATTATTATACGACGTGTATACAAAATATACATTTATACAAATACTCTCGTCGTCGATTTCAACAAGTGAAATAATGTCGCACACGTACGGTAAATACACCGAAACAATAAATAATATTCCCCTATTCGTTCGATTCGTCTGTATCACGAATAATGTTATGTGTGTTTATTCGCTCGTATACGTTTAATTTAACACATCCTGTTGATTAAAACTACGTAGGTATATTTGGTGATGGGCATAATATAATATATAGAAGATACGAAATCGTCGACCCGTTTGTAACGTTTATAATAATATGATAACATTAACTTACGAGTACGTAAATTAAACGATTATAATAATATATAGTATAATACGCGCACTCTTGTATAATATACGCCCGAAATAATTTCTGCGTATACGATTTTTATAAGTTTTAAATACGAACGATCGAATTTTTTTTATTGTACATTATCGTAATTAATTTATGTAATTAATTATAATACGATAATATAATAGTACAATTATAATACGTACAATCGTGTGTTATTGTGGAAACATTTTTTTTTTTTTTTTATACAATTTTTTTTTTTTTTTTTTTTTGTGTACGTCATGTGAGAGCTATTAAGTCACCGACCTGTACGACGATACACGCGTTATAAATATTATTATCGAATGACATTTATATTTATCGTAATTTATGCATCCGGAACGTATTATAAATTTATAATATATATAGCGGAGATTAGCTGCTCACATTTCAGGAAAACATAACAAATACAATATTTAATATTTGACCTCGCGTTTACGTTAAGTGTCTTCGATGTGATATTATTATTAATAAATATACTCGAAAATAAGTAAAATCGTACGTTCAAACTGTTCGTGCTAATAACATGTTATAATTATACAGTGTATATACAAAACACTATCTATAATTCCTATCGCTCTTACGAGTTTTTTGAATTTGATTCAATATATGATATGACGCGCGTGTGATAACTTGCAGAAATAATGTAACGTCGTATTTCGACCACAACTGATGATTATTGCCATAGTTTTTAAGGATATTTTTATCTATATCGTATAATTTTTAAGGTTTCGCCATCGTATATTATCATAAAATCATCGTTTTCCTCATAATTTAAAGTTACACAATTTGATTTGACTGCGCAAAAGTAATATATTTTTTTCAATTAACTATACAATATAATATTATATTGTATTGTTTTAAATATAAATGATATGTTATATATTTAACTATATTACTAGTTCTATACATAGCCGAACTGAAATTGTATAATTATATTACGAATTATACCAAATACGAGTATATAGATATTATTATGTAGTATTATAATTCATAAAGTCATAACCAAATCTAACTATTGAATGTATCGACTGACCGTGTGTTTTCGCGTTTTCGCAGGTCCAAACGGATGCCCTCGTCGTCGTGGCCGACAAACGTATACCAGATTCCAGACTCTGGAGCTGGAAAAGGAGTTCCATTTCAATCATTATCTGACGCGTAGGAGGAGAATCGAAATCGCACACGCCCTGTGTCTGACCGAGCGTCAGATCAAGATCTGGTTCCAGAACAGACGGATGAAGCTGAAGAAGGAGCTGCGGGCCGTCAAGGAGATTAACGAACAAGCCCGCAGGGATCGTGAGATCGAACAGGCCAAAAAGACGCAGGATCACACGAAAATGGACGTGAGCGGTGGCGGCATGCACCAACAGCAACAGCAACAGCAGCAGCAGCAGCAGCAGCAGCAGCAACAACAGCAACAGCAACAGCAACAACAGCAACAGATGTCGCACCATCAGATGTCACACGAACAGCACAAGCTGCAGATGGGCGGCCTGGATAAGGGGTCGGCCGACATGCTCAAAGCTAAAACGTAAATATCGCGAGCGCAAGAGCCGAAAAAAATAATTACACGTGTAATAATATATGCAGCGGTGATAATAATCTACTTTATCCAAATGTAGGTATATGATTATTATTATTATAATTATATTATTATTTCCAATAATGATAATGTAAAAAAAACTACTTATCGACTCGAAAAATACGTAATAATTAAGTATACATTTATACTATATATATATATATATATATAATATGACACTATTATTAAAATTAATTTTAAAGTATATAATTTTCATTATAATTTATAAATAATATATTATATTAATAACTAATTATAATAATAATAATTTAAAATTTTGAAATATATTTCATATGTAAACACGAGACATAATTATATATTATAGGACTAAATTTGTAAAAAAACGTATATTTTAATTATTCATTTTTCTCGGGTTCTTTCGGTTCTATTATATTGATTTTTCCATATTTTGGTCCGACGCGTTTACGATGCGATTACAAGATGCGGTCGTTGAACGACTATATATATATTGTTTTAAATCATCTTTTGTATAATAATATCGTTTTAACGATTATTGTTAATATTTAATTTATAATGTTCAGACTCCATAATAAATTCATCTTCGAATCGTATCACTCGAATATACAAAAAAAAAAAAATAAAATAAAATAAAAATATACCTATAAAGAAATTTAAACATAAAATAAATATTATGAAATATATGAAATAAAACCGTGATGGAGTGTCACTTTATCAGTTCATGGTACTTGGTCAGTTCGCGTTATCAATAAAATAATATTATATATTTTACCCATACAATTGTCAAATATATAGTTAGGCCGGTTTTTATTTAACCAGGAAATTTTTCAATCGCCGACGTTGTTCCTACTTGCGAGTATTATTATAATATTACGTTTTATTTTTCGTTTTTTTCGTTTTTTTGTGGATGGTTATTCGATTAATTTTTAATTTTTTTAATTTTTTTTTTTTATCGGGCGCGTAAAGTTTTAGTATACGAAACGACTATATTTAGAACGTACATACAAAATACACTTATTATATTCGTTAGTTCTGCACCCGTAAAGATACATTTTCTTTTTCTGTTTGATATATTTTGTTTTGTTTAAGTTTCCAAACAGTTAAGTTTTACGACTTGGTTTTTTTTTATTTATTTATTATTATTCTGGTTTAAGTTTACGAGTTTAAACATTGATGCATTTTCGTTCATTTCTATTTTTTTTTTTTTATATATATATTATGTTTTAATTCATTTAATTTAGTTGTTAATTTATATACTTACAATGTAATTGTAAGAATTATTTTTATTTTATTATTTTGTGTTCATATTCCTAAACGACTTGTTTCATTTTTATATTTATTTTGTCCTAAGACTATAATAAGTAGCCAGTAAGTAATTAACTGTACGGTTTATCTTTTTATATATATATATATTATATATAGAATATGAATATATTTCAATGTGATGTATTCACATACTATTAACTATATATATACCATGTAAAAAATAAAGACGAATAATCCGGATGTTTACCAAGTAAAGTATTTTTGTCTAATTTTTTTTTTTTTGTAAATATAGAATAACGCTTAATTAATATTTAATTTATTTTTACGATATTTATCTTATAATATAATCATATAATATACGTTTAAACGCATTAAATTAAAATACAAATATTAATTTAATATTTTTCGTATACATACCCGATATTTTATTATTATTATTATTATTATTATTATTTGTTTATTGTTTTTTTTTCAACCGTTTGTATTTCTATATATTATGTCTATTTTATATCATAATAAATCGATCATATTATAATTTATTTCGATAATCCCAATAATACGGGACTGAAATACACATAATTCATTTAATTTATAAAACAGCTTTTAGATTGTAAGACGTTTATTCGACGTTTAGACTATTTTTAGATTAATATTGTACAATTTTAAAATTATATACGTATTGAAATATTGTAATAATTATTATAACGATGTAGGTGTTATACCTAAATATTTATGCATATTGTATTTTTAGATCATCAGTAACATACTTCGGAAAAGACATTTTTGTATCCACATATACGTAATTATAGATTCAGGGTAGGTTTTTTCTTTTTTTTTTTTTGAAAAATTGTATAGACTGTCAAAAGTTTATCAAAAACAACATATAGTATTCCTAAAAAAAAAAAAATACTCGGCAAAATACTTTTGTCTGATATTATTCTTATATATAATATGATATATATATTGTCATTACATTGTTTAAAAATATATTTTCTGTTGTTTTACACCAATTATTTAACTATGTAACGTTAAGTGAAAGTATAAAGAAGAAAGACAAAATACGTAAATAGAATTAATAAATATGATATATTATATACTAATGTGTGAAAAGTCGATCCGCTAAGACTAATATTTTTTAACTATATTTATTACTATTTATAATAATATTGATACGTTGACTTTTTTTTCTCTGTCTAGTATATGCAGTATTTATTTATAATATAGTGTAGTGTGTTTATGATAAAAAGAAAATATATACGTATAAATAGCGAAATTATTTTAAAGAATGTACTTAATGTGTAAATATATAATATTATATATATATATTTATATAATATATATATAATAAGAGTAGTGCAACATTGTAGGCTATTGTTTTTTTCTCTCTAATAGTACCTAATCTAAATGTTAGTATCAAAAAATAATGTTTTGTTTTTCAAGTGTACAATTTTTTTTTTCTTTTTTTTTTTTGACTATTAAACAAGCTTAAATCCAGTGCAATATAACGTATTATTTATTGAAATTAATATAATATATTATTATTATATGTATATTGTATATGCTCCATAGCGTATATCAATATAATATACTATGTAAGTGTATATTGAAAGACACGCATTACGTGTTGATGTCGGTTTATGTAATATATTATATTTTTTATAGAAAAACCAATATAACGTTTAAACTCGTACCTATATAAACCGTTGGTATAGTTGGTATAGTTGGTATATACCTACTAGTACTTAATGCCCGACGTCTTATGGGATATTATGTCATGCCCATCATAAATAATCACTGTAATCGCTAATAAACCACTTAAAAAATAATTAATTATGTGACGCAATTATGTTTTTATATATTATATTCCAATATAGAAATTTCAAAAATTAAAAACGTGTGTACTCGTATATATTTATAAATCTATAAAATATATTGCCACCCTCTCCTTAAAGAGCGTTTATAAATATAAAACAATATTTTGCTTATATAATAACTTAATGGTCACGTTCCAACCGATATATACATTATCCATACGTAGGTATTATACTCTTATAATATTATACATAATACATAATATACATGGATTAATGGTTTATATCGATTATAATAGTATGTGTATTTATAAATTATAACTATAACACATTAACGTGCGATGGACAAGACCAAGATCAAAACAACATTTTCATAACAGTTTATATTGTTTATACAATAATCAATAAATAAATTAATAATCATTATGGAAATTTAGTGTACGTATTGAAGAATAAATATATTTGAATATAATACATTTCTAGACCTAACTATTTCTTTATATACGTATAATTCTATTCTTTATGTTTTTATAACTGATCTCAAATAAGTAAAAAAATTTTGTTTTTTATTTGCATATAGTTTTATTATTTTGATACAATAATAGGTAAGTACATTTTTATACTTTGATCTGAAGGCAAAACTAATTATATCTATTTTTACAGTATATTTCGGATTTTATTTCAATTATTAATCTAAATAATAATAATAATTAATCTATTAATTATTAATATATAATATATTAAAATTTATTCTTATTCGATCCTATAAATTTAGTCAAATTTAGAATTGAAATATAGCTTTTCTACGCACGATTTTATAATATGGACATTAGACTAAACGCTAAAATAAAACATATAATATTTCTCATTACAAAAACCTATCTAAATACGTGTAAATTTTAGAATACCATACTTTTTATATATAAAAAAAAAAAAACAATAATAATAAAAGATATATTTGACCGGATTTGTTAGAAAAAAAAATAACCAATTGTAAACCAAATAAAATGTACGAGTGAAATATAATAGAATATGTCTATTTATATTTACGATCTATTTGATTTATTTCATTATTTGGTATATACACAAATATGTTATGACGAATATTTTTTACTGGAGAATACATGAGACAATCGCTTCAATGGTATTTTTTATGGCCGTTGTGGGGACTCTTATCATATAATATTATAGGCGTATAGTGTTAAAATAATATACGATTATACTGTCTTTGTATTGTATAACTTTATATAAATATTTAAACCTTCCATTTATGCGTTTAGAGAATTTTTCATTCCAAAAAATAAACTGGCATTAAATCATGACATTATTTTATCGTTATTTACGCATAAAATATATGCACGATTATAATATTATAATAATATTATAATTTCAAATAAATTTTATTACCTACCGCAAAAAATTGCACACGGTTTCGTGCTGAAATGTAACGTTTTGTAAGCTGTATAACAGCGTTGCGCATTGACATATTATCATGTATCTATGACTATACAATGGGGTTGCAAAATGTAAATGTTAAAATTTAAAACATCGACCTTCACCAAAATACCTAATTAATATAAAATTAACACATCTCAAAATTTTTACAGAACATTATATTAAATTTTTCCATTATTATTAATTTTTATCAAAATATCGTTTTCGTATAAATTATTACCTTATACGTGATATAAATACAGTAAATTAATGCAAAAATGTTATTTTTTATATAGATATCGTGTAAAATTGTAAAATCTCAATAGTAAACAATATTATAACAACGTACATAATAAAAATATTACAAGTTCTTACACTAAAGAAGAGTATTCCTATAGGTGATTTCAGTTGGTTATAGAGCTGCGAGGACATTACCGAGGTACCGAATTGGTATATATGGTTACACTTATGTTAAACAAATGTAATGCAAGGTCGGTGTGACGTCTTTTTAGTAGTAAAAATGTAAAATATTGTTCGGACAGGAGTTGTATCGTACATGACAGTATAATAACACAATAATATTAATAATAATAATAAAATTATTGTTGTAGTTTATAATTCTGAACAAATCACGCAATATCACGTTTATATTACATATACGTAGTATTTTGTATTTACATTCGGATTTATATTATAAACGATATATTATACAGGACGATTATAAATTTATATTAAAAATGACGAGAATTACATACGTTTAAAAACTTTTCTAAATTTTTTTTAATACGATATTCGAACGCTGCGTACATGAAGTTTATTATGTAAACGTTGATATATTATTATACACAGAATAATCGTATACACGTATTTCTTCTTGCGTGCGACGGCGTGTATCGACTGTAATATTTTTATATCATTAATTTTAATATTTTCAATCAGTTTAAAATATATTTAAATATAAAAAATATCGAGTAATTATTTTTATACTTAAGCCGATTCGAGCGTTTTACACATTTCACTATTTATTTTGCATATATTATAGATGTAGAGCAGATGAGGTTCCCAACCATTTTTGACTCACGACACCCTCAGTCATTTTCTAAAAATCCGGAGGCACCCCAGACCCTATAGACTATACTTCGCTTTTATTTATCAGTGCACAAGTATAAACAAAAGTAGTAAGGTGTAGGTATAAACTATATACTATAATACTATAATACACATATTACATTTTATAAAACAATTCATTACATTGATATATTTTTATTTTTAATTATTATTATTTATTTTTTAATTAACCATATTAATTTAAAATTAGAGAATTTATGGAAGTAATGTGACACTTGGTCACAAAAATAGATTGAATATCGTAATATTTCTACAAAATATATGAAACCTAAGAGGTGTTATATTATAGTCTGTTTAATGTTTAATTACGTATAGTGCTATATTTTTTATGAAATCATTTTTTCTTAAAAAAATATATTTCACATAATTTTGCGGCACCCTAGTTAAGAATCTATGATATAGAGTGTATAGATGTATTTTAGATTTTAAGCAAAACAAAAAATAAATTGGTTTTACAAAGATGTATATCAATCATAATCGTCTTTTTTTTTATTTGTATATACCTAAATTTTTTTTATGTCTGTAGACACTTTTTCTATCCGAAATAATGCTCCGATTTTCACAAATAGCATCTTCTAATTTTGCTTTCCAGATTCCAGTAGAAAAATGAATGTATAGTTGGTACTTTATTTTTCTAATTTCTCAAAACTTACCCTATTTATTCTGGGAAAAACTACCAAAAAATGACTAAAATACAGCATTTTTCACGAAAACTTAAATTTCGATGAAATCAATTTCAATATTTTACTATAACTGAAGCAATTTTAAAGACAAATTTTAGTACTGAAAATTTTATTAGGTATTCACATAGGTACTATATAAATATTTATTTATTTTTAATAAAATTTTGGAACTGTTACGTTAATTTTTCTACAAAATATAGAACTTTGAATATTTTTTATACTTCTCGTTTTTATCTACATATTGTTTGATAAAATTGGCAATTTTAGGTTTTAATGTCTGAAAATTTTACTGAAGTATAATCTCATATTACACAACATGATATAAAAATATTAGAAAAATCCCAAGTTTTAATTTTTTTTTATAACTGTTTCAAGTTGATATTTTTGTGTAATGAAAAATTTAAGAATCCATATAAATATTCTTCTTATTATACCTCAATTTTTTAAAAATAATAATGAAAAAAAAAACAAAAACTTTATAAAAAAATTGAAAATTGATTTTCAAAATATTAGAAAAATCTCAAGTTTTTTTTTACATGTGTTTAAAGTTGAAATTTTAGTAAAATCGATATTTTAAGTATTCAAATGGATTCTTCATATTATATTTCAATATTTTACAATAATATTAAATAAAATTGACAAAAAATTATGAAAATTTTTGAAAATGTTATTGAAGCTTAAATAAGTACTTATTATTTAACTAATTTCCAAAAAATTGTTACATTTTCTTTTTCTTTTTTTTTTTTTTGTAACTGTTTAAATTATTAAAAGAAAAGATGATACTGTTGTGGAAGCACATCTGTGTAAAAGGATAATCTTGAATTATGATTAAAATGTATAAATGCAATGATAAATGATTACATTAAAAAAAACGATTCTGAGCTAAGTACTGTCAGATTTGGGTATTTAGGTCACTCATTTAGGTGTTTTATGATAAATTATTTATATTGAATGTAGAGACTGATAAATGTAAACATTTTAATCATATATTATCTGATGAACTTGACTAAAAATTATTTTCGCAAATGTAATGATTTATTATTAATCCAAATTCAACACTATTCTCTTTACATGTGTACCTATCCCTTCCACACCACAATCCCTTCTTTTTTTATTATTAAATTATATTTAATAATAATTTTTAATTTAAAATATTAATAAATTAATTGCTTATAAAATATCATTAATTAAATAATTATTAATAATTCACATTATACTTTCATTGGGTAGTTAATAAATATATACTTAAATGATTTACAATAATCGATAAAATATAAATAAATTATTACATTATTGAATTTGATCGATTTCGTTTCGTTGTTGCAAAAGATGCAATATAATATTTTAAAATTTAAATATATAATCAATGTTTATTTTTATATCAGTGACGTATTTATGGGGGAGACGAGGGATATATATTTTCACCTTTGACTTAGCATTTTTTTTTTTTTAATCTACCTATATATTGTATTATTTATATGAGAACATTGTTTGTCTTTTATTATTTTATCAGTTAATAATAATATTTTGTGTCCAAATAACCTAGAATACTTAATTTTTTTTTTTTGTAACCTGTAGGTATATTGAAAAAATGTATTTAAAAGAAATGAAAGTTTATAAATTTAACCTAACCTACCATATTAATATTATATGAGTATATAAGGGAGGGAAATTTTTTTTTAATTATACTATCCCTCTAAAATATCTTATGTAGGCCATTGACTTATATAATCACTTATGGTTATTTTAATTAAATGATTATAGAACAAATTCTAAATGGATTACTTTTACTATTGCCAAGATGTGAAAATGTAACATGGTAAATACTGTAATTTTGCGGTGTAACAAAATAGTAAGTAATGGCGCCAACAGACTCAGAGGTAAAGTAATACCTAATGCGGAAAAACGCGATTCGTGAAAGGTGTATGGGATTTTTGTTTCCTCTTTCGTCCGTAACAACGCCACCAAAGAAAATCTATATAGTAAAACCTTATGTCTATAAGTGATGCGCACAAAGTGTTTGTTCCGGACGATCAGGTCAATAATTTGTTTTAATATAATATACATAATATAATATAGTAGTAATCTATTTATTTATTTTTATTTTTTTAATATTATTTATATACATTTATTTTAATATTTAGCAATCGGACGTTTTACGCTTGTACACTCACATTTTTTTTTTATTATATTTTAAATCAACGTACGTGCCCATAAGAAATTCGAAATTGCAAAATTTCAAAAATCATATAGTACCTATAATAATTTGACACATGATATACGTATATTAGTGTACTAGTTTTGAAATTTCATTAATATTAGTATTTTTCTAAAAATATATAGATTTTTTTTTATTTGCATTTTTCAATCACAATAAGAACAATATGGAAATTTCATTGTAATATTCGATAAAAATCAGGATTGGCGTATTGGTATTATAATTATACTCCTCTATCACGATAACGATTATTCCATAAATATATAATATATATACCTACATTATTTTTAAAAATAAAAAATATAATTATCTTTTTAAAAATTGTAAATCACATTTTTGTAAAAAGTATATTATGAACTTAAAAAAAATTACTCGCTAATAAAAATATACTCGTATAATAAAATATACTTATTTAAACATTTTAAACTATATAATGGCGTATTGCCGTCATAAACATATACACTCATATACACACGATTTTAAAATGTTATAAATGGTCAATTATAAAGATAGTCAAAAGAACACACACACAGATATATATAGCTTATATAAGTGCAATATACGAGTATAATAATACGACCACCGTTTTATAATTATAAATATTATAAAAGACACTACGCGTGTACGAGTAAAATATTATCAATAGATACAAATTTCGGGTTATCACTTATCAAATAATATTATGAAATATATAATATAGTTATAGGTAAAAAGTTACGTGGAGACGATCCGTCACACGCCATAGAATCACCCTGTATTTTGTATATGCACGTATTAAATATATAGAGGGGGTGGACCGGTCTCGGGTAGTATAATTCGCAAGCAGAATCCGGGTAGTTTTCTTAGGGGTGAACGCGGGTCTATATATATATATATATATTTATATCTACCCTTATAGCTATACGTGCTCGGGCGTACGACTAAGGGTGGGGTGTACCGTACAAATATGCAATAGGGGAGGGAAAAACGACGATCAATAGCAGTAGTAATATAATGTATATATATATCTATGGCTGTGCTGTGCGTCGGCGGAGAATATAGCTAAACTCTTATGGGAAACGGTTACGCCCTGCGGAATGTGCACGTTTAACCCACGGTCGACTCGGGGCGGTAAAACGTAATTTTATCATTCCGAATTGATCGCGCGTATTCCCCGGGAAAAACGTATTTCTGCAGACGTCGGTTACAGAAATATCACCGTCGTCGTCATCGTTATGCGTATATAAAAATAATATTAAATTATTATTATAAAAATATTATGTCAAAAGACGACTTTCGTGTGTCCGCGATGGAATGCGGAAGAAAATAAATGAATATAATAAAAAAATATAAAACCGACGAAAACGATGCATTTTATATATACGACTGTATACGAAGAAATATGACGTTTTAAGATCTATACAGAATTGGCCGTACCTTTAAACACGTATTTGTACTTAACACAGATACGCTGCAGACTTTTATCAGGTTATATGGAATATATTTTTATATGCGTGTAGGAAATGATAAAAACGGGATTGGAAAAATGATAATGATTTTATTGTCGTATTATAAGAATTTAACGCAATGATAAATCGGAGAAAATTGTTTTCGTATATAATTCGTACAAACCTCAAAACCAAAACTTCGCTGGGTATCTAAAAGTTACACCCTTAATTTGCATTTTTGTTTTGTAAATATATTATTTGCTCGATACTCGCACCCTCGAGACTTGTTTTTAACACGCGTCCATATCACATTGTCATAACAACACGTTATAGTGTCGTGAAAACGTGTGAAAGCACAATCGTATAAAAATATAATAATATATCATAAATCATAATATAATCTACCTTTAATTTAACTCGTGATTCGTATTAAAGCATGGTGTTAAGTGTACAATAATTTTCGTTTTAAAATATTACACTTTATTGTATATAATAAATATGACGCTATAATGTTAACATCGCGATTTAGATAATGTTACTAGTATAAGTTTGATGTTTTTGTAACTTTGTTGGTATATAAGCAAATTATATTATAACTTCACATATACTTAATTTAATAAAAATTATAATAATAGTGAAAATAATTAAATTTAGGGTGCATTGTTAACTATATTAGTATACGAGTATATTGCGACAAAAAATTAAACACTTTAATACCTAATACAATATACTCTAAACAGTAAACGTATAATAGTTTTACATTCTTCTTGTAACCATATTTCTTTCTTAGTTCTAACGACACGTTACCTCATACCTGGTTACCTATATGAATTAATTCTATCATGTGCATGCTAAGGAGTGCTCTTATGCATTTTAGATCGTGGCTGACTGGAATATAAATTTCTATAGCCATCCATGACGCTGTGTGGTTCGAAATTTTTAATAATCATGACTGACCTACTATATATATAGAGTTTTAACGCTATCATATTGCTGTTATCATTTTGGGTTATACTGTTTATACACTTATACTATACAACATGGATTAATGCACTGGTCTATAATCGATCTCAGTATTATATTATGTAATTATTATACATTAATCTTGGATCAAATATAGATTTTGTTTTCGAACTTTACAATAAATATACGTGGGAAATTTTCATCTGTATAATATGATACGTATAAAATAGATATTGAAAAAAAATAAAAACTATAATCTATATATGGATTTACAGATATTATCATCTGCACACCATTTTGTCAAATGCAATTTACGAACGGAATATATATTATACGAAAAAAATCGATTCTGATCATATTATAACGTCAAAGACGGACTTTAATATAATTTATATTATATAATATAGGTCAAAAAAATATATCAATTTTTTCCATTTACTACCGTGAAATGTCAAAATAAATAATAATAACAACTATATCCAAACTCGCCTCAATACTCATTAGTCATTATATAGTTATTACTCTTATAAGTTATTATATTACACTGTCTTTATGTATACGCATTCACGCACGTTTATAAAAACATTAGGCACTGTGAATTATTATTATGAATAAAATAAACATAATTTAATTAGCATTATATATTTGACATTTTAGATTTAGACAATACGCGTTTACCAGGAAAAAACAATTTATTTCTATTAGTGTCGGTTTTTGTGTTTTTTTAATAAGTTGGTAATTACCTTCGTTACCCGCTATTAGCTTACAAACATCTCTATCATCATATTTTTATGTTTTTAAATATATAATTGGGTTTATCAACAGTAATAGTCACTCCTATAAAAAAGTAAATTTTCCCGTTAATTCGGCAATAAAACATAATAATATATAGGCATGACTAACTGCATAACGTATCATTTTCAGTATTTATGTTTAAATGTTTCATTATACAAATTTATATAAAAAATTATTACTATTTATTATAATAAGTATTTCATGAGTATTTTATCAGTGTTTGTACGATAAAAAATTGAATTTTAATTTACACATCACTCTTCGACTTTTTAACAAGAGAAGTAGGTATCTATAATATATAATAATACAGTATTATTTAAAATTCAACAAATTCAATACATATAATATAATTAATTTAAATTTAAATTTGAAAAATATATAAAATTATATAGGTTTACCGTAAATGATTTAATTTCAATAAAATTAGTTGAATAAATTTGAAATTTGTATATTATTAATTGAGGACTAAAAATATTTCTTAATTAAAAAATACTAAATTACATCAATAAATAGAAAAATGAAATAGAATCATTTGTTTTGAATTAAAGTTTTATAGTAATATATTATATATACATATATATTATATTGCTTAATGATTAAATCTATATCTAATATTTATTCCGTTTTAATCATAAATAATTTAAATAAATAATAGTATTGAGTATTATAATAAAACGTATAATAATTTTATCGTATAAATTTGATAAGACGTAACTGGCTGTTATCAGAAACAAAAACATTTACTTGTTATTTTTTATTGCAACGTCACTATCGTCTTTTACAAGTTACACGAGCACAATAATTGTATAAATTGTATTATTGTTCTATAAAACTTACTGGATAAAATAATATAGACGATAGACCGTTTGGTGGATTGTACAAACATTTCGGATTAATAAAATATTGTTTATAACGCACATATAAACTCTTTGTAGAAAACTTTGAAGACTGCAATTTTGCCAACAAAATTATTATCGTTTCACATTGTCGTATCCGAAATTCTAAAAGTTTATAATACAGTTAGAAAACAGTCTGACGTTCATACTATATATATATATATATATATATAGTAATTCGTTGGTATAACAATTTATATTATGATTTTATTAAGTTATGATCGTAAATTCATTCCTTGTGTCGTTAAAGTTATACTCAAATTTCAGTCTAGACTTACATCGTACTCGTATTTATATTATATTCTATTTATGAGATTATTATATATCTTTTTTTTTATATATATATAAATTAAATTCTGTTTAAATTAAGTTCGTCGTTTATTTAATTTTTAATATCGATTTATTAGTATTGAAATTTGTTTTGCGAGGACGTATACTCGTATACTTAATATATAATAAATATTATGACATTACGTCCTGCAACGAAAGGGTTATGACTTATGACAAACAAATTATTTTTCGACCGGAATATCAAACGTTTTGGTATACGAGTATAACATGCACAGTGCACACTGTGAAACGCGATAAAAATGCAATTATATTGACGCGTAAGTCGACATTATAACATAATAATATTTTTATTTTCATAATGCAATGTACGAAGTACGAACATATAATAATATAATATGGTGTATAAGATATAACCAATAAAATAATAGCAATTATTATTATTTTTATTATTATTATTATTTTATTTTTTTGTTATTATTATTATTATTATTATTATTATTATTATTATTATTATTATT
>JAIUCT010000001.1:29644626-29662513 GCA_021307375.1 Tetraneura akinire | reverse complement strand
ATTGTTATTATTGTTATCTTCATGATTATTTTATTATTATATCTTTCGATCTTCGTGATTATGGCCATTATGCAGCCGCTCACCGACCGGACTATAGGCTTGGACTCCCTTTAAATCGCCGCCGCATGCATTTCGTACTTTACGTCTTTACGACGACATTTATCATGTTTACGGTCGGTTTAGCTCGTAAAACATAATAAAAAAATAAAAATAAAAAAATAGGAAAAAAAAACAATGGCGCTGGCCGACGAAAATATTACGCGCGTAATTATTCCAACACGTAATACACGTAATAATGATAATAATAATAATAATAATAATAATAATAATAATATTATTATTATTATTATTATTATTATTATTATTATATTCTCTCTACATACATAATATGTATATTTATTACAACGTTATTATGCATTTTTATATTTTTTTCTTCTCGTTATGAATATTTTTATAAAAGAAAAAAACGGGCTTTCGTTTATGTACACGCGCCGCCATCGCCATCGGCACTGTTTGTGGTGGTCGGTTTCAACTTTGACGTATAAAACGTACAAACCGCTTTTTGCTTAATATGTTTGTTTCGTATTTCGTTTATATCGTATTTAAAATTTATTACGTACTTAGGTACCCACATTAACGTTTCGAGGTTCGCGTACACATTACGTTATTACAGTGTATTATACTTCTTATCATACACGTACGTCACGTTGTTCCGTATTCGTATAAATTAAACTAAATTGATTAAATTATTTTTTAATCATAAATAGTTTATAATATCAATTTTTAACTGTATCCGATATCAATAATATTCGAGATCTGTGACCAATTATAATAATTTACAAACTGCTATTTTTTTCCTTCGGATATCCGATATTAATATTATTTTAGTATTTTTTTTTTATCGTTGAACTATATTTAAAGACGTATAAACATTCCATTGTTGTTTTTTATCTTATCTCATCTTTTTCAAATAAGGAAAATTGCAAAAAAATTCTCCGTTATCACCATATTTTTAAACGAATTATTTGAAAGGGCGTTGATCGTTTTTCCTCATATATTATGTATAAATATGTCTAATATCGACGTATCAAATTGGTAAAATTACCACAAGACGATCTCTTGTACCTTTGTATTTTATATAATATTTGATCTATGTTGCTGAACACCGCTGTAATAATATTTGCAAACGAAAACGTTTAGATTTTTTTTTCGTGTAAAGTTACTCTATTGTATGGCAATATAATTTTCTCCATTAGAAGAATGCGTATCATCATAAATAAATATATTGGATAATATTTTATTACGTGTATAATACGTATATAGTATATGTACGTACAAGGAGAATAATAATATTTTGTCACCCTTTGTGATGTTTATGGACGCATGTTTTTACGGATGTTTATGGCTTATAAATTATAATATTGGTGGTTTTGCAAACCCCATTTTTCGAGACAAATATTGAAAATTCGTACTTTTTATTATTATTAACTATATACATACATATAAACGTTAATGTTTCAATAGTGGAGACCGTATTTATTTTGTCACGTTAACAAAGTGTTATATTTTATTATGCATTCCTTTAATCGCCCTGTATACCGATCGTTTATCTGAATCCCAAAAAGACCTTATTATATTACACTATCAGTCTATTATTATTATTATTATTATTATTATTATGATCAGTATAATATGTTTTCTCTCTTGTTTCTTTCCACATTTATCAAACACACACCATAAACACCTTTCCCCGTGCCGTCGTATAATATTTTATAGCCCGAGTATTGTTCAGAACGCGACAAAAAGTGTTTACGAATGCTCCTACTGTATAATATTATACCTATATAATATTATATACGTTTTCATTGAGATCTCCCCAATTTTTCAAATTTTATGGATGTTTAAAAACGTTTAAATATTATGATCTCGCGTGGATCTCGAATCGTAATATTTATTACGAGTATAAAATTCGTATAAAAAATTATACACAAATAATAAACATAACGATTTTAAGACTCGATTGAAAGACGAATAAAACTATAAAATAAAATAAATTATTACATATTTTGTTAACACGGTTATAAACAACAAGAAGGATAATAATTTATAATTTAGTATAATAATATACATTTATAATATAACTTTGGCGTATAAAATAAAGTAAAACGTTGATGTCTAAATAGTTTTCATAATATATATTACATTATACTGTTTATGATGTTTATGACGATACATAATAATATTATATGAACTGCAGAAATTAGTTTAACGATTAAATTGTTATTGCAGTTACTAAAAATATTTGTTTAACGGTTATTATAATGTAGCTTTTCATTATTATATTTATGTAGACTAATAGACCATTGTCCATTGTATTATAATATTTTTCTGTATGAACGTACCTATACCGTACATTTTTTTTTTTTTTTTATTGATTTTTAATGTTCAAATTTTCTGATAATTTTTATTTTACGGAGTTAAATTAAAAATTAATTAAATATGGGGACCGCATAAAAAAATATGAATAATAATGTTATTCGTCATATTATTAATTGATTGTTATTTTCTAATGTTTTATTTTTTTTTTAATACTAGTTAGATATATAATATATACTATATACATATTTTTTTATGTACCTATTCATAAAATGACCGATATAGATTTATTTTACTATTTTTTGCTTTTTATCTCGTGTGATACGAATAAAATATAACAACAGTACATGACGTATTAATTAAAATTGACGTAATACATAGAATTATATTATCGATATTCGTGAATCGATTAAAATATTTCATAAAAAAAATATGATATATTAAATTTTTACTAAAAAAGTAATACGGTTTTTGTTTACTTTGTCCAACGACCGACGTTAATGTTCATAAGAATATGTTATCTTTATTTGTATCAGAAATAGTGAAATCATTACATTATAGTATAAAAAGAGATTTCTAATGTTTGTCACGACATATTATTATTATTGTACTTGTATATTATACTATTTCTTTATAACCACGATGGTGGTGTTTGTTATGTATTATTATTGCATATTTAAATATTTTAGTTGGGCGTCATTAAGGATGTGTTTATGTTGGATATACAAATTCGTTTTACGACGTCACGAGTCAACTCACTATACACACACACACACACACACATATTTTCATTTTACGTCATATTTATGTGATTTTAATACTATATTTATGTACTTACGTATGTTATTTTGGTCAGATCTGAAATACTGCAATATTTTTTTACTTAAACATAAAACATTAGTAAAAACAATCGATTAAAAGGATAAATATATATTTATAATATATACACAATATGTATCTCAAAGTAATTATTTAATTGACTTCCAATAAATTTGTTTGTTAATAAAGAAAACAAACGAACAATATATAATTTATTAATCAGTGATATTTCGTTTTGTATCAATTTTATTTCGAAATATTTCACTTAACCGTCTATTATATTATAGAATATACTCGTATGGTCTTGTCCACGTCTTATTACACGCATTCAATAATGAACGATATACTCGAATGTTTTATATATTATTTATAAGTATTATATAGGAAAAAGTCAAGTTAATAATAAGTGATTTTATATATATATAATGATCATTCGTACGTTAATTTATAATGTAAAAGTAAAAAAAAAATATTTTGATCACAGATTTATACTTTATTCGTAAATCTTCGTCCTATAAACTTTATATATAGGTACGTATAATATATTAGTTTATTAATTTATTATGTATATATATTTATACAAATTACAAATACGAATATTTACACAAAGTATTTTTAATACGTAATACGTGGCGGTAAAAATAAATTTTGACGATAGAACGATATTTTATTATGTTCTGTGCAATTTAAACTGTAAATAGGCGTACGATATCTTTTTCAAATTTGAAACGCATACACGCATATATTATTGTTATTATTTAAAAATACAATAACATATAATACATTGTGTGTATTTATTCGACCGGAACGGGAATGTTGCGTAGGTATATAGCAGAGTGCGAAAAAGAAGTTTGATATTTTGCTAAATAAAAACGGTGCGGCAGCTTATATTATTATATTTATACGTATATATATAGACGTCGTCGTCAGTTTAATATTATGGAAGTCGAAACGCGTGTTTTTACGACCCATACCTCACCTCACCTTACCTCACCGTTGCCAAGGGTTACCCCACAGAATTCATCTTTTCCGACATTTAACTTTTAAGACCCTCGTGTAGGTTGCTGCACGTATATAATATATACGAAAAAATAATACTGTACGGAATTATTATTATGATAATAATCTGTACTCTGGCAAAATATTATATACCTATTATATATTATCATTTCTTTGGCCGAGAAGAAAAAAAAACCGTAAACTGGTTTTGAAAAGGATTTACATATATAATTATTGTAACTAAACATACCTATACATAATACGTACATAAACGTATATTATTGTATATTATCAAAAAATACTTACTATATTGTCCTATTTACAAGGGATCGAAACAATAACGGACCGTAGATAATGCACTTGTGTATGGTTATTTTTTTGGTCATTTTCCCGGGCCTTAACGAATCAGAAATGAAATCACGCCAACCACGTTTTGTCCATTTATATTATAATAGGTCTGCATAAGTGTTCGTTTGTATTATAATAAGCAACCGAATCGACTGCGGTGTAGGTGTTGGGGTATCATTCTAAAGGGACGACTGTTGCTGAAGAATGTACCTACTCTCTCTCATACTCTCCTCGAAGGGTGAGCTACAAAATGTGGCGTGTCTCACAGGGATAAGAGTAAAATACAAATAAAAAAACATACAAAATGAAACCCAACCGATTTATTTTCTTCTCGTGTCTCGATAGAAAAATTATCTTTTTTTTTTTTTAGATAAAGGGCTGTCTAAAATTAAATTAAATTTGAAGTGTGTAAAAAGAAATAAAATTTACGATTCCAAGGGCTAAAAAAAATTAAAAAATTATATAATATTGGTATAATTTTTTATGGTGGGGAAAAAAATAAGGCTTTATTATAGACGTATTGTAAATATAAAATATTACAATAATATATATTATTATATAATACATTTTTTTATTTGTAACTTAATCATTAAAAAAGGTCAAACAACTTTTTACGATAAGGATACGACATCGATTAAGAAAACATATACATTTCACTATAAAATTAAGGTTATAATATATAGCTCAAAACAAATATTTAAAATTTTAAACGATAAATATTAAAGTTTTGATTACATCCAACACGATATAACTATATTATTTATATAACTGCGTTAATATAATATATACATATAATAGTTATGTAATGTGTAATGGATGTAAGAAATAAAATACGAGTGTTACGGACGGTTAAATTATTTTAATGTCAATAATAAAAGCGACTTGTATGTCAATATAATACAATTTACAATTTGTATAGACAATGGTATAAAATGATACAATAATTATATTTTACTACGTATACAGAGTGAATGAAATAATAGGAGTGACGTTGAAAACGTAATGTATGTCCCACCATTTATCTGACGTGAAATTTTAGGTCTAAAACAAAATAATTTTCGTTCGTATACCTATACTATATCTTGCATTTTGGACGGTTTCCTTTTATAATCATTTTTACTTAGTTATTAATAAATTTTCGAAGTAAAGGTCATGAGAAAAAATAATAATAACGTAAAAATTGGTCAGTTTTTCTACGCATGCGGCTAAAGTAAATACTAAATTTATTCAGATGTATAATGTATAAATGCACCTTAAAAAATTGTGTTCTATATGCGATAGTCATACTTCGTATTTTATTAAAATATATTTTCTAAACTGTTTATAGTTCAATTTATATGAACAAAGACCTGACATTCAGAATCGTTAATGATAAACTTATATTAAATAAAAAATTCTTATAATACATATGGATAATTGTGTATTATTATATTAGTATTAAATTAAAAAAATAATATTTTTAGTATTTAATTATATCTTAAGACTAAAATCTATCTGTATGTAGAGTAAAAAACTATATATAGACTATCGATTATAGAAATACGCTATAAAGATAAATTTAAATATAAAATAAAGTATTAATATTGTAAATATTATTAAGATTAACCTTTTTATTACTGCACTATACACATTATTAATTCTTCAATAAAATTAATGAATTTTAATTAAAAATTAAAGTTTTATTAGGTATATAAATATATTAATAATTTTCCAAATATAAAAATATAAGAATTGTCTATAAATAAACACGTATCATATTATAATATCCATGGACGTTGGCAATTTCAATATAATAAGTTTTCCATATAGGTTTCTCAATAACCACGCCTTAAAGGCTTAAACTGTTTGAATATTACCACTGAAACTGAACATATTATACATATTATATTTACGTATGAGTTGCAAAAATATATTATAAGTATATAATATTCAATATATTATTATATTATTATACATTTATATCTAATATTTATATTTAAATAACGCAATAATAATAATGAGCGTATTTGCAAATATTAATATTGATCTTTATCAAAAATCCATATCAAATATTTAAATGCGTAACTATTATTTTATACCATATCGTGTTGAAAATGATTGTAAAATGTATATAATTGTTAATTAAACACGTTTAGGGGGACTAATCGCGTGTTTATGGTTCAACCCGTTAACAGTGTTGACCTACAAATAATGGATTGAATAATTAATTGTATACGAGTCGCACCTAAACGTCGTTATTAGGACTAGAATTTGTATTATACACATTTACATTTACATATTATTTTCTGATTAATTTTGTCGTTTATTATTAGATACGTATTATGGTAAAAGTACAAAATACGTAATATTGTTATTGGTCATTCGAGCGTAATGATATGTTGTAATGTGTGTTATATTTGATCGTGATAAAACCGACAAACCGATAAATAGTTTTCTTAAACTTTTCGTGAAAAAATATAAGCGAGATTTACTTTTGTTCGTGTACGATGTTTATAAAAAAAAGTTAAAATAATCGAGTATAGAAAACACTGTACGCGTAATAAGTATAATAAACCTAAACTATATTTTGTACTCGTAAAAAGGTACACAAAATAAGAGATCATTAATTAATAATTAATTATTGATTGTTGTGTACGAATAACGATGTAATATTATAATATATATAGTCACCCATAATATTAGTGGACGATTAAAAATTGTAAATATAACGAATATTTATTACGAGACGATTTTTACATTATAGTGTTTTATTAAAATCTAAAGTAAATATTACGCAATGGATCGTAACATAAAATGATAATAATATGTTAATATAATATTATCTAATATCTATTTATAAAATTACGCGTTATCGTCGTTCGATATAAAAATATAATATTATATTATTCGGTATAAAAATATACGGCAATTCGACGTATTTACGATTCTCCTCGAAATATTCAAATTGGATATATTTTATATATTTATATTTACTCGCGAGACGTTAAATTTCGTTAAATCGTCGTACTGTGTGTCAGAAATCTCGGTATATCTTACGTATATTTATATATACATATTATATCGGATATAATATAATTTACAGGTATGTGTGTGTACGTCCATAAAAAAAATCCGAGATTTTTAACGACTCCCGGTGGCACGCACCCAGCTGCTCTGCAGATCGCTAAAACTTGCACCTCGTACGAGCTCTCTGCGCCCGAGAGCGTTGTGATTTTCGTTTTTTTCTTTTTTTTTTTTATCTTCGTTTTAATTTTTTTACGACTGATTAGGTATTTTTTCAGATTTTATTTTTTAATGACCATCGATACGTGTATTATATTTACACGTGTCTGAGGTACGTTTGCGTCGGAAGGGGTCATGGGGAAACCGTTAATCATGCGCGTTTGTCATTTACGACTCGGTTCGGAAACAACATCCAAAAATAAATACTATACACACACGCTCAACATAACATTGAGGTGTTTCTAATTAATCATCACGTAGTGCTGTTCGAGTTAAAACGCAAAAAACGTATACGCACGTCATATTATATATATATATACAATATACGCGTCAGACACGCGTATAGTAAAACGTTATATCGAATAATAATAATAACAAATTATTATATTATAATGAAAGAAAATAAAATATTTATGTATATGTAATGTAACTTTTTTAACTTTTAAGCTATTTAAATAAATTTTAAAGACTTTTTTAACGCATTTTTTGAGTTTTTTCAGTAATTTTTGCATTTTTTTAAGAGCATTTTTCGTGATTTTTAAGGACATTAAAATCTCAGCCCTAATACGATATTATACGAAGAAAAATATATTCGTATTCGAATAATTATTCGTGCATTGTACGTATACGTCTCACAATATAATAAATAATATACTCTGAGCTACAAAAAATTTTCCACGGGACGAAATTCGAAAATGATTTATCTATTAAATATGCGTTTTGCAGAAATTAAATCCACCGATCGAACGATATATTATGAACGAAGATTTTAGAAATCATTTTTACGATGTGACATTTGAAGTTTTTTATATGTAGAAACATAGATTTGTTTAATATTACGATATACTATTACGCCTGTATTGTTATATTAAACTAAATTATCATTCATTGATGATAAAACCCTTATAACAATAACGACTTAGGTATATATCTCGTATAAATAATATATTTTTCATTTGTTCACTTTGTTATTTCATATACCATAAACCCATAATATTATATTAATATGTATTGGTGTATGTACTATGTACTCGTAAATAATTTTTTCTTTTTTTATTTCCCTTTAAATGTAGTGTGATTTTCTTCGGCGTAAACTACAATATAGTTTCGAATTATTACGTTTATACGAGCAATAAAATAAAATAATTTTTTTTTATCGTCTTATATATTTTATATATAGGCAATCGACTACGACTTATACTAACAATTATTTTATGCGGCATGAGGAACCCGTATAATATTATATTATTATACCGTGTTATAATAATAATTTATGTGCTTTGGTATTATTACGGCATAATATATTTTGCATAGATCATATTATTTATTATGAAATATTGTAAAAGATTGACGTTTCCAAAAAATAGAAAATAAGACACACGGATTATACTCCTCTCAAATCTAAATAGTGACGTTGAATTCATATATCATCATATCATGCATTGTATCTTTTATCAATCGACATTCCGCAGTAGTTTTAAATATTAAATTCTCAAATATGTAATATATTAAAATATAAAAAATTATATTACATTTTTCGTGATATTTTTAATTTTGTATCCAATTAAACACATTAAAATACTAATACAGGTAGTATTGGTTTAATAATGTTTATAATATAGTTTAAGTTTAATCTTCGATTTACTGTCTCTGTACAGAAAAAATAATAATTTAACAAGCGAGGCGAACGAACTTTGGAGAGGAAGATAAGCTTATATATTCTATCTTCTTACTTCTTTATTATCTTCCGATGCAAATTTTAGAACTCGTTTGAATATAATATTAAAATATTCGTTTTCTGTTCTAATTAAAATAGTTTTGACGAGAAAATTTATTAAATTTCACGATTTATTTCTCGCACACGTATTTGAACGTCTGATTATTACGTATATATTATAAAGTACATCAGAATTGTACGTAAGTTTAAAATACAAATTTTATTAATAGGAAAAATTATTTTACAAATTGCCATCGAATATCTTTTTTATCTCAGTTTATATTGTGTATTGTGTTTTATACCCTCACAAAAATTCGCGAACAGAGTGGAAAACGAAAAATATTTTTTCAAACTCGCGTTGAAAACGCGCCCGGCCGGGTCATCGTTTATCGATCGATCGTCGTCGCAACTTTCGGCGACGGCGTCCGTAAGATGGCCGTTCAGAATTGAAGAGCGCGCGCGCGCGATCGTCGACTAGAACCGCGAACGTTTCGCAACGGTGCGGAGCGCGAGCGTTTTATCTCCGTTAACCTAGTCCTCGACCTCGCCCCTCCTCGTGACAATTCGTCACCATCTGATTTCGAAAACGTTCGACTACCTCCTTCAGTAGATGAGGCAAGAATGATAACATTACCTTTTTAAAACGTAGTTAGAGCTACCATAACTATGGGTTAAAGCTATATATTATAACTTACCCTCGTCCGGAGTGTTTATTTTCGATTTTATCATTATATTATTCGTTTTCAACGAAATATTATTAATTTTTTATGCCTAAACTAAAATTATTGTATTATCATTATTATAATAATTAATAATATCATCTCTTATATTCTGTTGTAAAATTATTCACTCTTATCACAGACTCAATTATCGTTATCGGTGTTATTATCCAGTGATTTTGATAATATATAATATATATTATATATTACAGTTCACGAGGTCGATGTAAATAATAATTTAAAGTATATTATATAATATGTAATGTGGATATGAGATTTTTGTGTTGAATGGTCACCGGTCATATTGGCCGAACGATAAAATGTCAATCGGACAAATTGGATCATCGAAACGCGTATTACTTTTTCCACCAAAAGAAACGTTTAGCACGCCATAATATTGTATTGTCTTTTTTAGTGTAATCAGTTTATTTGAACTTACAATAATTTGGTTTTATACGTTCGAACATCAAAATAATGCGATAATTCATTTTTCACGTTATCATTTTATTATTTTCGTTTCGTTTGTTGCCGCGTCGGAGAGATCTCGTTGTCACGCGTTCGTACGCTATCTGTTCGTCACACGATCGGGGAAAGTCGTTCGTAATTTCTCCAATCGTACATAGCTGGCGCTGCTGTTATGATTTCGAACTGGCACTACGTAGAAATAAATAAATAATAATTATTACCTGAATTCGTTACAATTTTGCCATTTAGCTATAAATATTTACAATTCGTTTTACAATATCGTCGTTTTAAATTGTTGATAAGAATTTGTAAAATTGACCATGTTTAAAAAAATATGGTATATTCTTATATAAAAAAAAACTAATCGTGTGTTTTCTCGTCCATCAATACACGCGAGTATAAAAATAATTATATAGACGGACATAATATGCAAAATAATAAAGTTAATAACTGTTAAGTGTTAATAAACTGTTAAAAAGTTAATAAACTATAATATAATATATTATGTTATGAATTATTTATTTATTTAAATATTATGTTGTTCGTAGAGTGACAATAATATTTTATACTATGGTATTATTATATAACTATATTGAATTTAATGTAAAATAAATTACGTGTATGTTAACTCGTAAACGCGTGTCAGAACACCAGAATCATACTAATAATAATAATAAATATAAAAAAATAAATAAATAAAAAAATATAAAATATAAAATGATAGATAAATGCGATAATATGATCGTAAAAATTTTTTATGGCGCCGAATTACAAATTAATAATATCTAACAATTATACATATTACATTATATACATTGTATAATATTTTATTATACTATTATAAAGCACACTGTTTTCGTTGGAATTATACACCTACACAAATGAAAAATAATATTTTTATTTTATCGATTAAATTGGTTGTTAATTTTTTCGATTGTTTTAGGTACCTAATAACTTGTGTAAATGTTCAGTTCTCGGTGTTTATAGTTAATTATTTCATTAATTCGGTACTTATTTACTATACCTCTTGTTTTATTTTATAGTTTTATTATATACAGTGTACGCATAATGTGTCTATATTTACAGTAGCTGAATAATAAACGTCCAATTTCTTAAAAACTCTTAGTTTATTTTTATTTTATTTTATAACATTTTGAAATGTAAGCGCCGACATTATGCGTATAATTTAACGTCGGTAGAATGTATTGTTTGTTTTAATTATCATTTTCACGTAGAATAAAAAATTATGAAAATCAACAAATAATAAAAAAAAATATCAATTATTATTATACCTACACGTTTATACATTAATTTATTTTTATTGCTCTTTGTATATTACGGATCTAACATCATTAATATTCGTTTAACACACACAAAACAATTTAAGTTTTAAATATTTTAATCGGAATTGTAAAAATTTGTGCTTTTAATAATATAAATTCGAAAAATATTTTATTGAAATATAATTTATATTTATAATCGTTTATAATATAAAGATTTGCATATAATAATTTTGCAATGGGCAAGAGTACATTATACTATATATTACTTATATATCTTTATATATTTATATATTTATAATTATTTATTTTAATTTTATTATTCCATTGTAACTTGTAAATAATACTTATAGACGTTTTGGTATTTTCCCAGTAGGATTCTTACACACATTTCGTAAATGTATAATGAATTTAAATATTTTAAAAGTATACCTAGGTATAGTCACATTGGTACCAAAACTTATAATGTATGATAACATATAATTATTAAAAATACATTTAATGATAATATTATAATATAACAAACTATAATTACTATTTAAATTAGTTTATACCGTAAAACTTATACGGAATTTAGTTAAAAGTGTGTTTATGACTCATGGTAAATATAATTTAAGTAATGCATATAGCATATATATATTATACGTATACAATATTATTTATATATAAAATATTACTTACATTACTTCCCATCGTTGCGCTATATTCAGTAATAATAATTTTTTCTCATCTAAAATGTCATTTTACTATAATAATAGTATAATACTCATCAATTCATCAGACATCTTTATAACAATAACTATTCGTTCAAACTTCAAACATCAAACATAAAATTAAATCGTACAGCTACCAATAATAACCAATCGACTTTATAATATTGTATAATCAAGCTATTTACGAATTACATAATGCCGATTATCTTAATATGATATTAAATGTAACCTCGTGTAGTCGCCGTGTATCGAAATATTTAACATCATAACATTGTATAGTTTATCATAATGTTAAAAATAATAGAGATTTATTTATTATTTATAGAAAAAAATACAAATAAGATAATATATTTTAGTTACTATAAAAACACAGTGCTATATAATTTTGATAATTAACATAATATAATTAAATGTATTTTATTAACACTATAACAATACATTTTATCATTATAGGTACTCGTATTAATATTTGTATCGTTATTATTACTAATCATTATATATTAGTCAATTTTAATTAATTATATTTATAATGTACCATTATTATTTTTATCACTATAAAATAGGTATAATTTCAAATTAATCATCGTTAGGTATTTATAATATTAATAATTATATTTATTGTATAATTTCTATTTAAGTCTTATATTTTATACGGTTATTATATAGTTCACGTAATACGCGAAATTTACAAGCATAATAATTTACGATTTCATACCGAAATGAGTTGTGTTTTTTTAAAACCATTCAAAAGGTATATATAGGTAGGTATACTGATCTGCTTGTTTATTACGTATATTTTTATACGTATACGTTATTTTTGTATGTAAGTATTTATCAGGTACTTAAAAACGTTAAATTAATAACATTATTTGTATACTATACACGTCTACATTAATGAGTACTTAAGGAATTTAAGATCAATGACCACTATTAAATAATATTATTTCTAGAAATACTTAAAAATAATTACTTTATTATGAATATACCTATTAAGAAAATTTAATCGTATGCGCCATTACATTTATACCTATAGGTACATACTAAATAACTGTACAATATTGTTTTGTTCAAATAATAAAATGTAAAATATAAATATAAATAAATAAATAATGTAGTAATCCCATGTAGTCTATGTAATAAAAAAATGAATGAATAATTAGATATTTTTTAATATATTTAGAATTTTTAGATGTAAAAAACAATTACTTTGCGAGTTCAATATCTAAACCAATGGAAAAAAAATATATATTATTTAAAGTGTTTAATATTAATTGTATTAGTTGACTAAACATTTGATTTAATTCGTCATGTAAGAAGGTCTAACTTTGAGTTAGGATTAAAAAAATTGGAAATTTAATTTAGTTATAAATATTATAAGTTTTCTATATTTTTCCATAAAATATTTGGCGTTTTTTCATTTTTTTTTTTTACACAACTAATTTATTTTTATATTGTATATAAATAAATGTAGTAAAAAAATTTGCTGAAAGATCCTCGTTAAAAAAATATTAAAATCATAAATATGATTGAATTATTTTAATTGACTAATTTAAAAATAATTAAATAGGTAACTAATTGGGTAATAAAAAAATACTTATATATGCGCATATAACACTTTGTATCCTTCCGTATAATCCAGTAAATATATAAATTGGAAACATAAATTTTCGTTAAGGACCAGGTTTAGTACCTTATAGGCGTATATTTTTTTATAAAAGTTTAAATCGCTAAGGGATACTATTATAATATTAAAATACGATGCCGATGCTATCCCATGTATAATAATTACATTGTCCCTACGTAAAAATGTATTATACAAATAGTTTATTAATCACCATATTATTATAAACTGTCTTAAAAAGGGATGAATTATAATAGTTATTTTTAACTTATACTTTGTTTCATAAATTGCATTACATTTATATGATTATATAACATAATAATATGCCATAAAAAATAAATATAAATAAATATTTGTATATTGCTTTGCAATAAACAATGATTTAAATTCCGTATATAACATAATATGCATTGGATTTGAATGTCACAATATATTTATTATATTCTGCAGTTATATAATGCGAACATCCGAAATTTTTTACTGTATCCTATGCGCGTATAATATTTTAAATACGTTCTTATATTATTATTTAAAAATAAAACGTTATCTGTGTATAATATATTACAACATACGAGCATTGAAATAATCCCATAATAAGAGTATATAAGTATTTGTATTTATATAATATTATAATAATATATAATAAATATTATAGTTGCACGCTGTGCGAGGTACCTACACACGAAACCAAAAAAAAAATAATTCAAAACTATATTATTTTTATTATTTATAACACGCGCGCCATCTAAATTTTCTAAATATACAATATAATATTCTCTTGTTTGTATATTATGCGTGTATATATTATCATATATTATTATTATTATTATTATTATTATTATTATTATAAAACGTAGACTTCGTATAGTGATAAGTGGTTACCACTACAGTGGTACTCGTAATATAATATAAAATAACTATACGTCTACTTGTAAATAATATTTTGTCGTAAAATAATAATATAAGTGGTCAAAGAGCCGACGACGAGCGCATTGCAGCGGCAATTTCAGGACCACGGTTCTTGTCACACGCGGTTATATATAGAAATATTATGTTTGAAGAAAAAAAACAACGTAGGTATACCTGTATACCTGTATTCATATATCACGAGTTATCTGTATGCGCATTGCGCGCGCGCGTGTTCGGTGATAACATCGTTTTTTCCGAGACTTTCACGAGCGTTTTATTCCGCGTATTTTATTTATTATATATCATATATGTGTGTGTGTGTGTTTGTATGTACGGCAAAGAAAAACGAGGTCGTCCTGGATATACGTTTAATGTAATATTATAATATTCTATTATCTTATTAAAATTACGTAAAAGCGACGAGAATTATTATTATATTATTGTTATCATATTGGTTGTTCCTTTGAAATTCGAGACCGCGCTCGTTTTGTTGAGAAAAAAACGCACACGTTAATATTGAGAAATTTCACGTGCACGACTGCGGTTGATAAGGAAATAATACGCGTTTTGTGTTTGTTATCTATACGCATAGGCATATTATGTACTATGTAGTTATAGTATATAAATAGGCACATGCGATTGTGTATTATAACTACATAATATAAATAAATAAAGTATAAACGTAACCGTTCAGTATTTGCACGAACATGATTTTATTAGCAATAAATGATTACTCATAATAATAAATTATATTTAAAGACAGAAAAAAAAACAAAAAAATTCATATTGTGTATACACGCTGTCACAGTTCATCATCGTAACGGGGTCGCGGTACATAACGTCTTTTTTTTTTTTTTTTTTTTGTACAATAATAGATAACATCGATATTTTTTCTTATTTATTTCATCATTCGAACAACGAAAACGCCAAGTGTGATAAGGCACGTGAACGCGAAGAAAATATATTATAAATACATTCTGTTTTTTTTTTCGTATAATATAAGATTATAGGAATTTCTAAATATTCAAGACATAACTCGAAAGTACATTAAATTCTTTCCACGTTTCGTTTATACGAGATATATATACGCGTTAAGTACATTTCGATATTCCTAAATTATTATTTTCGTGCGATATCTTTGAAAATACCATTATATTACCCGTTCGATCGAAATAAATAATATTCGTTTTTTTATCATATTACAATCTAGATTAAAAAAAAAAAAAAAAAAATGATTTATTTTTAAATTTTTGGTCGAATTATCGTTGGCAATTTGGCATTGAATGTATAGAATGTAATAATATATATGGTAAAACAATCATTTTAAATTTTATCACAGTAAGTGTAAACAATTATTATTATGCCTATAATAAAATAACAATCATAATATTATATTACGTTTTAAATTTGTGTGCAATATGTTAATATAACTATAACATTATAATGTTATTACATATTTACATTCCTATCGTATTGAATAGATTTAAATATTTAATAAAGTTTTATAAAAATAATATACACGAAACTAGTACGTATAATATTATAGAAAAACGTTTTATTCAAAACCGTATCGTAAACACTAAACATTCGTAATGATATTAAGTCTATACATAATGTTTAAAGTTTAAAATTAAACGAGTGCTTATAGAATAACTTTGATCGGTATGTGTATAATAATTATGTTTATAAAACTATATGTGGGAATGGAAAGTTTTTGTATATACTTTTCGAAAACCATATACACACTTACTTTACATTTTACATTATTATTTACTCAAAAAGTATCATAACTAGGGCTGTGAATTTATAGGAAAGTGCATTTTTTTGGTGATTGTGAAACGTAGATATTTAAGTACGAATACATTTATGAAACTTATATTTTGCATTTTTTGACATTTTTACATTTTTAGGTCATTTTCCGGTATTTTTATCGAATTTTGTCAATTGACATGTTTGGAAATTTTTTTTTTTTTTTTGTACACAAGCTGTATATTCAAATTCAATGAACATTATTATTATTTTTTTTTTTTATTAAATAAACACTCTTTATGCATGTAATGTACTAATGTATAATATACTGTACCTAATATTAATATAAATATAAAAATCAAATTAAAAACCATTTTAAATGAATTTTATATTATAATTTTTGGCATTTTAAGTGCATATTTTATTGCATTTTTAATGCAATTTTTAAGGTTTTTGGTGCATTATTAAATTCACAGCCCTAATCATAACCATTATTATAATTCACTTATTATTTATATATAATATTAAAATAAATATGACGTTTTTTCGTGATTTTATATGTAATTATCGTGACGGATCGATTCCGACAACAAAGTGAAAATTAGAAAACTATAGTGAGTAAAAAAAAAAGATAATATTCGAACGGGAATATTATACAAAATAAATTTGTCTTATCCACGCGTGGAAATGGTATTATTTTTATTTTTTACTGAAGGTTGTATTACAAGAAAACTAATGTAAACTAAATAATAAATGGGTTTTTATACACACATAATATTATAATATTATACAATGTCGTTTATTTATTGATAATAATATTATTGTTTTAATTAAATTATAATAAGAAGTACGACTACCTACGTTGTTAAGGTCGTTATAATGGCAATTAAAATAAATGGTCACAATAATAATAATAATAATAATAATAATAATAATAATAATAATAATAA
>JAIUCT010000001.1:29625288-29644616 GCA_021307375.1 Tetraneura akinire | reverse complement strand
AATAATAATAATAATAATAATAATAATAATAATAATAATAATAATAAATGTTTTAGGACGATAAAGTCTACAGGTATATATATATTATTATAATGAGAAAAAGACGGCCGTGTGCTTTGTGTGAGTTTTAAACTTCGGAGAACGAATAAGAGGGAGCGTTTTCGTTAATAAACTATTTTCCAACGACGACGCCCCTCGTTATTCTTATAATAAATTTCTTCTATGTCTTCTATAGAATTCTTGCGTGATCACCTGCGAGAATTGCCGTATCTATATTTATATACACGGCTTATATATAATGTATTATTATTATTATTATTGTAAATTAAATTAAGTCCTTAAATTCGGATAATGCGTTTTTTTTTTCAAACGATATGGTAAACGATACCGACGAATAGGCTATTAAAATATATTGGATTATTATGTTATAATGTCTTGTAGGGATACCTACCCGCAATGAGCGGTTCGTGACGACTGGTAAATCACTTAATTTTTCTGTTTCTTATTTTATTTTATTATCATTATTATTATTTTTTTTCCAACGTTAACGAGCACTCCGATCGGCCATTAAAAACGATTTATGCGCAAGAAAATGGCCTCCAGAAAAAAAAACACACACTTATATAATAAATATACGATATGTATCCGTTAGGGACCTCCAAGGAGATTGTGATTTATACGGCCAAAGACAACGAAATAATAATAATATAATAGGTAGGCTTTTCTATACACCAACCGATAATGGTAATAATAATATTTATAATGGCAATCGGTAGGTACGGTATACATCATTTTTATGTCTTTCTCATGGGCATTATAATATTATATATTACACATTATAGTCGTACAGCGTGTGTGTGTGTATTTGGCACCCCGCGCCGAAACCGGTAAATTACAATTTTGTATATAGGTATAGGTAATATTATTATATTACATGATGTAGGCTGGTATACATTATTATAATATAGTAATGCACATATATTTATTCTGTAGGACAACCAGTTTTAATTTTTTTTTTCTGGTTAGTAACGAACGCGTTTTGCATTTTTGTATATTATAATATTATTATACCTATACACGAGGGGAGGGATTTACGGTGACACGTTTTGGACAACGCAGAGATTCCGCAGGGGAAGAATTACGAGTTTGATATTTAGAATGGAAAATGATAATGAAAAAAATAACAATCGTAGATAGCATTTAAAAAAAATCCTCGTATTTATTATCCGTTTTCGAGGAATATAATAATACAACATATACAGGTATTATACCCGTCGAATGTACCTACACACACACGACACACACACACATAATATAATATATACACACGAATTTACAGCGTGTAATCCTACATATATGTATATTAGGTATATAGGAGTATATGTGTAATACACGATACAGAGTGATCGACATAATTTGTCCAAGAATATTATATATTTTCGTTTCAACGCGAGAAATAGAGATAAACAGATATTAATAGACATATGAGGTTTAATTTTTTAATGCCATTACGATTTTCATATAATTTTTATATATTCTGTTGGTTATCGAATTATTGCTGTAACGTACTATATTATGGTCTATATTATTATGATCACCCTGTATATTTAGAAATAAATATGTGACGTGAGATTTATCGGACGAGACCACGCGAGCATGTCTCGTGGTTCCCATAATATGATATAAGCGTATAAAATATTATTTTATTTTCCTGCGCAGGAGTAACGAATTATTAATATTTATTTTTATTTTTTCATTTCATAGTGGTACTGATTATTATAATATAATATTATATTACATAGTTATGGCGACAATACCATATTTATCCATATTATAGGCAAATATAGATTATTGGATATTTTTATATAATATATAATATATATTTATATTTTAAATTTAAATATACTCTATTCTTACAAATTAGATACAAATTAAAATGTCAACAAACTGTTATCAGAGTTTAATATCAATTTTATTTTTGCATATTTTATTTATATAATTTCCATTGTTTGACGTTTTTGATATGTTTTTTTCATTATTTCTACAATTACACACAAATTATACATACCTATTATACCTACATAATTTTGTATACCTACATGACGTGTATTTCATATTTAATATTAATATTATTCATATATTTCCTTAACAATACTTTTTTATTAATATTAATACGTTCATATTAATTTTCTGTAGAATTAAGAGTTTACAAATTATTAATTAATATAGCATATTAAAAATGGAATGGAATGCATATTATTTAAAATAAATTTTCATTTTTAACACACCTACCGTTATGGTGTTCGTTTGTTTCAAAAAATAATGTATTAATTTTTTCATTAATAAATATTAGCTAATTAAGATTTTAAAAAATATTTAGATATTTATATACAGGCACCTACTATAATATAAAGTACATAAAAAGTTTTTTTAATATCAAAAACTAATTTACACTTATGTCTATTCCAATCCATATTGATCCCATATTGATTTGTAATTAAAACTGATATAATATTAAAGTACTATAAAATTATGTTCCATTCGTATAGGTCTATACTTGTATATAATATTCAAATGTATCTATAACTTTTTATGGGAAAATAACTTGTACTTTTATTATAAAATGTACGTTTTCTGAACACATATTTTTTTATTTATCTGATATTTAAACATAGATATCTCGCATCTACAATAATAATTATTTTTTTAAATGTAGGTATAATTTTATAATTATTAGACTTATTATACTATATTATAACTAATATATATATTAACCAATATATAGGTATATATTACAATGATTATTTGTAAAAAATATATTATTATTATTATTATTTATGCGTTGTACCTATATTATAATATTTAAAAGTTATTTTTAGAAGACAGCATTATAATACGCATATAGGTTGGTTAAACCTTTATGGCTACCCACGGAGATATGTAAAATTAAGCCATCTGTTTTGGCTTAAAAATTAGAATGTTATGTCTTATGTCACGATTATAATATGTTTTTGGAAAAAATGTATAGGTATATATTTTTTTTTTTAACAATTTAAATTTTTTTTACTTTTAGGTGAATACGAATAACAACGTAAAACGCTTTTTTCCATTCGACGAACTTGCACGCATAACGATTATATTGAATCAGAATACTGTAATTCGAGAACGTTTATTTTAATTTAACCATCACATATATTATTGTGTTCATCATGGTGAAATATATTAGTCGTTTAAAATAACGAGCATCGAGGAGTTTAAATGGACGTGTCGTTATTATAAGATCGAGATAATAGGACGTATATGCATAATATGTACGTACAGAACAGAATCACGAATAAGTTAAAGATGACGCATCGAATACAACTACTATGGTACTTGTATATTATTATAATATACAGACCATAAAACAGTAGGCACATTCAACGAGGTAAATATAGTCTCGTTTACAAGTCTGATGTAGATATCATTACAATTATATTTGGGTTAATTGGGCCGTTCGTTTGAATTTTCCACATGCGTGTATTATATTTTTGTGACTTTTCCTTCGCATGAATACATTCTTATACGGATAATAATATTACTAATTATGATAAACACCATAAGTGTACGAAGTATAGAAAATGACTACGTATATATTTAGCTACTGTTTTTTGTTCTATATTGAAATCAAATAATAAAACTATATGTAGTTAGTTGTACAATGCAAAGTAGGTACATATTTTTTTGGTTGATCTTACACAATGCTTTCTTAGTACATAATTCGTTTCACATAACGAGGGTTTCAAAACTACAAATTTTATTTTGCATTTTTAGCATTACTGGGACATTTTATTAGTTTTTAATGCATATTTGTTCAATATACGATAAAATTATATTCAACTATATTCAAAATATTATCTAACGATAAATTATTATTGTTCATTGCAATGCTCAAATTTAGTAAGTACAATAGACTTGCTTATAATTTTAATTTTGCATAAATTTTAATATATATTTTGTGATGTTTAGAAGGAATAATATTTCTCCAAAACGGCCAAAATATATGCATGTCTTGCATATTTGTATGATTTTATGTGCAATTAAATCCGGGCCCTTAATATAAAATTTAAATTAAGAATACTATCACATATCGACAGATACGAATTATTATTATGATTATTATTCTTGAAAATTATAATAATAGTCGATTAGCGTTTTCATCACTAAAACGCTGTTATAAAATAAAAATAATATTATAATTTTTTTTTTATATTTGGAAGTTATATAATTCTATGTAATATTTGTAATTTGTACATTATGAGACCATTGAGAAAATTATAATATTGTATTATGTAATATTTTGTTTAAACAATATACGAGTATAACAACAAAATTACTAGAAATTATTATTTATTAAAATTTATAAATATTATAAATTTTAAAAGATAATATTGTATACCTACTTTAATTTATACATAATATTTTAGGTACGGTAATAATAATTATAAAACAAAAAAAATAACGGCCTATAGTAATATTATACATAACAAATTAATTGATATAATCGGTATGCATTTATAGTGTATTGTTTAGATAATTATATTAATATTCTTGTCGTTTACGTCATTTATTTTTATTTATTAACAAAACACAAATTATAAAATATCGTATTATACGTATATTATTATCGTTGGTTAACGCTTCACAAAAAATTTTACTCTGCGTTGGTATTCGTTTATATCGGTTATATATTATTATCTATTATTATATAACATTAAAATTGTTAAAATTATTTTAAAAAACAAAAGTAGAACGTGTATGTTTTTACATTTTTTTATTGTCGTTTTTTTTTTTATCGTATTTATATTTTACTTAGGTATATACTCGTATTAAATACGAAATACACGTCATAGTTATTTAAATTGAGTTTCCCTAGAATTTTTTTCACTGGTCATTTTTTGTTAAATTAGACATAAATAAATAAAAATCGTTATTTTAAATTTCGTCCTCTTATATATTACACACAATATAGAAATATTGACCGCCAAGAAAGAGTTCCGGGTTCGTGATGAGATGGAAAAATGTATTATTTATATTGCAGAGATTTGCGCATTCTTCGCCGGCGCTAAAAAAATATTGTACTTTGCCCACTCACGTGTACCAACCTGGTACGATACGGGTATATCTAATTAAAAACATGCACATTGTACATAATATTATCATAATATATTCATATGTATACACAGGTATATACCTAATAACATTAATATTTTTTTATATATTCAAAAACAATATTATGTTATAATATTACACCTTGTAGTCCATATACAGAGATACAGGGTGTACGAAAAGTGTATAGGACGTCCCGGCCTTAAAGAAAATATTGAATATTTCTGTATCGTACAGATTTTAAAATAGTCATTTTACGTAATATATAATACGTATAAATTACGGACAATACATATATTATGTTATAGATATAATAAAATGTATTTTAAACATTTCGTTAATATATTTATTACATATTATGTGTAAATAAATCGAAAATAAGAATTAAAAAATATTTTGAACGTCGAATACCCATAATTTGAAAACACCCTGTACAATATTATATTATCTTGTCGTAATTCCGCACGTTTTACGACCGTCGCGACGATTGTAACGAATATTTTACGAGACATAATATATATATATATATTATAAACGTAACACAATATTATTATACATTTATACGAACGCAGAATTGTACTCTCGCGTTAAAAATAAGATTATAAATAAACATAATAAAATCGCCACGTTAATATCGTCCGTAGAATAATCTTATATGTACACGTATGTATAATGTATTCGTTGGCGTTTGTACGGAGGTCGTAGGGAATGAAAAAAATGGATGTAATTTTATTTTTTTATGGAATAATAAAAACAAATAAAAGTATTTTTGATATAAATTGGACGGAATTGTGAAAACAATTTTAACAGATCTATAAACAATATTCATATATGTATTTATCGTGTAAATAATAATACCTACACTATATTTTAATATAATCTACATAGTACTTTTTTTCAAACCGATTGTTTGGATAAATATTTTAGGTATATACCATATTATATAATATGTACCTAGGTACTTGTATACAATAACAGACATTTTTTATACATTAGGTAGGTACATATTTTTACGCACGGAGAATGCATGAAACTTTAGTAAAAATAATAGGGTATAATATATAATATTATAATGTGCGTGACAATTTTTTTCTCATACATAATTAAATTTATTTCTTCTATCTCTTTTGTTACCTATACCTGTATTGTAAAATTGTTTTTATTTTTATTGGAAAATATACTATTTTTATAAGTATTAAATTTATAACGCACAAGATGGTTATAATTTTATAAAGTGCGTGTTTATAACTTTTATTATTTATTTAAAATTATAAACCATGCGTGAACTGAAAACTAAATAAAAATAAGTAGGTATATCAACAATTATACAGATATTATACACATTCATATTTTACTTTATTTATCGTGATTGTAGAATAATCTCATACATTTGATTATATAATTGATACTATTCTTTGATTAAGCACATTTATTTATATATTAATTTATAATCATATTTTACAATATTATACCAATACACCGTGGTTAAAGCTTTAAACAGACCGGTATAAATTATTTACATATTTAATTAATAATAATACTATAATAGTTATTAATTAAATAAACCAAATCAATAATAACATAATTATTAATTATACATATAAATTATACCTATATATGAATATAAAAAAAAATTATTTTAAACACAATACACATTATAATATAACATAGTAAACATTTTGGAGTTATTTTTTTATATATCTGAAAACTACTTTATTATTATAAACACATTTGAACTTCAGAAATCAATGGATTCCACTGTCCGATACTTGTTTTCATCATCATCATCATCATCATTGAAGTTGAAGTTGTAAAGTCATATTCATTAAACCTGGAAAAATAAATAAATATATAATCGTATCGAAGGTTATAATAATTGGGTATGTATTTTATTATTTTACACATACGTGATGGATTAACATTTTTAACTTAATTGGATGGTTTAACTTAAAAAAATTAAATATATAATATTATATACGAAAAACGTTTGGTGTGATCTCAAGACCTCTCTCCTAGACTAGAATTATCAAACTAAAAAATTCATGTGTAATAGTATTATTATAATATACTACTTAATCGTGCATAATCGTATATTCATAGATCCAATGGTACTATTACGAGTACATATTTACATATTGCGAGACATCTTACGACTTGGCATTCGAAAACGCACAAGTAACATTCGCCTAGGTATATTTAGGCACTATAAAGTATAAAATAACATATGGGTTCGAAGATATTTCCATAACTCTTCAGGAAGTTGAGGAACGGTTTACGCAAATCGCAAAGCACGTTAAGACATTTTTAATGTGTAATTTTATAATATTATGTTTACCCACGTCAAATATTGTCGGAATAATTCTCGCGCGTGTCTGTACATTTATTTTTGTACAGCTTATGTAAAAAAAAATCGTAATTTTAATGTGGAACCGTGCTTTTCGATAGGTGTATCTTTATAATATTCAGATACTTTTCGAATTGACGCTAGGTATATCAATATGTTCATAATATGTTCGATATATTATTATTATTATTATTATTATTATTATTTCACGAACGAGTTTATACTTCGTCCTTGCAATGCGCCGAGTAAAATCAAAAACAAGCGCGTGTCGTGTTTTCCTCTCATACCTATTTACATAATATATAAGTTCGTGTGTGAGTACATTATAAGTTGTTTGATATATAGGTACGAGTGGTCGGCAGGACGTGCTCTTTTTTCCTCCGTTCTCATAAATTTATGTGTGCGTATAGTGTCATACGCTCACACCGCAAAGACGCAGAACAAGCGAAGAATAAAATATTATATAACAAAATTATATATATATATACATGTGTGTGTATAGGTATACATCGTGTTATAATATATGGGGAGAGAAAAGGAAACGAAGTACACGTATCTCTCAGCCATTGAAACGAAGCCTGTGTATAATATATTATATTGTATTATTACACCGAGGTATGGATACTATATAAGATATATACTCGCTGCAGGCGCGGTTTTCGTGGCACCTGGAAGGGAAAAATAACGAATTTTGTATTTTTTTTTCCAGATCGATCACGGTCTTTGCATCGCTTAAATTATTGATTCTTTTCTCTCTCCTTATATATATATATATATATATATATATATATATGTTATTATTATATATACTATACCAGTCGTGTATACAGTATACGTATTATACATATTATATTATACAATATTGTTCGCATGATTTAATAATATACAAGTATATACGTATAAATATATTAGGTATATCATGCGCAATGGACGGCGGGAAAATTTCTTGCTACCGAGACAAAAATAATAATAATAATATACCAATAATGGTACTTATATCGAAATCTCATTTCTAGATCATTTAATTTTCACACTCGACGCGTCCTCAGGGATGTTTTATATTGTCCATTATAATGTGTATATATTTTTCGTTTCGCATCGGCGCCCCGAAAACCGCAAGAATATAATAACCTAACCTATTAAAGTATAACCCATAGAGGTTAGGTCCTATCTAATATTCGTATAGCCCGTCAATTTGTCACGGTTTTCCCGCCGCCGCCTTTGTACAATAATAATAATAATAATAATAATAATATAATATTGTCGCATCATTATTATAGTCGGCGAAAATTATTTATCGCCGTCACACAATGGCTCCGAGGCGACACAGGTAAATAAATATTTGTAATCTCCGAAGACTTTCACTTCGCTCCCTTTTGGCAACGATCGCGTTTCGCCCCCCTTCATCAAGGGACACCCTCTTAGAGACGCGTTAATGACGCGAACACGAGCGTCTATAATATAATATAATATAATATAATAATGACAATGACAATGCACGCGTAACACGCGATGTGTGTGAACGAATCGCCGACAACAACGCCTTTTTTTCCTATTATTTTCCATATAATACAATACGTATTATCTTTGACCGAGTGAAATATAATATTATTATATTATATTCTATTTTTCGGGCGCTGCGAATCCAAAAGAGATTGTATATTATACCGTGGTGGCGTGGTGTGTGAATTTGAAGGCTGATTCATTCTTGCTTCGATTCGTTATCCGTTACTCGTGGCAAAAGCTTTCACCATTCACAGTGCGTGCCACATCACACACACACACGATTTGTTCTATAATCATATTATAATATAACAGTAATAATATTATGTAGTATTTTTTTTTATCGAATTTAAAGACAAATTTTTATAATTCTGATATTCCGAATAAAAAAATTATAGGACATTTCAAATTAATTTTATAATTTTATGAAAAATTAAATATCAATAAATATATATACATATATTACATGTACCTAAAGAGTAAAATTAAAATGTGAATAATTTCTTAGTCGAAGAAATAATACTTATAAGATAATAATAATAAAATTATCTCTTTCAGTTTTTTACCGGTTTTCGTAAATAAAAAGTAATCGTCGATCACTGATCATTGATCAATAACAAGCGTATATACTCGTATATTAAAAGAGTAATATAATTATGTTATGTAAATTTCGTATCTTATACTATTATAGGTACATATAATTATATAAATATGTAAATATAAAGTCTAATTTTACATTTTAATTGTTTATTATACACCTAATTATACAACTATATAATAAAGTTAATACTTAAACTACAATAATAACGATTGTGTGAATAATTATTACATACGTATATAAAAGATTAACTATGTTTTGTATTATGCGTATACAAATAAGTAACAATAATTATTATATTTAATAGTGAAAAGAAAATCTGATATTGCTGTAGAAGAGACATTAGACAGAATACTGTAATGAGGATAGTGTTGAATTTGGATTGAAATTTGAATACGATAAATCATTAAATTCGGAAATACGATTTTGAGCAAAGTTCATCGGATAATATATTATGTATTAAAATTTTTACATTTATCAGTTTCTACGTTCAATATAAATGTGCTATATGAGTCACCTAAATACCAAAATCTGACTTAGGTACTTCGCTCAGAATCGTTTTTCGAATGTCATGATTTATCATTACATTCAATTTTAATCAAAATACAAAACTATTTTCTTTATACCTATATCCCTTACCTTGCTTTTTATACTTTAAGCAGCTAAAAAAAAAATTATAATTGTAATATTCATGATTATTTAAAACTGAGTTAAGTAATATATTTTTGAACTTCAATAAAATTTTCAAGTTTTGGTCAATTTTATTTAACATTATTGTAGAATATATAAATATAATAAGAAGAATCTATATTATAGAGAATACTTTAAATATCAATTTTACTAAAATAATGATTTTAGGAAATATTCATTGTTCTATAATTTTTAGAAAAATTAACGTTCCAACACGATGGAATACGTTTTGGAACACGATTCCAAAATATTATCACATATATATATAGTACCTATCTATGTGAACATTAAAAAATATGTCAAGTCTCCAAGTTCAAAATTGGTTGAGTAATCGTAAAAAATGAAATATTAAAATTAATTTCGTCAAAATTTCAATTTATGTGAAAAATGCCGTTTATTCATCATCTTTAAGTCGTTTTTCTTATCGCATAGGGTCAATTTTGAGGAATTCGAAAAATGATCTAAATAAAGTATCAACTACATCCACTTTCCAACAGGAATATTATTATTATTATTATTATTATTAATTAATTATATTAAAAAAAAAAAAAAATAATAACACATGGTAATAGTATTATGTTTGGATGTAAAAACTACTACGTTGATTTGACTTCGTTTCGTTAAAAATTATTTATTTTGTTAGTAGAATATGTAAAATCATTAATTTTTAATATGTGAATTTAAGACGATATGCATACTATATTATTAAAAAATGATATACTGTGCTATTTTGTGGGCGTGTGCACATATAAATATAAACGTTTTAAACCATATAATTATGTTATTAGTTGTTACCTGAGACGTGAAACTTAATTTATATGTTAACATTGTTAACTATTTTGCACATAATAGAGACGGTACTGCAAAAAGGTCGTTTCTATGCATTTCTAACGTAAATAAACGCAAATTAAATTTTCGTCGTCCGTAAACTCGCTCTAAAATGACCTTAGGTATATGTATGTAGGTATATTGGACGATATTATTATAATACTAATATCAACGTTTTATATGAACTTTTAGTATGCTATAATCAAAATTCAAAATAAAATGGTCGTTATGTGTATATTATATTATTCGCTGTCCCCGATCAAAGACCAGACGACACCTCGTTGGTTCATTAACATGTACAGTACGTCAGTACTACAGTGTGATCATAATTTTATGTAAGGTACTGTGAAAATTATAAGAATTACATAACATACGTTTTTAATTTCATATTAATTTTGTATTCTGATTGCTCTGTACACATGTCACCTAGACATTCGTCTCCACATGTAACTTGGATCGTTTATTACTAATATTTTTAAATTATAGTTTAAACTTAATTATAACCATAAGTTTAAATAAGATAATGTCTATTTATAGTATTTGTATTTCTCTGCCTGTATAATCTAGATAGTCATGGAAATATTCAAATATTTAAATACTTATTGAAACATTAATTTATTTTCATAATTTTACATCTACTTAAAAATCACAATTTTTTATAATAATATATTTTGTTGATGATTCTACCATTTTTACTCTTGCGTGATTTTTTACAGTTTTACCCTAAATTTATAATGACTAATGAGGAACAAAATGATTATTGATTACATTATTACACTATCATAATACATTGCGTATTTACGTATTGATTTCTGATATCGAATCATTATGAAATACACGTTTAGTCTAATAATCCAATTTGAAAATATTACATTAGACAGTATATTATAAGTATAACGATATAAAATTGGCTTAATATAATTTTTAAAGAAAAAATATTAAACGAACACGAGAGACCACATTTCCATATTTATCATTTTATGAGTCATAAATCAAAATGTTAAAATCAGAATCTATAAATTATATTATTCACATTCAGTTTATTATCGAGTTTATATAAAAATATAATATTATATAATACTTATTGACATATTGTCAGTGTTTTCGATTATTTTGTTTTTTGTGTTTCATGATGGATAAAAGTATAAAACCTAACTCAAGTCTTGAACACGTATGACATGTCGTCGTGGTCGTATATTATATATGTATATATTATATAATGGTATGAATTATATATACAATATACGTGCCTAATGTACAAGTTTATGTACAAACTATATAATATGCGTAGCAGACTTAAACTCGACATCGCAGTATGGCTGGTGGGTTAGAAAATATTACGTCGATAAAAGACACGTTTCACTTGAGAAACAAATCCAGCATACTCGATATACGTAAATGTACAGGGTGTTTAATAATTACGATGAAATGTTATTTTCATTCACTAAATATTATATTACAAATTATTAATTTATTATTATGTTATAACTTATAAACATAAAATTATTATCCTCGAGATAATGTAATGCGTGGAACCTATGTCTCTTTATCTATAATAATTTCTCTGTGTAGCTATTTTTAAGTTAAGTTTTTAAATTGTTTGTGTTGTAACCTATATATTAATTCTTATATGTAATGGTTAAAAGGGATCTTCCGGTATATTAAATAAAATAAAATAAAATATAAAATACATTCGCCCACATAATAATATAAAAATATCGATTTGAAATTTGAATAATACAAATGTCGGAGGCTATATAGTATAGACAACTTATAGGATTGTTATGACTTATGATAATCATTTACGTATACCGTAATATTTATGAATTATATATATATATATTAAAACAAATTGAAATTAAGTGAGTTTGGGGAGCTAAATATAATATTATTATGTCATATGTGAGTCAAAATGAAATTTGAGAAACGTATACACGGGTATAATATTATATCATTCATATCGTATAATAATTCAAAGGAAATTATGACCAAGAAATCGTATATATTTTTCGAACGCTCTGTATACATATTAATATTATGTTATGTATAGTATAATAAAGTATCCGTATTCGGGATAATAATATCCAGAAGCCAGAAATATTATTATAAATATTATCCAATATAATAATAATATATTTAACGGTATATAGTTATAACGCTTACCTATCTCCTGCACGCGTTTAATACGAGAAAATTGAACGCATAAATATAACGGCGCGTATATAACATTATAAAAGCACGCACGCGTCCTTATCTCGGTGCCGCCGGGGGCTCCGGGAAATTCGGTTTTCATAACCCCATAATAATTGGACGATTAAAGTCGCTCGTTAAATTTCACTGTGCTGGCGTCGGGAGAAAATTGCGATCGTAAGCACACGTACACCGCGGTTTGAACGCTGAACGTATTGTATATAATATATTTGATATAATAGTATATAATATTATATTATATTATTATTTTATATAAAATTCATCTCTTCTGCCGCCGCCGTCGTGAAATTAAATAATATATTTATGTTGGTAATTAATAAGTAGAGTACGGATATTTTGAAGGCATTTGCCTTATTTTTCTATTGCTTTAAAACGAAGCTATTTCAGCTACCTACAAATTCGATTTATACTATTTGGACTTAGAATAAAATGCACGACATTAAATTTTGCTTTTTTTGTAAATTTATGCTTTTTTGTTCATTTTTTGGTACATTATTTCAAAATGTGTTCTAAATAAACGTATTTTAAACGTTAATTTTTTATTAACTATCTTAAATAAAATAAATTTAAATTACAGATTAATAATAATAATTTTGGAATAAGGAAAACTCGAAGAAGCCGGCTTGTAAATGTAAATAAATTTATTATAATACCTTTTTTTAAATAACTAATAAATAATTTTAATAATTTTTTTGTAAATTTTTTTTTAATTTACAAATTACAATTAAAAATATGCAATACGATGCATTTTGAAATCGAAATTCACGTCTTATTTATAGACCCGTGAAAATTATACATATTTTTTAAGACTTTAATCCATTATATAATAATGGATTATGTATATATTTACGATTTATTTTTATTTTTACACGCAGCATTTGGATGATACTTTGAATTGCATAAAACATTATTTTTTAAGCATATTATCGTCGTTTTGTTGTTGGTACACTTTTATTGACAAATGGATTTAAAAAAATCCTTGTCACACTGCTAATTGATTGATCTTTGAAACTTCGCATAGACGAGTAAATATTTTTCCGAGACATCAAATAAAACCTATACAAAATGATATCTAATGTTAGATTTCAATAAATTCTATTCTATATACTATACATTAACTTAGACCTAATAACTGTTATTTTATAATATGTTAACTAGTGAAATTATATTATACATATATACCTTAACAGGCATATTTAGATACCTAATTTATGTTATTAGTTATTACATATACATTAAATTATATAAATTTTTACCTCAAGTCCAAATTAATGTACATATATTATATTATAATATACAGAGTGACGGGAAATTTTAATATGTATGTCGTATTATCTCCAATAATTAAATTATTTCCCGAATGTTTCATATCATAATCACCCTGTACTTACGTATTGTATGTATGATGTATATTATTATATCTACACGTATAAGGGATATTATAATAATATTTTAACTCGAATTTTGACGCATCGTTTTATAATATTTAAAATAAATTAAATAGCAATATGAATAGTAATAAAAATGTACTATATAATATTATATTATATTTTTATTTTTATTTTTTTTACATCGTGGCAATTATACAAAAAACGTAAAACAAATTCATCGCCTACTTTTTTAATTTTATTTATTTATTTTTGCGAATGAAATAATATGGGTTGTATAATAATTATACATTCAACGGTCGTAGTCGGATAATTTTTTTTTTTTTTACATTTTATTTATTCGTTACTAAATTTTATCTTACTTATTCGTGTATAATGCATATTATATTAATATTATAATAATATATATTAAATATTATAATTATCTCGGGAAAAATTAACATTTTTCGTAAACAATTAGGTTTATTAAATATAAAATATATTATACAAAAACGAAAAACTACTTAACTATATTATATATTTTTCTCCGCGGGTTAGTGCAAAAAAAAAAAATTTATGATTCGATTAAGTATAGCCAGGTGTTCATTCTCGAGGTAATATTTTGTTATTATTACAGGAAAAAAAGAAGAAAAAAGTTAGGTGTATATAATATAACCTTACTGCAATGTATACGTGGCGGCGGCGGCGCGGTAATATTGCTATTTCGTAAAAATGAAAATATTGCGCAATAATTTTAAATTTAAAACGCCACGAAACGGCGCAGAACGTTATTTCCACCTCGTGAATATAAAGTTTTCTTAGATAAATAAATAAATAAATAAAAAGAATGTTTCTTGCAGTAATATATATTATTATATATATATATATATATATATATATACGGAAACGAAAAGTGTCGCGTTTCTTTGCGCATTAAATCTGTTTTATAAGCACGGCATAACTTTAACCCTCTTTCCGCTTTGTATATTCAAGTTGTTCGAAACGCGCCATTGCGCCTTATTTATTCATGTTTTCGCGATTAATGTAGACGTCACGGTCGGTTTCAGCCCTTTTCGAAATTAAACTTTCTTCGGTCCACTCTCGCCCTCGTCCCTTGCAGAATATTATTTCTTTAACATCATGGCTGCGTAACGAATTGAAACTATATATATATATATATAATATATTTTAATGTAAAATTTAAATTCGCGTCGTAACGCTAAATTTTCCAGTGACGGTCCATTATTACGTGCATTATTATTTACATTGCAGTAAACCGAGTTTTATGAAATTCGTATTATTTATTTTTTATAATTTAAAATAATAGATTTTCATTATGTATATATACGTATATATAGCTAATTCTAAACGATACAATTTTCGTTTGATATTTAATTTAAAATTTTTTTTTAATATAATATAAGGCTTCAATTACAAAGATCATTAGCCAATTGTGAAGAGGGGTTACATATTATGACGTAATTTTTATACAACGCTAATATTGATTTTATGTGATACATCATGGTTTAAAGTTAACAAGTTTTTATCTAAATCTATGTGTTTGAAGAATTCCAAAATATTGTGAATGTTGCTTTGATTGAGTGCTTCTTCAGTCGATGATGGATTATCGAAAAGATGGTGTGCTGTGGAGTATTTGGGGCAGTCAATGATTATGTGCGTGATTGTAATTGAAACTTTGCATAAGTCACACAAAGGCTTATAGGTTCCTTGGTGATGAGGTATGAGTGTGTAAGATGAGAGTGACCAATTATTCTGGTTCTATTATGACTATTATTTGTTCTCTCCTGCTCGAATAGTTTGGGTGTGGTCGTTTGGAAATCGTTTTTTATTTATACATTTTATAATAGTATACAAATAAATATATTTTCTTCCTATATTATAATATATTGGACACGCGAAGAGGAATGAATTCATATACATTGATATACAATTTATTATTGCATTCATATACAATGAATTCCCATCAACAATATATTCATTTTCATTTTTTTTTTTTTCTTTTTTTTTTTTTAAAATGTCGATATTGGAATAAAACGTTTAAATTCATATAAGACGCAATAACGTTTAAATATTATAATATTAATAATATTGCTATTAACTGAAGATATTTTTTGTTTAAACTTTATACATACAAAATATATTTATTTTCCAAATGATATAATTTTATTTTGATATTATGGTCGTCCGGCAAACAAATTGACGGATTACACGATTTTATTACAATTTATAGAGTATATGAATTAATACATAACATTATATACACTACGGAAGCTACAATAATAATAATAATTTTATTATTAGCACCCATAATAAATGAATAAATTTAAATATGAAAATATTTAACGAGCTATACATGTGTCCTTAACTGACCGTTAATAATATTTATAGGGTCGAGACTGTTAATATTACAATAAATTTTACCCACATATTAAACGCTCATCTAGTGGATATAAAACACATAATATATTATTATAATATTGGCAGATTTACAAGAATTGCACGTGTTTATATTATGCCAAATGCCAATTGAATTTATAATAATATATTTGAGTTGTCATAATCACGCTGCCATATTAATGTATTATCATTATTGAGTTTTTATTAAAATTATTTTTCTTTTCGGCATGGTCTCCAACATTCTCCGTATTACTCAATATTATATTATGCACAATGCACATAAATCAATATATTAATGCAAAATTATGGCCATAATTTACAGAATTAATATGGGTTTATGATGCTTTGTCACAATTTTTATTTCGATATAATAATTTAACGAATACCGCTACTTATAATGTAATAATTCCATAATTTTATGAGTAATATATTATAAAAAAATGTTAATAATATATTATCTCGAATAAATAATTATAATAATAATAATATTAAAATAATATAAATAATAATAATAATAATAATAATAATAATAATAATAATAATAATAATAATAATAATAATAATAATAATAATAATAATAATAATAATAATAATAATAATAATAAAATAATGATAATAATAATAAATTTGACGGGATTTATATCTTAATTACAATAATAATAATATATTTTTTCATAATAAACAACAATAACAAGTATATTATAAAATATAATAAATGATGGCACAATGATCTTATATATTTTAATAATAATGTAATCGTCTTGAACTCGGAAATATTAAATAGTATAGGTTAAATAGGTACCTATTATACTTATATAAGAATATATATATATATATATGTATATACGAATACAGTGGTCGATATTTATATGAAATAAACGCGCGTTAAAGCACGATAGAATCGTGTTGAAATTAGCCATTTGCGTCTACCCTCACAGTAACGCGTATAGGTATAATAATATGTACTGTATTGCTGTTGAATGAAGTGTACAGCGTGTAGGTATATATTTAAACTTACAGGTCTACATTCACAAGTCCCCTTTTATATTTAGGTACACACCGAGTATATAATATATTATTGTATTATGGGCCATCAGTGTCATGTCTTCCATCGATGCTCACAACAAAAATACACATCCTATATAATAATACATTTTTTATTATATAAAATGTATACAGAATATAGCGTCGTTTATGCAGGGAAATATCGTTATTACTTATTATTATTATTATATGTTGGAAAAAAAAATCAAGAGTTTTATATTACCTATATTATTATACTTTTAGCCCTCCTGTTCTCGTAACAATGACTTTATGATCTGTTGAATATGTTATATTATCTCTATTCTGTCCATTGAAAATGATTTTTCTATCGTCAATTAAATTTATAGTTAAAAATTTTAACTTTAAATTAATGCATGTACGAAGTACGAGTATATACTATACAAAAATTGGATATTTTTTAAAATTCAATAAACCTTTATACGATAATTATACGTATACGTTCACAAATATTCGTATTATAATTATATATTATAGTATGTTAAAATAGATACGAAATGGAGAAGTATATTTTAGAAAGTTGTTTTAAAAAAATATAAAAAATTAGGATTTTAATTTTTAAGTACATTTTCATATTATATAGTATAAAATCATATAGAGAACCGGTATAATACTAGGAAAATATGAAATGTATGAAAAAAAATTGTCGACCCGGAAAAGAAAAAAAACATTAGAACGTCCTGTAGCTGCGTAATAATATACCCTATAGCCCTATAGGTAAACTTATAATATGATACTTATATGAAAGTTATAATAGATATTATATATAGGGTGAAGAAACACTATTATCCTTGGGAACGATACTAGGAACTAGGTATATCGTATGTTATATTATATATGGTACAAGCACGTTTTTTTTATTTATTTTATTTTTTTTATTATTATACCTTCTTTAGAATATTACCATGTGATATTTATACGAAAAAAACACAATCCGTACCCACGTATGTATACATATAATATTATAATGTTCGCGTATCCCTGCGCATATTTAATAATGCGTGAGGTAGCAGCGCAGACGACGTCGCACCTATATTTTATATATAATATGTGTGTATGTGTGTGCGCGTCCCTCGTTCTCGCCTTAAAATAATAAAATAATAATAATGATAATAATAATAATAATAATAATAATAATAATAATAATAATAATAATAAT
>JAIUCT010000001.1:29602411-29615438 GCA_021307375.1 Tetraneura akinire | reverse complement strand
TATTATTATTATTATTATTATTATTATTATTATTATTATTATTATTATTATTATTATTATTATTATTTAATCAATATACAATATTCTTATGTTTAAAAAAAAAGTTTGTTTTCTATAAAGTTTCTCTGTAATTATTTATATAATTATAAATAATAATTAGGTATGGTTAAAAAAAAAGTAGTAATTTTATTGTTTGGTATATAACAAAAATGTTTGCTTAAAATTAGTTAAATGACAAATGGTTGTAAAATGATAATATGTAGAGATTTGTAAAAATTATACAGTACAGCTGTTCATATTGATTATAAAATGATCACAATGTTATACGTATTTATACTTTTAGTGAAAGTTATACAGCGTTCGAGTCGTTCTTTTTCCTTAAATTTTTACATTATATAATTTTATATATATTTTGAATTCTTATAATTGTATAACGATGTTCAAATATATAGGCCCGATGTGATATGAAATTTAGTCATTTGAACTTCTTTTACATAATCTTAGCATCAATATAGCTATTGATTGTATTACTCTTAAATTAATTTTTTGATTATATATAATAAAATTATTCATTGTATACTTTATTAATTGATAATACATATATATTTATTTTTCTATAGAATTATCATATTATCATATTTACAGGACAAAGATTTGAAAATATTATATAGATTTTTAAAAATGTAATTTCACTACATGTTTAGTACTATGTATAGTGTATGAGTTATTTTAAACATTTTAAACAACAATAAACTCATTACAAATATCACAAATTAAATAATATGACGTGACCTAACCGTTTTGGTAGTTTTTGAAATCGGAACATTCTTGATCGGAACATAATAAATTTAAATGACCTTATATAATTTTTACTATAGGCGAAAATTATTTAAATATATAAATCAATTTGCAAAAATGATGTATTTGAAATTTAAATAATTATTATATATATATAATATTATAGTAGACTCGGAGCTGGAATTGAAGTTTACATTTATAAAACGTTTATAAACAGAAAGTTATGATGTAATATAATCGTATTAGTATATAAATACGATTATTTATTTTATTATAATTAAATATAATATATATGGTTTTAATAAACATGATGTTCAATTGATTGTCTTATATCAATGAAGAATAGAAACGATTAAATTATACGTGATAAAACTAAACCTTTGGTTCAAAAAAATCGCAGCCTTCCTATATAATGTGTTTTTTTTTTTTTTTGATAATTTGTATTTTAAATCTCGATTGGCGCCATCGGAATTGCCAATAGGCATCTAATATCTATAATACCGTGTGTATGATATTTTGAATTTCGCAAACTATAATAATATTATACCTATGTATATAAATATAGGCATATACAACGCAGTATATTTTATAGTCGTAATATCGCTTTGCGAACGTATATAATATACAAAAATCGTATATACGTTATATAAACCCCGTTCGCGTACGAGTTCGGTTTCACGAGTATATGCGTACACACGTATAGGCCGTAAACATGCGTACAAGACATATAATATAATATATATTATATTACGCATATATATACGAGGATCCACCTACTCGTGCGTCGTGCCAAGTATAAAATGTTTTCATTGTTTCCTTTATCGGTTTTTATAATGGCCGCGATGTCTTGTTTTTCTTATAATATAATACACACATATATAATATATAATATCGTTATTTTTTTCCCCTCCATCTCTTTTACCCCTCGTACGCGTAATATATTATAATATTACGTCGTGATGCGTTTCTCTGCAGCGGTTGCCGAATATTATTATTAATATTATTATTATTATTATTATAACCGCGGAGAAAAGAACGAAGGATAAAAACGAAAAACGTATAAGGCGTCGCCAATAAAAGACATCCGCGCGAACCGAATAAATTACTCGCGAGATACGAAATTAAAAATATTATTAATTTCGCTTTTGCAACGTGTGACGTGTAATATTTTTATTCGATATTGGCGGACGGAAAAAACGAGATGCGACACGACGATTTTTCGTAACCGTGGTATATACGAGTATAACAAGAAACTTTATATATAGTTATTAGGTACTGTACGAGGTAAACAAGAAAAGGACCCCAATATAATTTCGATGAAATTTGTACCGCTTGATCAATGTAATTTTATTTCGTTAATATATTATATAATATTTAAGTAGTTTTATTGTGTTAAAGTCTCTGTAACGTATAAATAGTTCATAAAAATGTTTTTAAAATTGACCGATTTTTTCAGTTTGCCAAAATTTCATGTTTATTGAATCCCCGGTCCAAGTTACACCGAGTCACTGATATAATAATATAAAAATACATACTACGAGATGATAATAATAATAATAATTACTATACACGGCTTCTGTCCCTTTTTCGCGGGTATACATATATAACTTCGACGAAACAACGCGAAATCAGAGTTTTTATGAGCGATAAAAAATTACGATTATTTTTGTAATTTCAAACGTTCGCCAGATATCGTATATAATAATATTATTATAACGATAATCGTGTGTGTTATAACGTTGCTCATATTACAATATATGTATACGTTTCGTCGTCGGAATCGGTTTTTAAATGGTTTATGACTGTAGAGCACAATTCGCAGCTTAATTATATATTATAATAATACGATAATACAATGAAACAGAAAAAAAAATATCACCATAAAAACATAATAAAAGTTGCGAAATTCGACGATATACTTATTACTTAAACTATATTTTGAACAGATATGTAATATTAATTTGGAAACGTAAAAGTACGATTATTAATTGCGATTAATTTTAAACGATAGATAGTGTTGAACAAGTAACTAGCAACTAATCTGCCGTGACGAATATGAAGTGCGAAAAGTTTAAAATTTTATTACTTATGAAAAACATTTACTCATGTAATTTACACATTATCTATCGTAATCGTTAATTTTAGGTAAAGTTAGATATAAAAAATAAAAAGAACAGCTGACACTGCTCCAAGAACGGTTAGCCAATAAAGCGCCATCATACCTAAACCCATCATAAAACCCCTAAATTAGTCATTTAAATACTCAAATCTGACATAACTTCCCGTAGAATCATTTTCAAATATAATGATTTATCATTACATACGTATACAAATGTTATTCAAAATTCATCACTATTCTCTTTACAGCTATATCCTTCCTACAGCAGTGTCAACTATTTTTTTTATTTTAGATTCTGAGCGAAGCGAAGAATGTATTGGTTTTACAATGATGTGTGATTTTTTTTTTTTTTATGTCTGTGAAAAATACTACCCGAAATAATGCTCCGATTATCACGAATAGGGTATGTTTCCGGTAGCAAAGTGGATGTACTTGGTATTTTACTTAGGTCATTTTTCGAATTTCTCAAAATTGACCCTAAGCGGTAGAAAAAACTTCGAAAAAATGACGAAAAAGCGGCATTTTTCACGAAAAATGAAATTTTGACAAATTCAATTTCTATATTTCACGATAACTTAGGAAATTTTTAAGATAGAGACCTGAAATTTCTTTTGGATGTTCACATAGCTACTATATATATGTGGTATAATTTTGGAACCGTTACATTAATTTTTCTTCAAAATATAGGACTTTGAATATTTCGTAAAATTCACGTTTTTACGTATATAATGTGTGATAAAATTGTCAATTTTGGGCATTTTGGTCTGAAAATTTTACTAAAGTATACTTACATATTACTTAACATCATACTAAAATATTATAAAAATCCCAAGTCACAATTTTTTTTTATAGCCGTTTTAAGTTGATATTTTTAGGAAAACGAAAATCTTAGAATTCATACGTATAAATAAATATTCTGAAAACACTTTTACTACCCGAAATAACGCTTCGATTTTCACGAATAGGGTATGTTTCCGCTAGCAAAGTGGATGTACTTGGTACTTTATTTGAGTCATTTTTCGAATTTCTCAAAATTGACTATATGCGGTAGAAAAATCTTCGAAAAAATGACGATAAAACGGCATTTTTTACGAAAAATGAAATTTTGACGAATTCAATTTCTATAATTCACGATAACTCGGGCAATTTTTAAGTTAGAATCTTGAAAATTTTTTTTTGGTGTTCACATAGCTATTATATATATGTGGTAAAATTTTGGAACCGTTTTTTAAATTTTTTTACTAAATATAGGACTTCGAATATTTCGTAAATATCTCGTTTTTACGTATATAATGTTTGATAAAATTAGCAATTATTGGTATTAGGGTCTGAAAATTTTACTGAATTATACTTACATATTACTTAACATCATAATAAAATATTAGAAAAATCCCTAATCTCATTTTTTTTTTATAGCTGTTTTTAGTTGATATTTTTAGTTCAAACGAAAATTATAATCTGACTGAACTTCGCTCAGAATCGTTTTTTCGAATGCAATGGTTTATCATTGCATTCAAATTCTAAGTAAAATTAAACGCTATGATTCGCACACTTGTATCCTGTGCGGCAGGAGTATCAGCTCTTTTTTTACAACTAACTTAACCTAAAATTAACGATTACGATAGATAATGTATAAATTACATAAGTATACGATTTTCATAAGAAGTAACATTTAAAACTTTCCGCAATTCCTACTTCGTCACGGCAGATTAGTTGCTGGTCGTTTGCTCAACACAATCTATAATTGTGTTCACTGACGACTACGACGATATACTATTACATCATATGAGCTAATTGCAATAGGCGGAGCTTATAGAATTATTAATTCATCAATGAACATGAGTACAGATATAGAAAAGTGTAAGAACGATAACTATATTATACTCTTTGCAGCTGTATCCTTTCCACAGCAGGTCAACTTTTATTTTTTAAAAAGGCATTTGATTGGGGAGCAAGGGGCAAGATACTCCAATTACTTGCTTAACATATGTTAATTAAAATTGAACGCTATTCTCTTTACAGCTGTATCCATTCCACAATAATATGAGCTCTTCTTTTTATTTTTTACATCTAACTTAACCTAAAATTAACGATTACAATATATAATTATTAATTACATAAGAAAATGTTTTTCATGAATAATAAAATTTTAGTTGCTTGCTCAACACTATCTACAATTGTGTTCACCGACCACATACTATTAACTTATATAGGCTAATATAATAACAAATAAGGTAGGATACACAATTTTAAAAGTGTAAATAACCATTGGCGGAAATAGGGGGGCTTGAGGGGGCTTAGTCCTTCCAAGATCCTGACAAGCTCCCTTAAAAATTATTACCAAAGCATAAAAATGTAACTTAAATATTATTTAATGAGAAAAAAAATTATAACACCACATAATAAATTTTTTTTATATTGTAAATATAAATCCTTTAATATATCCTGATAAATGTTAAAAATTAATCTATTTATCCAAAATAAAAATTATAATTAATTATATTATAATTATTATTATATACCTACTCTTTACTTACCTAAATATAATATTATTATGTTTGTGCTATGTTCTTAAATATAAATTATTTTAAGTGCTTACGTGAAGTACCCTTTATAAACTCAAATCAAAGTCGAACATGGCATAGGTAACTTTTATATCCGATCTAACATACAAATTTCCAAAATTCATGTTTACTCACGTGTGTGAATTAATATTAATTACTCAGTATTTTAGTATTCAGTAGTTCAGTAAATTTAGAATTTATTAAGAGTTGGTTTTGATATCTTAACTACAGTTAGGTTTATGATGAAATATTGTAGTCCCCCCCCCAACTTCTTCAATGGATTTCCGCCTATGTAAATAACATTAACTTTGTCGTCGTAGTCGTCAGTGAACACAATTGTAGATTGTGTTGAGCAAGCAACTAGCTAACTAATCTACTTGGACTAGGTATGAGGAGTGGGACACATACATTAATCCATATTGAGCCTCTTTATTTACACTACGTAAAATCGTTTATGTTTATTACACTATGGTAGTATTTATTCTAGAAATATTTATTTTATTTAAAACGGGAATTAGAGAAAATTAACATTTTTATAATTATTATTATTATTATTATTATTATTATTATTATTATATAAATAATAATAATAATAATAATAATTATAATGATAGTTATAATAATTTTTCGTACTTTTTATATGTTTTATTTTACACGCGTTGTTTAGATTGGTCTTAAATTTTAATCGAAATCTAAAATGAAAAAAAAAAAAAAAATATCTATATAAATTGGATCTTATACTATTATTATATTATTATGTTTCTTTTGTTGGGCTCTCCGACTGCGTGTATATAACTGATGTATTATATTATATATTGTATTATTATAGTCAACTCGAGCGCGAAACGTCTCTCTGACGATCGGCCCATTTGATCGAAATGGGTTTTCGATAAATAAAAAAAAATATATATATTTATATATAACGCAAAGGAATGATAATTGCAAACCGAGTTTTTTCTCTTCTTTTTCCTTTCTCGCTGCCCCGTCTCGCGGGGAACGCAATTTCCGCGCGCAGCGGCAAAAACAAGCCCGCTAAGAAATACGTGAATTATTTTTATTGGTTTTTCTCTCCTCGTAGGTCCGTTTCCTTACGCGTACTCCCCGCAGCATCTACACCTATATTTTCTCCTCCAGACCTTTCGTCCTGCTCGTCCAGGTTTTTTTTTTTTTTTTTCTCTTTTTTTTTTTTTTTTTTTCCCGGTTCGGGAATTGGATTCTGTCGGGGCGATTTAAAAGCGTTACGTGGCAGGAATGAAACGCGCGCGCCGAGCCACGGTCCACGAGAATACAGCGCGAACCACGCGGAGGGCGGGCGATTTTGCGTTCGCGAGAGGAGATCGAGAGGAGTGAATGACAGAGAGAGAGAGAGAGAGAGAGAATGAGAGAGTGATGAGAAACCCGGAGCGCAACAGCAAGTTGCGTTTGTTATATATAACGCGAAACCCGGCGGACCCGGCGGAAAATTCGAAAGAAATATATATATATGCGTTAAAAAAAAAAAAAAAAAAAAAATAGAACCTAAAAGAAAATAACCGAGGGTCGGGAAAAAGAACGGAAAGAGGGGGGAGAGAGAGAGAGAGAGGAGAAAGAAAGAATATATATGTATAAGGAATAAGAAGAAAACGCGCTCGGCATATCCTCGGCCATTTGTATTCAGACGCGGATAAACCCGGGGAAAACTGCGGAGGCCGTTAAAACAAACTGCCGTTTGGTATTGCCGGAATAACTTATTTTTCCTACGGGGCACGCCTGCAGTAAGTTATAATAGTGACGGGGTTCGCGTATACGCGTACTTATATTATAAACTTGTATGAACGCGCTTATACGTAAACTAATACGTATATATATACAGAGTGATCAAAAAGCATAAAACTATATATAGGTCTATATCTATACGCATGTCATATTATTATAAGCCCGATGGCGAATTTTTTCCGCGTGAAGCGTATCTGAGTATACTGCAGGTCGCGTCAGTTTGAGTTAGGTACGACGTTAGTGTAACCGTGCGATTATTGAAAAAATAATATATTATTAATAGTCATCATAGTCGTCACGATTATTTCATACATACCGCGAATGACATTTTATGAAAAAATACAAATATTATTATTTTTTTGAAATTCCGTGTTATTTTAACGCGCTCTGTATGACCATATAATATGCGATTACAATATATTATAAAATATAATACTTGTATAATACGATGGCCGATGGGGATGAGGATTCGGTCGGAAGGACGCAAAAGTCCTTTTAAGGAACCAACGCGCGTATGGAGAAAAATATATATAAAACATGCGTACATAATATTATAACGTATACGAGTATATTATAATATACAATATATTTATTTTTATACGACGGCAATAAAAGATCGTTCCTTTGTTTCTTCTTTTAAATATATAATATAATATTTTGCATTATACATGATGCTCGTTTCCATGTGTACTTTATAATGTATCTTAAAAAGCATAATGTAATTATAAATATTTAATCGATTTAATCGTACGATATTCGATTTATCAATCTCTACATATTATACGCTTTCGGCCATAACAGCGTAATAATTATCAAATTTCCTTCAATATTATTTAATATAATATAATAAATTTTTAAAGTCAGGATATAAAATATATTATATTACACAAATTAAAAGGTTATAGGTTAAAATATTTACTGGTCCTCGGGAGGATATATTATCAATACATCATTAATGAAACCAAAAATGCATATTATGTTTCATATATGAAATGATTAAAGTGAGAATAACTACTATGCAGAATAATATCATCAATGTATTTTGAATCCAGTTCATTTATAATATGATATAATTCGATCATTATTTATTTTTTTAAATTAATATATTCAATACGTTGGAAATTCGTAATATTATAATACCTATACGTTTATATGAATACATTTTTTTGTATCCTACTGTTGTATTAAGAGGATAATTATTATTCTACAGAAAAATTAAAAATATCATTGGAAAAATCTTGGTTATCTAAGGAGATATCAGATAGTCAGATGAACGAAATAATGTGATAGTAAATGATATTATTACCATACTACCTATTAATAAAGTTTTGTTAAAAATAATTATTATAACAATTGATATACCTCCTAATCATATACACATTACACACATATATATATATATATATATATATCGTTACGGTTAGTTTATCACGAATATCATATACTTCTAAGAATATAGACTTTTTACTTTTTATTCTTAAAATTAATTGGATTGGCCGCGGTGTTTAGACATCGGATAACCTATTAGTTTTTAATTGTTATACAAATTAAATTTAAATAAAAAGAAAAAAATCCATTCAAGTGGCTAAAACATATAGGTAAGCAAATAAAATGTTATGTAATGTAATAAAATAAAAACGAATACTAGGAATTTTTTTTAAATTAATTTTTTCCAAAATATACAGAAACTAAATTAAATATTTATTGAAAATAATTTTTATTCCACGAGAAAAATATTCGTGTCATAATATTGATTTTATTATAATTATAGTAATAAATGTTTTATTAAAAAAATATATAATAAAGAAACATATATAAAAAAAAAAAAATTAATTCCATAAATGCCGAATTCAAAATTATATAATAATAATAACAATAATCATAATATAATAAATATTATAATAAAAAAAGTTATATGCTCCAATTGCTTGCTCAATACAATCTACAATTGTGTTCACCGACCACATACTATTATTAACTCATATAGGCTAATATATAATAAAAAAAAGGAAACACAATTTAAAAATTGCAAATACCATTAACTATATGTCATCGTAGTCGTCGGTGAACACAATTGTGGATTGTGTTGAGCAAGCAACCAGCTAACTAATCTACTTGGACTAGGTATGAGGAGTGGAACACATACAGTAATCCATATTTAGCCTCTTTATAAAAGACTTTATTTACACTACGTAAATTCGTTTATGTTTATTACATCATTGTAGTATTGAAATTATGCTAGAAATATTTATTTTATTTAAAAATTAAAATAGGAATTAGAGAAAATAAACATTTTATTATTATTATTATTATTATTATTATTATCATCATCTATACTATTTAAGGATAATGCGTGCAGCGTGTCTAGGCGGCTAGGCGGTTATATTTTGGTACTGTGCCTATGTAATATCGTAATATATACTATTCGAATATTAATTATTATTAAAACGTAGGTATTTCGATCGAATATTAATAATGAAAAGTAATAATATATTACAGTTCGATATACGCGTCGAGATAATAATTTTAATCGAAATCTGATTAAAATTTGGCTATATTCTCGTTATGTGGATACAATATAATATAATCGCGTATATAAATCGTGCATTATAGTTATTATTATTCGCGAACGATTTCTCTCTCTCTCTCTCACACACACACACACACTATTTCTTTGTGCCAGGAAGACGTATAGACCGCGCAGAGAATTCGCCAATGCAATTACGCGAGACTTCAGGGTCGTTGGGAGTGAGTGTTGGAACAACGGGACCGGCGAAAAGCTTTTCGGAAACGCATTAAGATAGCAGCGGGCCACGCTGTGTGCACCTAAATCCCTCGGGTGCGCAATGATGTGTGATACGGCGTGCCCGGGACTTCACCGCCGCCACCGCCTCCGCGGGAAATACAAGCAAGATGAAGTCCTCTCCGTCTTTTTCCCGCTCAGTCCCCCTGCGCAAAGTCTTCCGCCGACCGAGTCTAAGACGACCCGAGCGTACGATATATAATACGTATATATATATATATATATATATATATATGTATATATAAGAAGAAGAACACCACGCCACCCCGTTCGACGCCAAACACACACCCTCGGACGACTTATATATACCACTACCACGGTATCCGCATGGCTGGGGTTCGTGTATTTATATATAATATATATAACGCTGGGGAAAATCGATAGTAGAAAACCTTTCGCCTTGCGGACCGTATCGCGCGCATATAACCCCGGCTGTTGCGGCGAATATGAGAAAGGCGGAAGGGTAGGTGAAATATAATATATAGGTATATATGGTAACCGAACCCCCTACCGTAATTGCGATATATACCATAACACCGATATATATATACCATAACACACACGGTCGATTTTATGTACCATATCCGAACGAGGGAAATAAAAACAATCATCGTGTGTTTAGTTATCGGTATAATATAGCGGTCGAGACAACAACGCCAATGACCAATGTTTTTATAACCCGTTATATTATTGTGTTCGATCGTCCACTCGACTATTATTATGTGCTTTCCCTGGCTCATAAATATAATATATAATATATATAATATATATAATATAATATAATTTCGTCACCTCGCCAGAAACTCTATTATGTATGAAAATTAAGTCGCGATTAGGCGACAAAAAAAAAAAAAATTTAATTTAATTTCTATTACATCATTATTTTACAAACGAATGTTACGTTCTCAGTATACGAACATAATATTTACCTATATAATTTAAAATCTAATTAGAAAATGGAATAGTTTCTTTTCTTTATAAATATTATCGCGAATAAAAACGTTGTGTATACGATTGTTATCAATTTTATCAAAATATTTCTATCAGTACCTATGGAAATATGATGACGACTCGGTTAATTTTTAAGCGATCGATATTTTAAATTAATTATTATTTACTGTTCGTATAGATTTTTTTTTTAATTTTGAGTAACACTTTTTTAAATTTAATATTTTTTTTTTTTTTTTTTAAATATTTAAATATAATGACATAATAATATGTTTAGTACGATCATTGTTTCGTGTAGTATTATATAATATCAATAATAATATTGGATATTTGTACAAAAACATCTTTAAAAAATTGGAATAGTTCTGATGTCATAATATAGATATCGCTACAAAAGTAGACATTCGAAAATTGTGCTCGTAAATTTTTAAAATTTCAAAATTTGTATAATTCACTATTAGTAAATATATCGAGTGAATAAGTCATTATATAAAAAAAAAAAAAAAAAATGAAAAATGCTTCAAGTATTCCGAATCCTGTTTATAACCGTATTATCTTATATTATATTATATTGTAGTTTAGCTTAATACTAAGTAATATTCACGTTAAATTTTAATTGTAAACGAAAAATAATTTATTTATTTCTTATAAAGTATAAACATAAGAAATTACTTAATAGAATACATCGTATACTTGAAAGCGTGTTATACGTATATAATAAAACGTCTCTTTGTCAAGGATTTTATCGAAAATATTCGAAACTTCAAACCTGTTTTGAGTATCATTGACACGAAATATAACATAATAAAAGTCAATTAATATTAACTATTATGCTCTGCAAAGTTTAAATAATTAATGTTTTTTTATTATTTATAGAAATAAAAAATCTCCAAAGAAGAATCCATTACATTGTGTTGTATTTTTTATATACAAATACAAGAAAAGATCAATCGTATCTTTAAATCTTATAAGTATTTATGTATTTTTTTTTTTTACTTGTAACCGCTTACAGTATTTATAAGTATAATAAATATTATAGATTTTACATTAAAAATGCTAAATTAGATTATTAAATTCCTAATTTTTCCAGGAGTAAAAACGTATATATTATTATTTTACCAATGTATACGTATTACTATATCGTATCGTGAAGAATGTATTATATATACCCGTATACAATTCAGTAAAAATTATATTATTAAATATTTCAGTTTATACGATAGAATAATAATATTATTTTTGTTTTAATCGTAAATTAATTTTTTTCGATAAAAACGATATATTACATTAATTTAATCAAATTTAATCATTTTAATCGTTTATATTGTGATTTTATATAAATTTCGAATAGATTGTATTGTGAAAACGTATTTTAAAACTTGTATTTTTTTATAAAACTAAAACTTGAAATTTGAAATCATATAACTTTATCAACAATTAGGTAATTAATAATATACCTAATATTAAAAAAAAAAAAAAAAAAAAAAAAAAAAAAAACATAAATACGTACTTACAATTTACATTTATAATATTCGTTAAATAATAACATTATAAGTAGTAAATACACATTTCTACAGTCCAGTTATATTAAATTTTCTGAATGGAATTAACATAATGAATTCATGACGATATTAAACTACTAATTTTACCATTAATTATAATAATTACAATAATATTAATTTTCTTATTTAATTCCATAACACGTATGTTCCTATAATATTATCCTTATGTTCGAGTTGTAACAACTTCTATACAATAATACATTTTATATTAAATATCCATCAGATGTCTTTAAAAATGCGTACTGTAATATATCATGAGATTCTTATCATATTTTTTTAAATGAAATTTTGATCACACTGTATATACATATAGCTAAGTGATATCGTAACAAGTAGAACACAAAACGTTTATGAAAATTGACCAGTGATGTTGTATTATTATTATTATTAATTGATTATTATTATTATTATTATTATTATTATTATTATTATTATTATTATTATTATTATTATTATTATTATTATTATTATTATTATT
>JAIUCT010000001.1:29579883-29591846 GCA_021307375.1 Tetraneura akinire | reverse complement strand
TTTTCGACCGTTGGAAATTTAAATTATTAACAGTTTATAACGTATAATATAATGAATACAACGTGCGAGAGAAATCAGATATCCTGCAAATAATTGTGTTCACCTGTTCGTATAATTTATATAAACGCGATGTTTTGAATTAAAATAATATATTTAAAATGATATAACTATTGTGCACAGTATATCCTAGTGTATGCATATATAAGATATAACAAGCGGTAGAAATATTCATACATACGAGTATAATTGGATTAGTTTACTCATGTTGACGAACGATATAAACAAATGAGTGTACAACGTGTAAAACGTATAATACGAGTACGTAGGTACCTATACGAAATACGACTAATAATATTATGTATCTGTATATTATATCAAACAATAATATAATTGGACTTTCTTTTTTTAATTTATTTTAATTGGACATTGTTATTAACTATTTAAATACGGTATAATGTGGATCTCGTGGATGATAAAACATAATATAGTTAATGGTAATATATATATGTATAATTTTGTCGAATTAACAAACTGCAGTCGTCCATCGACGGTACATATATTAGATATAATGACCATCCGAAAAGGGTTTTTGTAGGAATATCATTTAACCACCCCCATATAGGTCTATATACAGTGTGATGTCGCGTGATCACTCAAATAACAAATATTTATGTTAAGAATATTGTAATATTGTATATATATATATATATACGTATATGTATCACCCTGTATTTATATATTCATCGCATATACATATATTATATGAATAGAGTTATTTATACACGGGTAGATAGGTAGTAATAAAAATACATATATATTTTTTAATGGCACATAAAAAAAAAAAAAAATATCACACTATTCCTGCTCCCTATATATATATATCGATCTCGTACCCTTCTATCAATATATTATTATATATAGGCTATACATACGAGTATTTATATTTATATATTATATATATAGGGTGTTATCGTCGTTACCGCGGACGTATATATACATATATTATTATGTTTTCCCCGACATCCCCATATCGGCGATTCGGAGGGATGACGTGCAGATAAACCGGCCCGGAATGACCCCGCGGGGTAGAGTTTATCGGTATTTTTATCCGTTTTTATGGGGTTCAACCTGCGCAATAAACCGTATACCGGATATAGGTACTCTCAATATAAGATATTGATATTGTTATCGCCACACATAAAATCCGCCTTTTGAATAGATAAGCTTTTTTCCCATCGAGAACGGAAAAAAGAAAATCCAAACACACACACTATACGCGCGTACCTATATACATATAGCCATATAAGGTATATTATTATTATAAATATATATTATTCCCAAGAGAAATGAAAATTTAAATTTTTAACTTTCGCGTCTATCTTTATACAGTTTATAGTTTATACTATATATACGCATAGGTATATACTTTATTACTTTAACACATATTATAAATAAACTTGCACCTAGTATAATGGCCGCTGCAAAGTATAAATAATATTAGTCTACACTCTACAACTTTGGTATATCTACCTACCGAATAATATTTTCGTTTTTAAATTAAAAGAACCAAAGTTATTTGCATAATATTATCAAAATGGTTCATTTTTTTTTAATTATTGTTTGTATAATCGTATCTTGACGCCAAAATTAATATAAAGTATTTTAATATTTTGTCAATAATTAAAATCTATAATAATATGCATCAATTTTTTTTATATACAAGTATATGTACCTACTTAATATATATTATACTCATACGAAATGCGAATCTACTCGTATATAATAATATATTAATCAATATTATGTATATTATTATTAAACTATTTTTATTATTTCAAATAAATATTTCGTATACCTAATCATATTAACTAATTTAATTTGTTTTTAATTATTAAAATAGTTAATTTCATAAGAGTTCTATAATTTTTAAAATGAAGACTTAAAAATACGTTACAAATCATTGAAAATATAAGAAATGACATAGAAATATAATATGAAATACCTAATATTAAAAATACAATTTATATTGGTATATTTATTATATAAAAGTACTTTACTTATAATTATAATTTGTGTCTTCAATTTGATTAGCTATCATCACAAATTTTTATGATAGCAATGTAATGATTACTTTAAATTTTAAATTAATATTTTCATGAAAATATTACTATCTATTATCTATATATAAATAAAATGTAGGAATTCACATTAAATAAAAAACAAACCTATATACCTATACGCAATACGCGAATAGTAATCCAAATACAATATTTTATTAAATTTAATATAAATTTTACATTTATAAACATTAATTTATACAAAATTGATTAAATTATGTACATTGTAAAAATTACAATATATTGCTCATTAAATATGTGCAGTGATGATGTTTCTGAAGTCCAGCCTGGATATATGGTTGGCGTTAATTCGAAATAGTTTTGTCTATATTATCAGTTGCCATCATCATGCTGGATGGTTTTTTTATTTTTCTTGGGATGTCACTGGGTGGCGTCAATATAACGGTTTTTAATAAATCCTTGGTGACGGTCAGCACGCTGTAATTCGTTTGCGAATTGTTAAATGACGGCGGTGTTGGAGATTTCGGTACTGTTGGAGGTTTTGGTACTATTGGAGGTGGTGCCATTGATATCGGTAATGGCGGTGGTTTAGGTGGAACAATCGACGTTGGAGTTGGTGTTGATGTCAAAGGTGCTATTGGTGTTTGGACTAAATGTGTTGAAGGAGCTGCCGATATTATTGGAGATTCTAAAGACGTTTGTGAAACCATATTATGATTATTGATAGGTTGAGATGATATTTGAGTCATACAATTGTTTTGGGCTACGATTTTGGAATTCGTTTCTGGAACAAAATTCATTCCAGCATATTCCAAACCCTTTGATTGCATTATACAATGTGAATAATTCATTTCTAATGTCTTCAATTTACATTTCATAATTTCACCTATACATAAAAACATAGACACAAACGCGGTAAGTAAAATTATGACATGTTTAATGTATATTATATTATAACAATTTGTCCGTATTCATTGGAAATGTCTGGACATGAATAAAAAGGTTTTCCACTGTCAATATTTTATTTATTTATTTTTATGAAGTCTATTCAAGAATTAATATTTTTTAGATTCTGAGCGAAGCGAAGAATGTATTGGTTTTACAATGATGTGTGATTTTTTTTTTTTTTTTTTTATTCTGAAGACATTTTTACTACCCGAAATAATGCTCCGATTATCACGAATAGGGTATGTTTCCGGTAGCAAAGTGGATCTAGTTGGTACTTTATTTAGGTCATTTTTTGAATTTCTCAAAATTGACCCTAAGCGGTAGAAGAAACTTGGAAAAAATGACGAAAAAGCGGCATTTTTCACGAAAAATGAAATTTTGACAAATTAAATTTCTATATTTCACGATAACTCAGGCAATTTTTAAGATAGCGACCTGAAAATTTTTTTGGGTGTTCACATAGCTATTATACATATGTGGTAAAATTTTGGAACCGTTATGTTAATTTTTCTACAAAATATAGGACTTTGAATATTTCGTAAAATTCACGTTTTTACGTATATAATGTTTGATAAAATTGTCAATTTTGGGTATTTTGGTTTGAAAATTTTACTCAAGTATACTTACATATTACTTAACATCATACTAAAATATTAGAAAAATCCCAAGTCACAATTTTTTTTTATAGCTGTTTTAAGTTGATATTTTTAGTAAAACGAAAATTTTAGAATCCATACATATAAATAAATATTCTGAAAACACTTTTACTACCCGAAATAACGCTTCGATTTTCACGAATAGCGAGTTTCAGATGTAAAAGTGGATGTAGATGGTACTTTATTTAGGTCATTTTTCGAATTTCTCAAAATTTACTATAAGCGGTAGAAAAAACTTCGAAAAAATGACGAAAAAACGGCATTTTTCACGAAAAATGAAATTTTGACGAATTCAATTTCTATATTTCACGATAACTCGGGCAATTTTTAAGTCAGAGACTTGAAAATTTTTTTGGGTGTTCACATAGCTATTATATATATGTGGTAAAATTTTGGAACCGTTTTTTAAATTTTTCTACAAAATATTGAACATTGAATATTTCGTAAAATTCTCGTTTTTACGTATATAATGTTTGATAAAATTGTCAATTTTCGGTATTAAGGTCTGAAAATTTTATTGAAGTATACTTACATATTAATTAACATCATACTAAAATATTAGAAAAATCCCTAATCTAAATTTTTTTTTATAACTGTTTTAAGTTGATATTTTTAGTTCAATCGAAAATTATAATCTGACTGAACTTCGCTCAGAATCGTTTTTTCGAATGCAATGGTTTATCATTGCATTCAAATTCTAAGTAAAATTAAATGCTATGATTCGCACACCTGTATCCTGTGCGGCAGGAGTATCAGCTCATCTTTTTTTTTTTATATATATATTAGTATTGAAATATTTTAAAATTAAATTTTTTTTAAATTTCAAAAAATTACTTTACTATTCATTATATTTATAATAAACATGTATCGCAAAAATAATTTTTTGTTTTATTTTTGAAATTTGTACAATAAAATAAATATTACTTTCTGTTTTTAGTCCATTATATTTACTGGTGAGTTTGTCGATTTTACCATCGTAATATTCTTTGTAGGCACTATATGTCTTATCTATTAAATATCAAACACGCGTATTTAATTCCGTTTAAAATGAAATAAAATGCACTTATATAAATGTTACAAATTACAATTTATATAGATTATAATATAGAGATTGTTATTTTGTTATATTACTTTGTGCGGATAAAGTGTGTATTTTTAAATTTTTAAATTGTGTTTTTAACGAATTGAATTCTTCTCTAGACACATTTTTCAAACGTCGTTCACCTATATAAAATAATACGTAAAAAGAACGAAATTTTTATTTATTATTAAAATACTTGGTATTATTCAAGGCCGTAACTGACGGGGGGGTCCAGGGGTCCGGACCCCTCCCGAAATTTTTCCAAAATCTATATTTTTTAATATTAAATAAATTATTAAAAATTTACAAACCCAATAGTACTTTTATTATTATTATTAAATGTTATATTATAAAATAAAAGGAATTATATTTCAGAATACTTGTATTTTATGTCAACGAAGAAAATCTAATAATATTTTCTTCAGTAAAATTTTCAAACCATAAAACCCAAAACTGCCAATTTTATCAAACATTATATACATAAAAACGAGAATTTTATGAAATTTCAAAGTCCTATATTTTGTAGAAAAATTAACGTAACAGTTTCAATATTTCACCACATATATATAGTAGCTACGTAAACACCAAATAAAATTTTCAAGTCTCTAACTTCAAAATAGCCCGAGTTAACATGTGAAATATTGAAATTAAATTCGTGGAAATTTCAGTTTTCGTGAAAAATGCCGTTTTTCGTCATTTTTCTACCGTTTAGGGTCAACTTTGTTAAATTCGAAAAATTACCTAAATAATGTACCAATTACATCTACTTTCCAACCGGAAACATATAATTCTATTTGTGAAAATCGGAACATTATTTAGGGTAGTAAAAGTGTCTTCAGACCAAAAAAAAAAAAAATACACACATTGTAAAACCAATACATTCTTCGCTTCGCTCAAAATCTAAAATTGGATCCCCCCCCCCGAAAATTTTTCTCAGTTACGGCCTTGGTATTATTATAAGTTATAATAACACAAAATTTTTTAATGTTATGACCTATGATTTATGAATAAACACTATTATAATATTATATAAATATTACGTTCGATTTTTGTTAATTTCGATTTAAAATTGTCCATTGTTCTGTTCATGTTTTTGCTGTATTCTATAAAATACGATTTATTAACCATAATCGTATCCACTTTCTTTTCAATAGTTTGCAATTTACACATAATATCCGTAAGTGTGAATAACGGAGAATCTACTATATAGTGATAAATTGTATTAAATTTCTTTATATAAATATATAAAAAAAAAATGTTATTTATTTTTAAAACTATATAAAATAATTTAATTACATTTTCTTGGTTCGATTTCAATGCTATTGTATTTCTCAAGCAATACGTAAAATTCGTTATCAAGGTGTAGGTTTTCGTATACATTACTATTATATACCTGTTGTTTAGACGAGTTATCTGAATTTTCGACTTTTTCCATTTCGTCTACATTTTTACGAAACATTTTGTAATATCAAATGTTATAAAAAACGATTATTTAAGTACGTCTTCGTTCAAAATAACGTATTGCAAAATATTATAAAATAATATAAATTTCGTACACGGTTGTCAAATAAATAATAATAATCACGTGTCGTATATTGAATATACACGTATTTAAATTTATTGGAACCAGATACCAAAAATATAATTAATTAATTGTTGTCAAGAGAGCAAAATGAGTATTTTATTATTATTTCAATATTATCCAGGTGGTGAAAATTATATAAACTGTTATTAAGTATATTATTATTACTTTCCATATATAAATCATAAAGTACATAAGTACCTACATTTTTTATTTTGATTTCTAAAATATTTTTTCGATTATTACAACGGGATTAATTTTTTTTAAATATAATTTTGTCTTTATATTTACGGTATTTACTCAGTTTTGAGAAGAATATTCCTGTCGGTTAGTTATTAGTTATTGCGTATTAACTATTATGGTAATAATATCTGCTTGTATAAAGCTATAAAACAAAATTAATTTTTTTAATATTCTTTTTAGTTAAAGTATAGAATGTAAATTACATAATTTCATAATATAAAAAAACGATTATTTTTATTAATATTAGTTTTCTTGCAGCTTTTATTCATATAGTGTTATTATTTTATTTATTTCAATAATAATCCCTGAATATTTTTTATAGTTTTTTAATAATTACGTAATAACTAATATTATTAAGTAATTATTTTTAATATAATTTTACTTATTTGTATTTTATAATAATACAATTTTTTCATAACCGACACCTCGACATAAATAATATTATAAATAGAATACGAGTATTACGAGTATAAAATATAACATGTATATTTTTCGTCTACGTATTAAATTTTGTTGGTTTTCTATTAGTTATTGTTATAATTAAAAAAAAAAATTTATAACGCGCAGGCGTTTATATACCTACTGATTATCTGCGTTCATAATTCGTTCGTGACACATCTGACATGTTTGGAATGGTCAAGGGAATTTAATAATTTAAACTTGTATTTGATTTTTTATGTAAATTAATTTTTTATTCCTACTAAACTGGTTATCTTATGTATTATTTTATTTTCTACTGCGGTTCTTTTATTATACACGTAATGGCCGATAAAAATATAATCTAACATCAAAGCAAACGTGATTCATTTGGATATATAATAAATATATAGGTGGTACCTGTATAATAATAATAGGTAATTTGATAGGGTTTTTATTTTGTAGGTTTTTAACGAGTATAAAATAAATTTTTTTTGATAAAACACTGCACTCTTACTCCTATAGTTTCGATATTTACGTCACACAATTTAATACAAATTACTGTTTAACTACGGCAATAGAAGCACCAACACCCAATAAAAACGGTGATTTCTCAATTCAATTGAACATTATTCGTTCATATACAAATACGAACGATTTATAACATAATATTAAGATTATTACTTTTATACCATTAATATTCGTAATAATTATTATTAGTTATTACCAATAACTGTATAATATTTAGGTCCTATAAATATTAGGAATTATTTTAGGAAATTATTTTATCATTTTTTATCCTCATTATTTTTTGATATAATTCTCGCCTTTTAGTTAGATATTTGTAATTATATTTTTACGAAACACTTGTATTTTTGTGTAATATACCTACGCGACACACGATATAATTTTTATTCGATATAAATCAAATACGATCAATACAAAAACGTTTTCCAATAAATGTAATTAATAAATTAATTATATTGTAAATCGTTTGGTACGTATATGGAATTTCACAATCAGCAAATTAACTATAATGGTTATTTAAATTTTAAATAGACTGATACTATAATCTCTTACGATTAAAAAATAAATAAATAAAACTGTTTTTTTTTTTTTTTTTTAATCTTATCTTAAAAATGAATTTAAAAAAGGTAATATCTCCTATGATAAAAAAAAAAAAAACGTTAGTAATAATTATTATCGTCGGAACGATATAATATATCGTTTTTCAATATATATTTTTTTCTACTCGATCACTGATAAAGTGATAAAACAGCGAATGAAACGTAATTTTTGTGTGTGATGCGAATTCGACTTGAAAATGGTCTTTAAAAATTTCATCGACATTTATAATATTATAATGCGTGCGCATGTAACGTTTATTCCTATGTATTATATTACTCGTGTATACTGTATATATGTGTGTAATCGTACACATAGTCAAAAGTCGCAATTCGAAAAGCTTTTTATTATAAATAAAATGAAATAAAAAAAAAAAAAAAAAAAGATTATATTTTCTCTCGAATCGCCCAGAAAAGAGAAGAAGAAAAAAATATATAGAAGGGAAAAAAATAGTAATAATATAACAAACAAAAGCAATAACAGTAACAACAACAGTCTATATATACATATAACATATACATATATATATAATTCTCGTAACAGATTTAATCTCGAGTAAACAAAAACGAACAACTTCCATAAAAACGTTCCCGTTCTGCTCTCGCGAGGGCACCGTCGAGTCGTCGTCGTATAGCCGCGACGGGTGGGCCGCACGCGATGTTTGCGTTGGCTCGCCGAACTATCGTCGTCTCTCTGCAGCTCGCTTTTCTTCTCGCCGCGCAACGTCTCCTCGCGGACGATGGCACCGGTCGTATTTTAATGGTTTCTCTTCCTCCTTCCATATACGTACAATACTTCAGCAACGGACGATTATACGATAACGAGTAGGAATTTTCCGTTTCGTATAATATTCACATATAAACTCGATTCGAATTCTATATTCGAGGGAGCCAAAACATTTTTTTTTTTTTTTTTGACATATACATAGGAGGTACCTATATCTAAATAGAAACTACCGGAAGATTTCGGGGGGTTATAGTAAATTTCGGGGGTCGCTAAGCCCCCTTATTTATGATAATATTACATCTTGCGTTTTTTTTATACAGTCAGTCCTCGGATTTATAAAAAAAAAAATATTTTATATTATTTTTTTATGAACGAATATTTTTGGAATTTTATGAACGAATATAATCATATTGTATAGATAAAATGATATACGAGAACGAATATATTTTATTTATACGTCTAAACGCGACGATATATCATTAAAATATGATCATTTTTAATTTTTATGTATAATTTTCTCGCGGGAAGACCCTTTGGCTGGTTAACGTTCGTTTGTTATATACATTATTATACCGTGTATACGGTTAATACCTATATATATTATTATATACGTAGGTATAACACGCGCCGCCCACGCGGGAACGTTCGCTAACTTTCGCATCCGTGGGCGGAACCGCGTCTTAAAACTTTAATTAAGCCGGTGCGTGTAATGTCCCAAGTTGAAGGTATATATATAAATATATATTCTCCTTTCCAAAGACGTACGCGCACACGACCTCACGATACCATTATAATAATAATAATAATAATAGGTATATGTACGGTTTATACCGAACGGGGTAATGAATATTTTCGTACGCTTAAAACGCTTTAAGCGCACAAACGCGGTATAAGCGCCGCACTGTGAAGACATTATTATTATTATTATTATTATTATATTTTAAACGGCTTCTGTAGGTTTTTTTATTGTGATTTTTATGTGGAAATAAACGCGCGTGTGAATAGCGCGAGTCGTTTTTATAGCGTGTACGCGCGCGCCGCTGATATACAACAATAATAATAATAAAAATAATAATAATGATAATAAAATAATAATAATGATAATAATAATGACGAAGACTATATTATGATGGTGTGATGATGAGGATAATAATAATAATATTATTACAAACGACTCGTGCGTTTATCTGTTTTTTATTCGAACAGCTGCGAGTTGAAAAAAAATCCGATAATCGTATAAAAGGCGGGAAAGAATATACGATAATATAAAAGATCCATAAACACGTCGTAGATCGCGTGAACGGTATTTTATATAGGTGTAGGTATTGGTATAAACATGCGACGCGTTTATGCCTATCTATTTTTTTTATTATTATCATTATTATTCTATTGGGTTGTATACGATGATGAAATAACCGAGCTCGTATACGATAACATAATGTGTAATAATTTGATAATAAAATGTAAAAAAAAAAAAAAAAAAAACGTCCAAGGAAAAATTATTATTCAGAATTAATGCGTCATCTTATATACATATTATATTGTGCACACGTGTATAATAACTAATTCACACCGTGTTTTATAGATTACATATTGTTCCTATGTTGGTAAATTAAAACGTAATTTGTATACGTTAAAATTTCATAAAAATAGCGCACGGACCAAAATCCAGGTTACCCAATAATATGACTGGTATAAAATATTATACTAACCTAACCGTATATTTCGTGTTCCTAGTACTGTGTAGATATAATAAATAATAAATATACACAATATATTAGATGATATTAAAAACGAATCTGCGATATAATTTACGAAGATTTTAATGACCGAATAATTCGAACCGCCTTACCTATACTCGTGTGCCGCGTAAGCATGAATATATTATATTTCAAAATGTTACGAACGAGTAAATAATTGAAATCTGTTGCCCTGTTGTCGGCTTAACAGAGCTGAAACATTATTGAGCTCTTTTTAATATATATTTTTTTTTAATCTAAGTCCGATATTATCACTACGATTAGTGTAAAATGTATATATTTTTTTATAATTAAATCATATAATTATACATTATACAATATAATATTATTTTTTATTTAATACCCGAAGGGTTTTTCATTAGAACGATCAATGATCTTTAATAATACATTTCATAGATGTACATAAATATTAAATATTAATGAATAAAAATATTTTAGTAAATAAATACAAAACATGATTGGGTTATCACTCCCAGTGGAGAGGTCCCCGGTCTTAGTCTATAATATTTTATACTAATTCATATGGTCTTCGGCGTTTAAGACGCCTATATAATATAATGGACATTCGTATTTTTCAAACGCTCAGCAAACATTTTTTTTCTTATTTTCTAAACGGCGAAATATTGAAATAAATAAACTAAGGATCAATGTGAACCACGTGTTATTATTATTATTTTTTTTTTTTTGTACCTATACAAAAAAAAAATACTTTTATTATTCGAACCGTCTCTATTCGCACGTTCCCGGTGACGACTGCACCAACAGTTTTTTCTCCTCGATACATACCATATATATTATAATATACCTATTATTATATGTATGTATACCACGTATAGAGTATACAATAAAATATCGTTTCGCGTGAGTTTCCCCCAAAAACGATTTTGCGGTATCCTCCGTCATTATTCGCAGAAATATACCTCGTGTATTATTGTATACTCGAGCACAAACGATTTAACACAAATTCTGTTCCTGGTGCTGTATATTACGCTCAGTAAAACATATTCGTCTCCCATACGTATAATATTATAATATATATATATATATGCATTATTATGTTATGTCCTTTGTCCTTTGTCCTTCTCTTCTTTTTTTTGGTCTCTCCTTAGTCCTCATACATATATATATATAAGATTTTATCCTTGCCAACAATCCTCCACCGTCCACAGTTACTGCAGCATTTTTTTACTCGTCGTTGTCATTATTATTTCTCAGTTAAATGGCGCGCGCGTTTTCCGCGGTCTTTTCTTCGCAAAAATATGCCAAACAATACACACAATAATAATAATAATAATAATAATAATAATAATAATAATAATAATAATAATAATAATAATAATAATAATA
>JAIUCT010000001.1:29565415-29579873 GCA_021307375.1 Tetraneura akinire | reverse complement strand
TAATAATAATAATAATAATAATAATAATAATAATAATAATAATAATATATTATATTATTATACCGTGTTCGAGTGCGTACGTTCAATAGACGATACATAAAGTATACACTCGTTATTTATATTTATGAAAATAACATAATATAATATAATACGAAACATCGTATCCACACCTGTAGATTATATTGCGATAGTGTTGTTAGATATCGAAATATTCATTGTCCGATTTTAAATTTAACAAAATAAATTATTTGTAAAATCCATATACAATTTTGTATGTATACAATAACAATATAATGTGTTACAAATGTCTATACCACTATAAATCGTAGAATTAGGAATACTTGATTAAAATTGTAAATATGCGAGCGTATAAAATATGATAAAATGTGGATAAAATATTGTATTTTAATTGATGTCGTATACGACGAGAGAGAATAGTTTCGAGTAAAAAGTAAAAAGTACGTGCACTAAACTACAACAAAATGATTACATAAAATCACGACGATCGGACGATTATTTTCCTAAATTCCTCGTTTCTTTTTTCTACGACTCAAAATTTAAATACGTGAAATATCATTTTTCTATAAATATTATTTTATCTATATATAATATAATTCGACGATTTTAATACGTTTTTGTGCCTATTTTTACGACTAAAACGTATTATTATAATTAAATAATATGTACTTTGCCTACACTTGGTGTATTTTCGAATTTTCTCAAAATGTATTTATACGTCAGTCCATCATTCTTTCCGAACTTTGTAAGTCGTCACGTTTAAATCTAAAAATATATTTAAAAAAATATTTTCGAACATTTCCGTCGTATGTTAAAGTATGTCCGAATAGCGATGATAATATTATTGTATAGCAGTAACCGAGTGCAACATAACAATAATAATAATCATCATAATAATATATTTTATTTTGTCGTTTTCCATTTACGTCCGCAGTACGCTATCAAAAATTTAAATTAAACCGAACGAAAAATGAAAAAGTTTACGTTTTTTAAATTCGACCGTATAAAATACATAATAATATAAAAAACGACGTCGGTCGTTTTATCAATTAAAACGGGTTACGTTTCCACGAGGTGAAATATTATATTATATACGATTACAATAATATGACGTGCAGAGCGCGTCCAATTTTCCAATAATTTTCGTTCGTAACGTCCGCAACGTGCAGTCCCCGGAGAATTTATATAGAATGAACGTATAAACGTTTCGTCGGAAACGTCATATTATTAATTTTCGTCGTTCCTATCTATTTTTGTATGCATTTTTTTTTTTATTATTATTGTCATCGGTTTTTTTCATCTCGTTCGTGGGTATAGGGTTGAGAATCGTTTCGCGTATCCGACGGAATCGTAGCATAAATTATACGATGGCCTCGATACATATATTATATTATAATACGCCCACGAGTTCGACTCTGCGTTCACCCTCTATAAAATACGATCGGCTGTACGATATATACGCCCGTTATATAACTTAATTACGATGTTTTTTTTTTTTTTTTTTTTTTTTTTTTTTGTTCCTAAAATATACGGTCGGTCGAAACGTAATATACAAAAACGAAATAACGATAATAATGTACAATATACGATAAACGATACGAAATTGAATATATCGTGCTCAGCGATCGTAAGTTTTCTGGTTCGAAAGTATATATAATAAAAAACCGAGATGAACGACTGTCGCGTGTCGTGTCATCCCGCGCGAAACTCGAGACCACTCCCATTATAAATATTTCACCGAGCCATATATTCGAGGACGACAATAATGACGATAATTATTACTCGAGACGGCGGTCGACATAATAATAATAATAATAATAATAATAATAATAATAATAAATAATAATAATAATGTAACGAACGGTGTATAGTGTCACCGCGTATGGCAGAGTGATAATAAACCCACGTGACAAATCGTTCGTGAAAAAAAAACATCAAATAATTGTTTATGTATTTTTATAATATAATATATACGTACACCTAATCCAATTATTTCGTGTAAAAACGATCGTATACCGCGTGTGAACGGCGAACGTAATAATATTATACCTATTTTTTATTTAAGGTGTCCGTCCAAATGATAATAGGTAATTAATTTCCACAAAATTCGTTTTGATATGACTGCAATAATAATTGGATGACCTGCGGAACTTCCATCGCCGTTCAACGTACATACAATCTTAGATTGCAGGTTATACGAAGAAGTCTTAGACTTTCAACCTAGGCGATATTTCACCTAACTTATTAGAAGCACCTGGTCCGAATCCTTATAGAAAAAAATCTCAAATTTTTAAAAACCTACACCTTGTATTTTGTATACAAACAAGAACGTATAAAAAAAAAAAATGTTTAAAATTAAACGTTGTAACTAAATCATTCTTGTATACGTATAATTTTGAGTATAAATTGTAAATGTTGTTTTTGTTAGCCAATATAGCCTTAAGTGTCGCGAAAAATTCTTATAAAAAAAAAAAAAAAATGATTTTATTTAAACATATATTATTATAATATTAAAGCGTAATATAATAGAAAAATTATATTGTTTATACGAGTATCTTTGTACTGAGACGTATTTTGAAAAAAATCCGGTAACAAATATTTATTATTGTATATTATTAGTATAATAAAAGTGATCAAACATGAAATTATTGTAGATATAATATAATATTGAGTCATCACGTACCTATTACGTATTACATTTTTTTTAAAACAGTTTATTGTACCTAATTTATTTTTGATATTCAAATACATTATTTTATATACCGCACAATTTGTTTAAATAATTGTATTATATTATATTAGCGTAATGATCTATTTCGATTTCTTTTTTTTAAATTTTATACGAGTGTCGGATAAAAAAATCGAATTATAAAATTATCTTATATATTTTTATTTCTTATATAATATAATGATAAAATATACCCATATACGGACACAAAACAAAAAACAGAAAACGTTTATATTTTATAATTTTAAAAACCGTATATTATACGTTATATAATAAATTAATCTGAACGAAAAAAAAAAAAAAAAGATTAGATAAATATTTTTTTATCCTATCTCATATAATAACGTATCTTAAATCCGTGTACATTTAATGACGATTATTCTTATATAAATTAAAAAAAAAAAAAATGTTTTGTCCCGCCTTTGGCCTTTTGTTTTCGTTTCGAATTAAACTACGAAAAGTTATATAATATATTATCCGTAATAAAGCCATGAAGGCATGAAGAAAAAAAAAATAATAATAATAATACTAATGTTTGGCGTCAGTTGTTATTATTTAAATAAACCATCTCTATATGTAGACAACGGCGAGGGGGACTGATAAAAGTTTCGGATTCTTATATAATATATATATATATATAGGGATATTTCCAAAAGAGGGTGCAAGAATTCGTATTAAACGAAGCAATCACAATATATTATGTAATTTATAATATTCATTTTGTGATACATAAAATCTCGTATACTAGCTATATATTTATTAAATTATTATATCTTGCGCATTATAGGCACAGTATAAGTATAAGTATAATATTTTTTTTAATGAAAACGATTTATAATAATATTTTTAAAAAATATTTCGTTTTGACTTTTGATGAATTGACTCGATGTTCTTTCACGAATAAATATTTAAGATATGAAATACATATTCATACTCATTTCATAGAAAATTCCTAAAAAAAATTCCTACTATATTTCATTGAACGAATGGTACCTATATAATAATTAATATATTTTTTTAACCAACGCGTTTTTGGTAAGTCATCGCTTTCATAATATTATTATTTTATCCTATAAAGATATTAGATATTAGTTCGTATGTATAAATACGATTATTTCAATCGAAACGTACTTTTAAGTATATGTAGAAGTTTTCGTGTCGTAACAATTATAATAACGGCGTGTTTTTCGTATTTATACTTAATTATTATACAATCAAGTGTTTATGGCGATTTTAAAATATTATAATTAACGTAATAATGCGTATTACCCTAACGTAAAACCGATTATCATTAAAAAAAAAAAAAATACATATTATTATTTTAAATTTAAAATATCGGACGGCCGCATATTTATAATAGCTGTTTGTGATAACAGGAATAACTCCTCGCTATTTAAATTTAATTATACACGTATAATTATTGTTATATTGTTTAGCAGTTTAAATGTAAATAATTCTATGTAGGTATATATATTATATTATATTTTATATAATGAAAAGTATGTGGACGGAATCGTGGATCCCTGATGAATATTAAATTTTAATCATTTTACGATATATTATTATTATTATTATTATTATTATTATTATTATTATTATTATTATTATTATATATATATAATATATAGTGACCAGAATAATAATAATAATAATATTATTATTATTATTTTTATGTATTTTTTTTATCTACCTATTATTATTACGCATGTTGTCGCAACCGGTTCACAAAAATAATGTATTATTATTAGTTATTACATTATTACAAACGTGGTTTTAACATTGTGTTTTTTTTTTAATTGAACGAATTTTTTATCGTTTTATTTTCATAACCCAAAGAATATGTAATAATGATTTTTTTTTATTATTATTACATGATCGAAATGTGTTTAATTGTATGTTATGCGTTCTTATATAATATCATAATATATATATATATATATATACCTACTGTATAAGTACAATAAATTTGTTTTTCTTATAAATAACATGTATCGTTTTATCGTTATACAACAACAACAGATCAATCAAAATCCGAAACTTATTCGTTCAGCCCCAAAGTATTATATATTATAATATCCCATATGATGTTGATAAATATATAGTTTTAAATTTATTATCGTTGTTTTAACGTTAAAAATGTAAATAACATATCGTTTTAATGTAAAATATTACTGTAGGGGTTTAAATAATTGAAAATTAATAGATAGAATGAAAAAATAAAGATTTATCTTGACATTATAAATTTATAATATAATAATATATTGTTTACTGTTTACTGTCGTCTTATATTTTAATTCGGAATTACAGGAATATAATAAAGAAGATAATAGGTATATGTTATTATATCTGCAGATAATATTTTGTAAAGTCAACACACAAAATGACGTTCATTTAAATTTTAATTTAAAATTTGTTACCTTCCTATATATATATATTAGGTATTATTATTAATTAAACATTACCTACAGGTATTATATATAGCATAGGCGCTGAGCCGTTGCAAATTACACAACGTAAACTAAATTTCAGGAAGCGTAACATATTATATTCAGTAATTTATTTATAAGCACGAAATTATTTCCAAACCCAAAATTATATAGAATTCAGAGTAATCCTTGTATAAAAAAAATTTGAAATTTAATTTAGAATTTAAAAACAGTCTTCCGTCGTTAAAATTAAAAACTAGATGAATTATATTTTCCAAGTTCCCTACGACCCTACTGATGTTTTTTTTTGTAAATTTTTTCCCTATTATGTTATATGTGCAAGTAATACGTTTAAAAATTTATACGAAATTATTTATACTTTTACACGGACGATTATATTCTATATCGTAAAAAAATGAATGATTTATGTTGTTTGAAATAATAATTTCGTTTAGGTACAATACGTTGTTATGATGACTTATTAGTTTATTACTTTACAAATTTTGTCGCGTATATTACATTCGTTTTCGTATATTATTATATAACATAAGATTTTAACGCCAAGGGACGAGTACATTTTAATATACGGTTTGTGCAATGTTCGTGTATATTATACGAGTATGTACGGTTAAAATAAACCGTTTGTTAATTAGTTTCTGCTAGTATAAATGCGCCAGTAAAAGGGGTTTTATTCTTCGTTTTTATCGTCTAGCAAAAGACGTTCCGACGCGGCCGTTACCGTAATTCGACGGAAAACGGTCCATAAAACCGTACACGCTGCAGAGTCTGCGGCCGATCCGCGAGCGGTGTAGAAACATCGCGCGCGTATATACAATTGCAAATATAATATTGCGAAATGTGCGACGGCAGTGTAAATCGCAAAAACCTACGACCGTGTTTTTGAAAATTGTCTCGTTTATTATTATTTATCTCGTTACTGCATCCGTACGAATTCGTGAAATTTGTACGCACAAGAGTATAAAACACACTATATAAAATTGTAAAAGTATAATATAAAAAAAAATATGTCGAATATTCGTTCTGTATGTACACGCTCAGAATCAGAATTACGTCCGTCGGCAAGGAAGCCTATATAAAAAAACCCAAAATCTGCACAGAAATTATATTTAAAAAGAACGATTATAATATCACGTGTAAAACCGTATATGTGCCGTGTTTGAATTTTAATACATTTTTTCAATTTCCAAATAATTTTTACGCGAAATTCAATTTTAAATCTACACGACTGGGTTCGACTAAAATATAATGTGTATGTATTATTCGAAACGTACTGTATATTATATATAAAGTATTAATATATTATTGTTAATATTACTCGTTCGAACATTCCGTATAAATACAATAATTTCGTATTTCGCGAACGATGTTCTACACCTAATAACGCGAGTACTGAAATATATAATTTTTGCATCAAAGTTTCAAGCGGGGATCGTAAAAACGATCGTTCTGGTTCTCCGACCGAATAAAACGATTGTCGAATGGGCGCGGAATCGTATCCAAAAGTTTATTATTATTTTTATTATTATTATTATGATGATTAATTATTAATATTAATATTATTATTATTATTATTTTCGCCTGTGCAATATAATAAATTAATAATAATACATGCGAACGATGCACAATTACAGTGTGTTAAACGACGGTTTATCACGATTATTCGTAGTGTCGGCCTATTTTATATAAATATTTATTTATATTAGGTAAATTCAAAACGACGGCGCCAAGAAGATAACTACAATAAAATTATAATAATACCGCATTATATTACATATAAAATTATACGATATATACAGTATATTTTATATAATGGTACTTTGCTCCGAGAACAGCACGATAATATTACAATATATAATATTATATTATACAGAGAGTATACTCTATACCTACGAGGAAACCAAAACGAAAACGTTTTGTACCTATTTTTATACCTATGTGATTTTCGTATAAGACGCTGGAGATTCCGATCGCCCTGTATAATATTTACATTCCGTAATAATATTATATAAAATATAATACATACGCGAACCCTGTATAACGAAAAGATTATACGAGAGATTTATACTGTATACGCAGCATCAGCTTGCAATGTGCGCACATATAATAATAATAATATACGGCTCTCGCTATAGCGAAATCCCCGGGAAATAGTCCCTGTAAATCACGGGCCGGGGGTGTTAACACATTCGCGAGCGGCGAATACGCGCGGCATGAATCCCAAACGACTGCGGCGGCGACGGGATTTTCCGACCATTAACGCCGCCGACAGGGAAATATCAGCTTTATTCGGATTAAAGTTAAAACCTTTATCCCTTCACCCCCCAACAGAACCCGTCCACAGTTGTACCACGACGCCATCTTTATATCTCTTGTGACCCGCGTAAACCCTATCTCACATTTATGTATATTATACATATACATATAACGTATATAGTATACAAATTATATATATAATACAATCCGAACGTGATGACGTAGGAATATGAATATGATATTATAATAATAATATATTATAATTCGTTGCAAAATTTCACACCATTCAGAGTATATTATTATCATTTATCATAATGTGTATTATAATATTATATACGTTTTGTAGACGGGATAGTAAACGATAACGGTATATAATTAAAATGTCTTTTGACATTTTATTATATTATAATATAAGGGTGAAGGGACTAGGGATTTCCATATCTCATATACGTATGTCATAAGGGATTGACCACGGTGCTTATTGACTTCAATTTATTGCTGCATAGTTGTACCCCGACTGTATTATAATAGTGTACATTAATGTCCATATAAATTTCGAAGTTATTCGGCCAACTATACGAGTATATGCACACATGACACATACTAATAAAGTAATAACACTTATATTTAATTGTAGAGGACTAAAGAGGTCGAAATATGGCAGTCAACAAATAAATTCATATATAGTCATCTCGCTGTGGAAAAATGATTATATATCCCATACAGGTACTATCATTTTTAGTTTGTAGGTTAGATTTTTTTCATTTTTATCACACGAACTATTTTGTACTTCGTTTTTTTTATTCGATCATACTAATTTTAAATTTAAAAATCGATAATATTATAATTATTATAAATATCTATATTATATTATTCTACATCACTGCAGGTAAGACGTTTAAATGACGAAAACAAGTTTAATATCTATATAATTATTTACGAATTGATTTGAAAAAAGCACGTTGTGTTTCCTTTATACTTTATAGGTCCTTTCTAAGGGTTGAATTATTTAAACTTTAAACGATTATATTATATTCTATATCAGACCGAATATTATTATTATTATTATTATTATTATTATTATTATTATTATTATAAATGGTTGTTTTAAATTATAAATTAACAACTACTAAAATAATAAGAAATATATGATAATATCAGAGCATAATATATATATATGAATGGAAAGTCGTTATAAAGCACAATCTTCTGATAAAGTGCGTAAGTATATATTATATATATACATATATATATACTTTATCGTGCATTTATATAATATTATAATATATTATGTTATATACGAAGAAACATATTACACTGTATGGTTTCATATTGCAAAACTAACATGTCGAGTGCACCCTAAAATAGTTTGTCTACAGACGATAAGAATCCACCCTATTTTATTATTATTATTATTATTATTTTTTTTTTTTGAGAAAAATATATAATATATGTGTATATTGTATAATATAAAACATTATCATTCGGAATGGGGTCTCGCAGCGGGGAAGAAGCGCGAGAAGATAATATGGACGACCAGCGTGAGAGGGTTTCGTTTTGCTTTATTATTCATTCACAGTATATGTATAGTACCAAAAGAAACCCCTTTCACCCTATTTAATAGCCAGAAATCGAAATTTATGAAATCTGTCTATTATTATGATAAAAAGATATATTATAATGTCTGGGCGGCCCTCGTGTCTTTGTGCAGCGCAAATAGTGATCAACCGATTCTTATTTTTTTACAAAAGCGCATATAATTATTATTTCATATTTCCCCTATACATACCTACATTATTAACCGTGCCCAAGTGGAAAAAAATAAATTCATGTTCGTATAAACAATACAATATAATACGTACACATTTATGTTATAATATACAGGGTGTATTTTTTTTGTATTTTATATACTACTGTATTTCCATGTAGCTACATATATAATAATACATATATAGATTCGTGTTTGTATAAAAAAAAAAAAAAATATTTAAATAGCTCGGAAATAAAGACATTTTAACGTTTAGATTATATTATTATGAATAATAATACAACAATGGATGTCTAGACAGCAAGTAGACGTTGCATTATTATGCGTACAGCGCAACTAATTTATAATGAAATCGTAAATTTTAAAATTAACATAATATCACACTTAGATGAAATTATATTTAAAGTGATACTTACGATATTATATACCTGTAATAACGCTAAGATAGCAAAATATTATGGTTTCAAAATGTATTATAATATTATTATTATTATTATTATTATTATTATATTCTCCACAATCTCCTATAATATAAGATTTCAAGCGAGTTTAAAAAATAGGAACGTTATTTTATATATCAACGATTTAAAAAGATATTGCAATAAATATATTAAATATATTTATCTAATTTTTTTTTATTGCTTTCACAGTATACCCATTTATAATTATTATACCTTATATACGTAATAATAGTTTATATAAATTTATAATTATTATTCGGTTATTTAAAAAAATTTTAAATGATTGAAATTTAAAATTAAAAAATTAAAATTATGATCTCTAACGTCCAATAACAACGTATAGGTACAATTTTATTATTGTATATTAAATTTATATTATAGGGATAAGTTAAATTAAATTCCGTACAATGTATATTTTAACAATATTATTATAATATTGTTATAAATTTAATTATTATTTTATATTATGTATAACTGATGTTAATATACGAGTAATATTAAATATAACTTGAATTACGTTATAAATTTAATAAATTCTTATTTATACGCAAATTATGCGTATATGATATGGATCATAATTGAATTTCTTATAACTTCCTTATTTATGAAAATTAAAAAATAGTTTTTTATTTTATGTTTTCGTCGTATTATAATAATATAGTCATAATCCATAAGTTACGGATTTAAACTATACAATAATATATTCCTAATTTCATAATATAACTAGTTATTTCGTTACGACCATCGATTATGGGATTTACACTTATAATACATTGATAATATTATGCTCTTTCTACCACTTTTATCCATATAATGCAATTGCTTTACAATGAGACCGAATAAATCTACTTTCTCAGTTAAAGTACAAATCGTTTTTTTTATTTCTTTTTCTGCTTCTTAACGAAGGGGTGATTTTTTTAAACGACAAAATAATGTATATATAATTAGGTGTTTATTGGTTTATTGAAATGTCGCGCCAATCCATAAGAAACACATTTTCGATCGCTTGTTTATTGTCTATATAATATACTTCCAATTGATTTCACACGCCGCTATCATATATATATATATATGCGAATGTATGTTTCTGTGTGTGTTATCTCCTCTCCTCACCATTATATGAGGGAGGGTACATATACGATGTCGTCGAAATAAACCCTCAACGGGAACCGAAACTATAAACGAGGCCTATATCGACTTGATGGCGGCCATCATCATCAACGGGATGTACACCACGATTACTACGCCTCGCCGCCACATGCACCCTCGTCTATAATATATATATATATATATATCTAAACACACGAAATTCGTCCGCTACCCGTTAAAAATTCATTTGGACTGCCATTCAATGGCGATATAACCTCAAAAACCCCCGGAAGGACCCTTTTAAAAGCTATATAAATATATATACGAGTATATATATATATATATATATCTATATAATGTAGAAACAAGTGATTTCTTCCAAAGCGCACTTGTTCGCACCAAATCGGCAATCCAACGCGCCGTCGGTGTAAGTATGATATTATTATTATTATTATTATTTTTATTATTATTAAGTATAAATGCGCTCATTTTTAACCGGTTGTTTCCCGCGCCGGAACGATCGTAAAACGTTAGAAACGACGCATTTGATTTTTTCTCCCCTAAAAGTATAAAATATAAATATATACATATATGGAAAGAATAATAATGTTATACGTGCAGTTATACCTACGCATACAAATAAGTGTACGAGTATTGCGCAGGGAGCAGGGGGGATACGTTTCCGGCTGAGTGTAATGAGAGCATAGGTATATATGTTTATTAAATATTACATCGGTGTCATAATATATTATCATAAACGCGATAACAATGCGTAATTATGTAAGTCTTAAAATTATAATTATATACTAAGACATAATTTAAATAATTAATCGTCTCGTAAATATATTTTGTATACTACATATTATATATAATACGTTTTATAATATATTCTAATTCGATTACCTCTGTCGAAATAAATAATTAGTTTTTCGCGTTTAAATCATATTTCACTTTACGCGCCGACCCGCTATACCGAAATATAAAAAAAAAAATATATAAAAAATAAAAATGTAAAAGAGCCGTTTCCGATGTTATCTGTGTGTAATTCAGGATAACATATATATGTATTTATATACATGCTCTTGGAGGTTTAATTCTTTCAACCCTCGTAACGGTTATAAAAATAATAAGCTTTCTTTTTTTTTTAAATTAACTGTTTGAAAGAAAAATATTATAAAAGCACATATTATTATATCTAACGACCTGACATAAAAAAGTAAAGAAAACATTTAATAACGTTTCGTTTTAATTCCGGTCTTGTTACACTGCGTGTACGGCGAATAATAATAATAATAATAATAATAATAATAATAATAATAAAATAGCAAAGAATTTTAGTATTTGTCTGTCTTTCTTATCCCGTATAAACATTTAATTAGAAACCGAGTCGACCGGATAAGGGAGTTTGGCCATATTTCGTTTTTACTGCTGTAGTTTTCTTTTTTTTCTTTTTTTTTTTATACAAGGGTTAACCCTATAAATATATAAATGTATATTGTATATAGTTAAGAGTTAACCATCGAGGTCAGGTACGCCAATTCATTATTATACGAAATGTCTTACAGACGATTATATTGTAACTGTGTGTGTGTGTGTATGTAATGATTTACCAATTTGATCGTAATTAATAAAATATTACGCGTTTACTAATTAATATTATTATCACATTCTGAATCTATATTAATCGCCATAAGGCATAAGATAAGTATAGCTAATTTTAAAAGTTTCATATTTTTATCTGAATTTCAAAATATAAAATCCAATACTTATGTGTAATAATTTAGTATTCTCAGAAAACGTATTTAGCGATACAATTTGGATTGAAAATTAATTTATTAGTATCCAAACAAAATGTTGGGATGAAAAATCCACTGTAATTATATTTTATACTTGACCTACTACATAACTTACAATATATAATATATATAGAATCGATTAAATATTATAATATAAGATTAAATTCGCTTCAAAATGAATCACTGTTTATATAATGTGTTTGAATACATTTATATTTTAATAAACACGTAACAATATAAATTAATTTATAATTTATTCAAAGAATATAATAAAATATTTAAATATATTGATTTTTAATTGAAATGTTGTTTTCGACTCTCATAACATATACTAAATGTATAAGATATTGCTATTTTATTATATCGATTTAAATAATATATTATAACTTGTTTATCAAGATGTTCTTAAATGAATTAATTTTCTACTTTTTTAATAAATATTTAGTATTTTACATTTTATCGTTTCGTCACGTATTATATATGTATTATGTATATTTTATTATCATTAAAGGTATAAATATTTTCTATAAAACTAAATTTTATATTTATATATGTAATTTTAATATTACCATAATTATTATTGTACGAGTATTATGAATTTAAAATTTGTTTGTCTGGGATGAATGAAGTTTGATTTACATCTACTTACACTAGAAGTTTTGATTAACACACTAATAATAGCTCTGACAATTCTATCAAAATACAAATAAGATTGATAAATCTTAAGAAATCTTTCGTGGTTAATAAAAAAAATCATACCTAGTTAAAAACGACGAGAGTGTGAAAACAGAATAGTTATTCTTTTTATTAATTTGACGACATTACAAATTATTTAATTTATCAGATTGCCGTCCACAGATATTATATTATTATTATTGTGTATAGTCAAGAGTAAAAAACAATAATACACAAAAGTTATTCTTTTTAACCATATATTGCTATTAAAAAATATTAATACATATTATTTTTAAGTTTATTTTTAAAACTTACTATTATAAATTTAATGTAATAAATTCTCAAAAAGAGATAATTGAAAATCAGAGCGCCCAATAATGATTTTATGATCATTGATCGTGTTCCAGTGTGTATAATATTACATAATATAATCGTATTTAATAATAATAAAGATATGTTTACATTTCAGTATTTCACGTTTATTATTAAAAGTATTAACTCTTTTTGAGTTTGGAATTGGCGCAAAAACTGTGACAGTTAATAACGGTCAGCGATAAAAGCGTATTCCGATAATTATTATAGTTTTAATAAAAATGTGTGTCGTGTCTCGGCCATTCCGTTCCGTTCACCATTAGAGCAATATTATCGGATATCCTACGTACGAGACCGGCAGCGATACGAGCGTTTATTGAGTCGTAATTTTGTCTGGCTGTCTAGTCCATTATTATACTCGTAAATTATATAGATATGTTTATTGTTTAAACCAATATATATATAATATATATTATCTATTGAGTGTAGAATTAATCAAAACTCATTTTGGAACGCGTGACCGAAAAAATTGAAATTACTATAAAATTCTTATAACAGACTACATCTTATTATTATTATTATTATTATTATTATTATTGTTGTTGTTGTTGTTGTTGTTGTTGTTGTTGTTGTTGTTGATGGGCGATAAAAGATTATTTAACATTTATAATAATTATTATTTATATTGATAAAGTCTATCTATGTAATTAACACCGTATCACGAAATAATATTAATAAAAGTATATTTTTTCGTTTTGAAGTATATATAGCGAGTTTCTGTGTATTGCATATTATTATATTACTCTATAAAGCAATTCACTATCCGAGAACCGTAAAGAAAAAATATCGTTACAGTCCACAAAAATTATTATTATTATTATTATTATTATTATTATTATTATTATTATTAT
>JAIUCT010000001.1:29536401-29562284 GCA_021307375.1 Tetraneura akinire | reverse complement strand
TTATTATTATTATTATTATTATTATTATTATTATTATTATTATTATTATTATTATTATTATTATTATTATTATTATTGTTGTTGTATGTTATTATTATTACCTATATCGTTTGTGTACGAGTCGTAAAACACGCATTTCGGTCGGTTTTATTGCCGTCGTTTTGCTTTATATCGTCATAACAATATAATATTTAGTATTATATTATTATAATAAATTTAAACTATATAATATGTATTATATGCCTTTTATGATACATTCGTGATGATGACTTGAGTATAAACGACGGCGTTTATCGCGTAATTCGCGGTGTAATTAAACGGCGTTTATGGTACAGACGCGTGCTGCACAATTATTTTTACATTTAACTCGCTGTAAAATAATAATAGGTACATAAAGTTATGATGTTATATACCTAGGTATCAGTTTTAACCCACCTGCAGCAACGGGTGTTTTGTTTTTATAATATGGTCTTAAAAAAAAAAAAAAAAAAAAACGTATCGTTTTATTGTCAATTATAGACATGCTATAAATGCTATAATAACTCGGATGAGCGTGTATAATATTCCTTTAATAAACTAAACCTATTATTTAATAACCTATTTTATATATATATGTATATACTTTTATATACATTTATGTTTCTCTCTTCATTATAAAATTTAATGATGAATCGTTTCAATTTTTTTATATTGTTTAATAAAGTAAATACGATTAAATAACTGAATCTTTTCATTAATTTGCAGTTTATTATGATATAATATAAAAAACAAACTAGAAAGAACGGCAATAATAGTATTATTGTATAAACGCAAGAAACAATTATTTATAAATTATTAAATTGTCTTCAATATTACCATTTGAATTATTAATAATATTTATCCATAAAATATATTACAAAAAAATATATTATTAATGTCATTCGTTTTAAAAATAATTTTATCTTAATCGTAAAACATAAAAGATAAAATGTATCAGTTACATACGATAAAGGTATAAAGATATCTATTTTATTCCGTACATTGGTTTCATATGCGATGATGGAATGTACATTGTACATATTGTGCTTTTATAATATTTAAAAGAAATAATCAAATACAAGGAACATAACAGGTCCGATATAATTATTTGACGAAAAATTAATTTTAAATTCAAAGATATATTATAAAAATAATGTTATAGAAAAATGTATATATTAGTGCTGAGCACCAAATCCGGATTATACCGTATCCGGATTACCGATCCGGATTGATCCGGATTGAAACAAAAGTAAGAATCCGTTTAATCCGGATTAAAATATCCAATCCGGATTAAAATACCCAATCCGGATTATGATATAAATCCGGATTATGTTATAAATTCGGATTTTGAAATCCGGTTTATTATATTATCCGGCGCTATAAATAAATATTGTGATGCGTTCTACAACGTGTTATGTTATCAGATATCAATTGTACTTTTATTAATATTTAATAACAGGCATGAGGCAATGTTATTTATTTTCAGTACTCATTGTTCTGTAGTCTGTCTTTGTAGGTTGTTGTAGTCTGTACTCGATAGTTACTAATTACTACTTACAAGTTACAGCTCAGTAATAATTTGTTATTACGTTAGTACTTAGTATTAGTACGTATAACGTATCGAACTATCAACGTACCATATCGTAATTTCAAATTTGTATCATTTATATTTTGTTACTAATTTTTTAAAAATGTCTCAAATTTGGACAAGTTTTACCAAAGGTATTGAAGAACACAACAAGCATTTAGTATTTTGCAATGCTTGTGGAAAAACATTCAAAACTTCAGGCAGTACAGGTAAATTATAATAACATAATAATATATAATAGGTATAATCATATACGCAAATAAGGGGGCTTGGGGAGCTTAGCCCAGGTTTTATAGCCACCCCAAATATTGGAAATAAATATAACCCCAGTCATGTTATTATTTCACGTAGTTCAGTAAATATTAAACCTTTAAAAAAATATGTCAAGTTATACATTTTTTGTATAAAATTAGCCTCTAGTATTATGATAATAAATTAATAAATACGAGTATATTAGAACAGGTTTCAATTTAATTGCGTACATTTTAATTGTGCTAGAGTGTTACAAAGTGACCAACATCAGTGTTTGGAAATAGTTTTTCCCGTACGCATTTACATTTGTTTCTTTCTGTTGTTAATTTTTATATATAATTAAAATGAATAAACTAGAAATTCGACGTATAATATTCTGGGGAATTTATATTAAATGTGGTTATAAGTTATAACCTTATAACTTATATATATAATTACGAATATTATTGTTGGAACAATATAATATATTATGGACACGTGTGATCATGTATAGCTATATAGATTATAGATATAATATTATATTATTATTACCTAATAATTTACCACAATATTTAATTATAAATACTAATATTACATTATTTTACTTTCGTCATTGTAATATAAAAGTTATAAATTGACCTATCACAATTTCATATATTCCGATTCTTATAAATTTTATTTTAAAATTATAATTTGGTTTTATCTGCATTTAGGTAAACCTAAATATTGTATTGTGACAATAATAAATGTTACTTTTAGTATTTATATTTTATATTACATTTATTGACAAATAATTTTTGTAATCTTAAAATAATGTAAAAAGTATTTAAATAATATAAATTTGAAAATATAAAATTTAGTAATTGAAGTTTCCATTTAAAAATAATTAATTTATTTTATTTAATAATTATTAATTACCATCATTTGCACGTATTTTTAAGTTTAGGTTAGGTTAGGTTATTATTAATATAATTATTATTTATTGCTTTTAATTTTGACAATTTTTAATGTCTTAATTTATACATAAATAACATAAATTTATTACCAAAGACAAAAAATACATTTGTTTTGAAAAAATTACTCAATTAATTTTTTCTATAAATATTAAATAAAAGCAACTACTTACTGATAAAGTTAAAACATAGATTGTGTGTACTGTGAGCAGTTGACTTTAAAAAAAAAATGTTTTACTATTCTTGTTTAAGTGGTTGTCCATTATTACTTTAATTACCTATTTATAATTGTGAATAATTTGTATTTGTACTTGTATACCAGGCACATTATGGAATCACATGCGAACCAAACACAATATAAGTGATGGACATTCTAGTGATAAACCAAAAAAAAGGTAACTATTTTATTTGGGTGTATTGATATTACCAATATGGCCCATAAATTATTTTAATGTATTCACTATATTATATAAGTTACAATATTAGTTATACTTTGTAATTTGTAATTTGTATCCATTCAAATTTAATAATAAACTTAAATAATTATTAAATATATTTTAAACTACTATAACATTATAATATATTAATATTGCATTCATCCAAATAGATATTAAAAATTTAAAACATTACATTGGAGCCTCTAAATACAAAATACAAAATATTTTATTATACATTTAAATTTAAAATTGAATTATGTTTTTAGAGTATTAGAAGTTGATGACGATGACAATGATAATGATCTGAAAAATAGCTCTACAGTAGAGTCTACACCATTAAATGAGACAACTGATATTTATGATAATAATAGTATAAATACTGAAGTTAGCTGTTCACCATCAACATCTACAACAGGAGTATCAGAATCTGGAAATCAGCAGCCAAAGATAACAGAGATGTTCTTTTCACCATCTGTATCAGTCAAAAGACAAGAGCAAATAACAGACAGTCTTGTAAAATTTATAGCCAAAGATATGCTACCACTCTCAACAGTGGATGGTGTTGGATTTGTTGAGTTTATGAAGAAGATATCACCAAATTATGAAATACCAAGTCGATTTACAATCAAAAGAAAAATTCAAGGACTGTATGAGACTGAAAAACATAAAGTAGCCACTGAAATACAGAACATAGACTCAATAGCACTAACTACTGACTGTTGGACAAGTAAAGCTATGGAGTCTTACATATCAGTTACTGCACATGGCATAAGTAAAAACTGGAAAATAGTCAATTATATTATTACAACTGAATTAATGGATGAGCGGCATACCAGCATAAATTTAAAAGACAAATTAGTTGATATTATGAAAGAATGGGAAATTGATACAAAAACTGTATGTATTGTGCATGACAATGCGGTAAACATTAAGAATGCCGTTACTGCAATGGCTCCAAACATTAAAAGTAGGACATGTTTTGCTCATTCATTGCAGTTATGTGTCAACAAAGGCTTGGAAGAAAAAGAAATAAAACAAATTCTAATTACTGCATCTTCAATCGTTTCACATTTCAAACACTCAACAGTAGCAATCAAAGCACTTCAAATAGCACAGAAAAAATTAAAATTGCCAGAAAAAAAATTAATTCAGTCTGTTAAAACTAGATGGAACTCGATTTATGCAATGGTTGAACGACTTCTTGAGTGTCGACAATGTATAAGCATAGTTTTAAATGATCGTAATACCACAACAAGAACAACAGCAATATCACTGGAACTCGGCGAAAGTAAATGGGAGCTATTGGAGCAGTTAGTTAATGTGCTCAAGCCTTTCAATCTTGTTACTAAAGTTTTATCATCTGCAACAACTCCAACAATATCATCTGTACATCCTATTTTAAAAAGCATTGCCCAACACTATTTGACTCCCAACGAATCTGACCTACATAAAATTAAAATATTAAAAGAAACATTGTCACAAGAGTTCAAAGTAAAATTTTTTAGTCAAATTCACAATGATTCTATATTTCTTTTAAATATTTCTTCACTTTTAGACCCACGTTATAAAAATGTTTTTGATGATGACAGTGATATATTAAATGCCTTAAAAGATTTTATTATGCATCAATTAAATTATGAAGATTCTTCATTTAATGATTCTATTAATCAGTCAAACTCTATGGTAACTGCTTTAGATATTTTATTTCCCCAAAATTTTAATGGTGAAGATATAAATCAACAAAATGAGCTGGATAAATATTTAAAAGAAAATTGTATCAACAAAAATGCTTGTCCATTAACATGGTGGGCTGAAAATTGTAAAAGATACCCAATGATTTCAAAACTTGCTAAAAAATATTTATGCATCCCATCAACATCTACTCCATCTGAAAGGGCTTTCTCCACTGCAGGGAACATTATAACTTCAAAAAGAAATTGTCTAGCTGGTGAAACAGCCAAATGGTTAATATTTCTTTCACATAATGCTAAATTATAAATTATATATTATTTTATTTGTTATTGACTGTTGTAATAAATATTAAATGTATTATGTATAATGTACATAATACATATATTATGTATTATTATTTATATATAATAAATATTATGACATTATGTGCTCATTAGCCTGAATTTCTACAGTTCTTTAAATATACTAAGATTTAATAAACAATCTTCTATCATACATGAAAACGAACAAGTTTTCAACTTCATACTTTTATACATTTTTGATGTTTACAGTTTAAAAGTTTTAAACCTAAATTTGGTATCACAATTTAGTCTTGATGTACATACTACATACAACATAGTCAACATACTATATATTATTTTTGTTTTATATTTTTCTTTTTTAAATATGAAAACACTTTTACTACCCGAAATACTGCTCCGATTTTCACGAATAGCATATGTTTCCGGTTGGAAAGTGGATGTTGTTGGTACTTTATTTAGGTCATTTTTCAAATTTCTCAAAATTGATCCTACGCGTTAGAAAAAACGACGAAAAAATGAAAAAAAGGCAATATATTATTAATCAATAATTCAATACCTCATTATCTGACTGAACTTCGCTCAGAATCGTTTTTTCAAATGCAATGGTTTATCATTGCACTGAAATTCTAATTAAAATTAAACACTATGATTTGTACACCTATACCCCTGCGGCAGGAGTATCAGCTCGTCTTTTTTTTTATAATAAAAATAGTATATACTATAAAGGTACCAACTTGCTACTTTCTAAATCCTAGCTCCTACTGCATAGATAGATATCTAAAAGTAAATTGTGAAAAACTCGAAAACCCGGGTGTATTAGATCTGAAATTGTAATTCGTATTATTTAGGTTAAAAAAATAGCTGATTATCTCAAAAACAATGAAGCCGGATCGGATCCGAAATCCGGATCAGCGGATCGAATCCAAAATCCGGATCAACGGATCGAATCCGAAATCCGGATCAACGGATCGAATCCAAAATCCGGATCAACGGATCGAATCCGAAATCCGTATTAACGGATCGAATCCGAAACAACGGATTGGATCCGTGAATCCGGATAAAACGGATTGATCCGAAATTCGGATTAAATAATTGTAATCCGTTATCCGGATTGGTCAAAATAATGCTCAGCACTAGTATATATATATTCAAAGACATAAATTTTATCGCCTCAGCATTGTGCAAACAATATGATTTTCTTTATTATACGCCATTACGCCAGAAATGGACTGTATACGAGTGTATTTAATAATAATAATAATAATAATAATAATAATAATAATAATTATAATAATAATAATAATAATAATAATAATAATAATAATATATAGCACTAGTACAATACAATGTTTGTGTCGTGTAAGATCATACACTTAGGTCTGTCGACAATTGACGTACAATAATAAAAGCTTATTCGTATATTATTTTTCTATCGTCTCTACTCCACGACGTATATACCTACATCTATTTATAATAATAATGTTGTAAAGCCAACTCGCTGGCGACTTATGGTTCGCATAAATCCTACCGGCCCCGACGATCGCTTTACAACTATTATTTCAGCGACCAAATATCGTATAAAAAAAAAAAAAAAAACATGCCAGTTGGCAACGGGTAAAATAACATACTATTATGTGATAACTAATATAATATTATATTGTTACATCTCTTTATCTACGTATATTATCGTATTTATATTTTTTCAAGAAAATCATTCGATTGTTCTTCTAAATTTCAATACACACGTTTTTCTGCTTCGATATTCGAGTAAGTCTCGGGAAAGAATTATTTCCAAAAATATTTCCTATTTTCATAGCTTTCCAATCGTAGTTTTTCGAAGTGATCTATATATTTTTCTAGGCTATTTTTAATTCACAATTGTTTATATAAATGTGAGTAGGTACATTATTAGTACACAAGCTGTATAATATATTTTTAATTATATACGTAATTTATTAATGTACCTATTTTATATAAGTAGAATACTCGTATATAACATACCTATATGTATTAATAATACGAGGTACTTATATTTTAAACTCATTATTTATATAAATAATTTATAACTTTGTAAGAATATCGTTTATGTACCCGTTTAAATGTTGTTTTCCATTTTTTCAGCTAATCCACGAAATAATCAACATTTTTATTATAATAATTATTGTAAAAAAATGTAGTTTAGAATGGACAATCATAAATAGTCAAATGAGATAATAATAGTGAAATTGAATTATTATATGCACCAGTTTCGTTCAGTGTTTGTAAAAAAATGTATTTTAAATAAATCAAATAATATTATCTCTAAAAATTCATATTACCATTTACCAATTTACGACCGACCGATATAATATAATAATAAAGTTTCACCAATTAATGGAACGCCATAATATAATATAAAATGTACTCTAAACAAAAAAAAAAAAAAAATCAACGACTGATAAAGTAAAAAAAAAAAAAACAAATATAATTATAACCGAATGTCATTTGAATATTATTTTTTAAAAAAAATAATAATAATAAAGTTATAAAACACTACGAGTATATACGAGATTTATACATTTTTAACATCCTACTAAATGTGATTTATTTTCCACATTAATATACAATATCAACTTCTGGAAAAAATAAATATATAAAAAAAATATGTAATTTTTATACTGTGGTACCAATGTAATATATTGTTAAAATATTTTTATTTTATTACTTTTTTTGTAATTTTAATTCTGAGCGAAGCGAGGAATGTATTGGTTTTATAATGATGTCTTTTTTTTATGTCTGTAGACACTTTCTCAATCAGAAATAATGCTCCGATTTTCACGAATAGAATATGTTCCGGTAGAAAAATGGGCGTAGTTGGTACTTAATTTTGGTCATTTTTCGAATTTCTTAAAATTGAGCTTATGAGATAAGAAAAATTACCGAAAAATGACGAAAATTCCGCAATTTATACGGAAACTAAAAGTTAGACGAAAGCGATTTTAATATATATTTTACAAGAACTCAAGTAATATTAAGCCCAGTGACATGATAATAATTATATTAGGGTCACATAGGTACTCTATATAAGTGGTAAGTTTTTGTGGAATATAGAATTCAAGAATTCCTAACATTTTAATTTTTAGTTACAAAATATTTTCCAGTCAGAATTTGTATTTATATTTGTTTACATTTGAAATTTTAGAAAATTAAAATATTATGATTTTATTTCTCAATATTTTATCAATAATATTTATTGTTGAGTATCTAAGCTAAATCTACAAAAAATTTACTTTCTATTACTTATTTATACTCATATAATCAATTGAGAAAATTTCCAAAGGTCTCGCTAAATGAGATTTTAGGTCACCCAAAAACCTCTGCCTATCCGCACCAGTATCAAGTTTATGGGGTAGGTTAAATAAGTAGGTACGCCGTAGTCCATTCAGAGGCAGCTCCATCCTTACGAAAAGTGTCGTGATGCGACTCGTAAGGAAGTGAGCGGAGACGGTAGGCAAAGCAAGCTATTCTTTCCACTAAAAAACAGTTTCTAAAAAATAAAAAATAAATTATAAAAGATGAGTATAAATTTTTACCTCATAGAAAGCAACTAACTACTTAATCCACCTAGACAGAGTATGTACATATTACTATTACATGTACATACTCAACATATACATTATACATATTATCCAAACATTATTATATGTATTCAATTATTCTATCTGTTTCATGCAACAAACATCATTGTTTATTTAAAAATTTTGTATAAAGCAGTAGTACACCTATTGTAGGCCTCTCTAACTTCTTACAAATGTATTAAATTTATAGTTTTTGTACAAAAACTTCAGGTTAAACATGACTAATAGATAGCGGTAATTAGATGGGTGATAAACATTTATCACCAGATAAATATATTGCGCCATCTTACAGGCGTTTGGTGAACTAATCCTGTATAATACTAACCGTGCAATTGTGGTGGAGTTAGTCTTGAAAAACGTGTTGGAGTGATTACACATATCTTTTAGGTATATATTTATTTTTTATTTACTTAAAATAAATTTAGGTATATAGGTCAAAAAATATACATAATTATCATATTGTAATTAATTATTATTAAATTTAAATTTTTAATTATTATTCTTTGTATTCTGTTTCAGGCGGAATACAACAAAATCAAGTAAAAGAAACAAAGACGGTAAGTGATTAACTATGTTACCAATAGTGCGAGTAGTATTGACGGTTTTCCGCCTGACGTGGAAATTACTCCAATGGCTGATGTATCGCACACCAGCGATAGTTCCACCAGTGGCAAAAATCCAAAACTCATCGATGAACCGAGTGAGTTCGTCTATGATATGTTCTAAGAATAGTCCAAGACGAAATTACTTGGGCCAAGGGATGCGGATAATTTTAACCCAAATACTGGGAATTTTAGCATGGAAAACGATACTGTACCTGAGCCAATGGATAGTTTTACTGGACATAAAATTGTTTTTCGAAAATATCATTCATTTTTATCGTATGAATTGGCATGGAGAATTATCAACCACCTTTCATCACGTGGTACAGATACTTATCAATATTTGGCAACAACCTCTTTAATGTCATTACCAGCGGATCGTCCATTTTCCTACATATCTCCAGAAAAGTTTAACATGTTACTCGCAGCTACATTTATTACAAATTAATCCAATTTATCCAAATGTTAACATAGTCAGTAGGTATCGAAAATGTTGTATACATATAAAAAAATATCAAATGTATAATGAGGGCATGTTCTTTTAAACCCAATACAGCACATTTAATAATAATAATGTATTATATATTAAATTCAATGTCTTGGTAATTAACATTACAGAATATTTGCAGTTAATATGGCACAATAAATTAGAAATAAAAGATCTGTATCATGTAAATATACGTGACGTAATTTTTAAATTTACATAAGTGTTATTTTATTTTATTTATCTATAAAAGTACGTAACTTTTTATGTACATATTAATATTTCATTACATTTGAAACTGTTCTTCAGGCTTTGAGGCGACTTTGAACAAAGAACTTGGCAAAAGAGTGCCTTTAAACATTTTTCTATAATGATTAATAGTTTTAAATATTTAAAACTGATTGCTTATTCAAATTCAAATAATAAAATATAATATAAATAATAGATTTAAGTAATAAATTAATTATTTTGAATAAAGTTAAAAATTATAGGAGTTACATTACAATGACGTAATCAAAATGATTACTTTTGTAAAATGTATACATAAAAAATAATTAAAGTTGTAATAATTTATAAGTGTAATTATAGAGGCCTATATTGGGTGCTCCGAACTATACGCACTCTCTCTTGGAGATGAAACTATGGTGATAGGTACGATGGTTGTTTGATCAACACAACCTACAATTATGTTCACCGATGACTAATAATTTTGCAATGTTTACATATATACATTTACTACTGATTCATACATATGGCAATATTGCATGTACTAAATTTTCGTGCTACTACTATGTTCGAACCTCCGTCTCTGTCGTCATAGTCGTCGGTGAACACAATCTTAGATTGTGTTGAGAATACAATCAGTTACTTAAAATCTATCATGACAGAGTATGAAGTGCGAGCATAAACAATAAACATACCAACTATTATGGGGGCTTCTTTTATAATATGTATCTATATCTGATACACCATCGTTGTGTATTTTATATGAAGCAGTAATATTTGAAATTATGGATATTAAGGTCTGCAAATTTTATTGAAGCATATTCACACATTGCTTAACAATTAACACATTCCCAAAATGTCATGGAAAAATCTCAAGCATCAATTTTTTTTTTTTTAAAACCAGTTATTTAAAGTAGAAATTTTAATAAAATCGATAATCTATGATATTTACGAATACATGTATTCTTATTATTATCTCTGAATAGTTTTACAATAATTTTTAATAAAATTTGCAGTTTTTGATTTTAATATTCAAAAATTTTATTGAAGCATAACCACCTTTTGGTTAACTTAATTCCAAAATATTGTGCGTAAATTGCAATTACCATTTTTTTTTATAGCTTTTTAAAGTGTAAAATTGGAAAAAAGCTGATCCTAGTCCGGGTAAGCCACAGATGTAAGCGGATAGTGTTGTATTTTGATTGAAGAGAACATTATTGAGTACAGTACACATAAGCGTAATTTGGGGACTAGAGAACTAAGCCCACCAAAAATAGCCACTTATAGCCCCCAAAATAGTGTATCTTCAAAAAAAAAGAGGTTCAAACCAATAAAATTAATAAAAGTTAAGTTTTTAGTTTGATTAAATACCTATTATGTATTATATATTCTATATTTCATAATTCATATTATGGAAATCAAAAAATAATATATAACTTTTTTTATTGACAAGCATTTTGTTACAATCACGGACAAGATATACATAATACTATTGGGGTCCTTATAAATACAGCATACATAAAATTTCAGATTTTATCTCACCATAAGCCTAATTTTGAGAAATTTTAAAAATGACCTAAATAAATTACCAACAACGTTCTTTTTCCAACCGGGAACATATGTTATTCACAAAAATCGGAGCATTATTTCGGATCGAAAAAATCTCTACATAGGTAAAAAAAAAAAGACACACGCATAATTGTAAAATCAATAATTCTTCGTTTCGCTCAGAAACTAAAAATTAAAAATCTTATAACAATACTATTATTATGTAAGACGTACCTAACGTAAAGACGTAAAGTTTTAGTAACTTCTTACCCCAACATCATATATTAAACTATATTCAGTGCTCGATTTGGGGGATACGCGGGGGGACGGAGTACTTCTTCTATTTTTTATTTTTTTAAGCGTACCCCTACTAATTATTAAATCCCCTATGATATTACATGTACTTAAGCATATTAGGGGGGACGCTAATTTTTTTGAAAGTCTGATAGTCCCCTTATTCTTTTTCTCTAAATCAAACACTGATTATATTTTCTCATAAGCCTCTGCATTGCGACATCGTAAAAATTATTATTATGCAAGATATTAATGCTTAATTATATTATATAAATGGAAATATGCAAAAAAAAAGCGATATTAACGAGTGTTATAATTATTATACAAGTACACAGTGAACAGAATTTAAATAATATGCATAATATAATATTTTAAGAAATAAATTATATTGATATTATTTTTTATAATAAATCATTCGGATCGCGCCCTGTATGTATACGTATAAATAATAATACGCGTACGCCCATAAATAAAACAGCCGCGATAAACGATTCGGTTAACGAACCGCCTAAGTATACATCATACACTTGTGTACCTACATAAATATAGAAGCGTTTAAACGTCGATAAAAATCCTTCCGACACGGATTCGCGTCGTAAAATCGCCCGGTATACCGCGGTTTGATAGTGTGTATATTGTTATTGAGGCCGACAAACGCGTTTTCGTCCATAAAATGTAGACTTTTACGACTCCGAAATCACCGGGACTCTCGTCTCTAGTCCCCGATTTTTAAGTAGCCAAATTGGACGTTTTTTTTTTTTATTTTTTCTACATTATCGTTTAATATCGAATTGTCGAAATAATAATAATAATAATAATAATAATAATAATGCTTACGACTGAAAGTCGGAATACGTATTTCTATAGTAATAGAGTCGAGTGTTATCAAACTCGTCACCCTATTCGGTATCACAGTAATATACGCGATGATACTAACGATACGATAAATTATAAATTTGATACTAAATTAAATGATAAATTATTCTAACGATCGTGGTGTATAAAACTATAAACAATAACAGAAATAAAAATTAATTTCCGTGACGATCGCGTAAATACATATAAATGTAATATGTACGTTTATTTGCATATATAATATTATATACATTTAAACGAGCAGTTTTAAAATCCCATTGGAAATCAAATGGTTCGTGAATAATATACGATACGACGGTTTAAATAAGACACGACGTGTATACGCAATAAATATGTAAATGTAAAAGGTGCTTCCATACTTCCACGCGAATTCGTACGCGACACGTGCTCTTCAATTTATGTTGCACGAAACGCAGAATTATTTTTATTATTTTGATTCTAACGCGAATATTACAAATACATCTATATATATATATATATATAAATGATATTTATGCGTTTCGTTTAAAAACGAAAACTTTTAAAATTCGCATTTACAAACGTGCGACGTTGAATATACGCGTTTTAATATGTTTTGAAAACGTTTACAGTTTGCTAAAAAAAAAAAAAAAAAAAAAATCGTATATTTATCGCAACTGTACGTTATTGACCTAACCTAAATTTTATTTTTGTTTCAAAAAGAAATTCGACCAACAACGATTTCCGATTTATTCCATAAAATATCGTCTGCGATTTCTAGAAACTCCTTGGAATAGTTTTCGATGTTATTTATTCGTTTTCCATTCAATGATAATATAATATAGATACCTGTATAACACAATATATGATTCTTATAATTTATATTATTATTATATGAGTACTACGACGTATACCTATACGTTTATTCGCCAAAATAACGTCAAACTTTTATAATATTATCGTAATAGAATCCCCCATACGGCGTTTTATGAACCGCATCACGAAATGTTTATTGTTTTTGTTGCATCGTACTCGGTCGAAAAATCGTTTTTTTTTTTTTTTTTTTTTTTAACCGATCGTGCGTTAATTAATAAATAATTCGTACAAATAATATAAAAAATTTAGTGTAGAAAAAAATGATGCCAAAAATAAGAAGAAAAAAATCGTACAAGTCATGATTATCATTATAAAAGACTGCGTGATCTAAGATCTTAAAAATATAATAAATTAATAATATAATGACGATTAGATATGCGTTATAATGTGTATTTGCGTTTTGTCTGACCGTCAAGAAAACGACCAAATTATTATTTGATAGGTATGAAAAATGGAAATATGCAATAATAATATTATTATTACATATTAAAATTATTAATACGCGTTATTATTTTTCCATTTCTTGACGTATGTGTTATCATATAAATTGTAAATGTTTTTTTTTTTTTTTTAAATATTAGATCATTGATCGATTTTTTTCTACGTTATTTCTACGACGTGATGCAATCAATTTAACAACTCTGAAATATACTAACGATTATTGTTCAAAAGAAATTTTAATTTTCAATCGACTATTATTTCATAAATTACATCTATTTTTATTGGACAGTAGAAGTAGTACAGTATCTAATAAATACATTTTATGTTTCTCTTTTTCAATAAAATAATAATTCTAACGTATTTACATATTACTTTTATGTGAAGTTTCAACTTTATTCTTATTTTTCAGTTATAAATATATAATAATGCATTATATAATGTTACAAAATACTACTATAAATACTGCTAATAATACTCTTGAGTACTTGAGATATTATCTAATCAAAAACTTATATTTTGTACATATTATACATTTTATAATAAATATTTTTATATTATGAAAATATTTGATAACACACGAATTATAAACATATTATATAATATAATATTATGAGGTGTAATTTTAGGATTTACGATAATAATATTATAAAATATTGATTTTTTATAATTATTAGAAATATATTAATATATATTTTATTGTACATAATTTTATGTAATTCAAAAACCACAAATATACTATACTTAATACCTTAAGTGCCTTAATGGCTTAATACGAGTTAACCTATAGGTATTGTAATTGATAAAATAGAGATCAAATAGCTACGTTTTCGACGCGTGCTATATACATAATTATTTTTTGTTCGTCTATAATAACAATACAATATCATAATACGATAATAATTTTCATGCGCAATACGCGTTTAGTGGTTCATATTATTGTATTAATATATTAGTTCCCGGAAAAAGCAATCTTATCGGAAACCGCAATGCCATCACGACAATAAGGACACGACCGCGTCCTCTATACCGTAATATATAATAATAATATAGTCGCCATTGTTCATCTCGCCGCCGCCACACACAGCATCAGCATTCTATAATAATAATACTAATAATAATGATAATAATAATAATAATAATAATATAATAATAATGATAATAATAATAATAATAATATATTATATTATTCTCTCTTATATATTATAATATAATATGAAATATTTATCCTATACCCGAACCGTTATCGCGAGTTTACGCTCGTTCGGTATAATAATACTTATAAAATATAATATACACACACACACACATATATATATATATATATATATATATATATATTATATATTATACTTCTTGGCGTATACGCCACGCATCGGATTTATTTATTCGAATATTTCCGAACACGGTTAACGGCGAGCGCACAACTCGGGGCTAAAATATTATGTCTCCGCGGGGACCACTAGTTTTCTTATCTTATATTATATATGGATGCGCACGTTATACGCATTTTTATGATTATATTATATATATATATATATATATATTATATTTTGTATAAAAATCAATCTCTTTACGAATCAAAATCGCGGGTCGACCTAGTTAAAATATGAAATGCACTATCAGTATTATATTATTATATTTAGGTACAATCCTTCGAACAAAATTATAAAATTTCAATATATTATGTTATTCTTATTATATTATAGGTGAGTACTTTATGACTTGGTTTTTCGTTTGTATAACCTAACCTTTTTCTTTATTAGCACGATTAGAAAATCGTAAATTTAATTTTTATATAGGTACTTTCATATTTTTACCAGTTAATTTTTACACGTATATGTAAATAAAATATTTATAAACATAGTTAAATACGTACTTAAATGTTTAATACAAACCATTCTTAAATATATTGAAAAATATAACGTTTATTCTTACAATAATAATATTATAATGATCCTATTAGGTATATATTTATCAATACGAATAAAAGTATTTTTATATAACTGGTCAATCTAAAAAAATTACACGAGGAAAGGCTAGAGATCAACACACCAATCCAGCTGTAATTCAACTACTTGATATCTCTCAAGATATAAGGCGTCTTAAACGTCGAAAACCATATGACTTAGTACAAAATATTAGACTAAGACCGGGACCTCTCCACTGGAGTGATAACCCAAACATGTTTTGTATATATTTACTAAAATATTTATTCATAAATATTAAATATTTATAATGTATACACACCAATGAAATGTATTGTTAATGATCTTTGATCGTTATAATAAAAAAGCCTTCGGGTGATAAAAAAAAAAAAAATCTAAAAAAATTAGGTTTCTATAATATAATCTACTTAAAGTTTTACTTAACGCCATTCTCATTTTTATTTTAATACTTACAGCAAAAATATTGCATATAACTGTATTATATATAGTCACATTTTATTATAAATTCTTACTGGAAACGACTTGTATAATATATTATAATTAAATTATATATAAGTACCATAAACTATATTACATTACGTATATACATTCAACAAACGCATGTCCAAAAAATTGCATTATTTAAAAAAATTAAGGATCGTTTATTGATTTTTATATTCCTTGTATTTGATTTTCAGAATCAGAACAAATACGTTCGACCAAACGAATAATATCTATAATTGGGTTCGTCCTTCTTAGACGTGCTTTTGTTGTTTGTCGGTACAATAAAATACGAGTATAAATATAATATATAGCGGCTTAACAGTTGCTTATGTATATACTCGTATAATGGATAAGATTTTGATTTATTTTATGATTGGAATACTTAGATAGTTGGATACTTAGAAAAGGGATGACTATTAAATCGATAAATCACACAATGTATTGTAAGGTTTTATGTCATAAATTTTATTTTATATGTATACAAATTTCATTGTTGTGACATTATTTAGGTACACGTAGTTATGTATAATATACTCATATTATAAATATTTGTGTAATTGAGGTTATATTAAAAATATCAACTGTATATGACTCACATAATTGTACGTTTCAACGATCTGTGGATAAAATGTATACAGGCTGATAATTAAATATTTAAAATATCAATCGTTAAAATTATGTGTATTTACTATTTATTATAATATTGAATACGGGCTACGGGCACAACGCGGGTGAATTCGCGGAGACATTTTATAAATATTTGCGATTGTACCACGGTATAAAATGAAACGTAAGCGAAAATTAAACCAGCGGAGTTAACCCTTTTTGATATAAAATATAGTGCGCGCGATAATATACAGACTTAATCTGTTTAAACAACCAGTCGGTATATATAGTCTGCAGAGGGTTAGATATAACGGATATTATTATTATTATTATAATATTCAAGTCGGGTGATTTACAAAAGTCGGCGTGTCCATCGCGGGGATGGGGTATATTTTTTAATTATCCGTTGTAATGTTACGTACGAGACGGAAATTCGGACCGACTACGAGGGCTCTGAACTGCAGCGAAAAGGAACCCGAACACGCGAAATCGCCATCGCGAAAAGGGGAGAGCAAACACTGACCGTCACGTATCATACATACAGAGTATATATACAGGGTGATCAAATATCATCGTTCACATTATTATATTCTATAAGAATCGCATATATTATATACATATTATACGCATCACGAATTTCTAAACACTCTGTATGTAATATAAATATATGTGTGTGTATCGCGATAATACTACACGATATATGATAATATGATAATATTTTCCAGTCGTATAATATATAATACGGGGTGTTAATAGTATTAACTCCCGACGTTATATTATATAATGGTCAGCTCGGGGAATGCGAAATGTATGTAAATAAATTGCACGGTCACGGGGGCGACGTGGTATTGTACGGTCGCACACACTATATATATATATATATATGTATTATACCATTATATACCCAACTCGATTCTCCCATTATACCAGTATAGTTCGTTGGAGTTCATAAATTTATTTACGTATAAATGTATAATATAATATTACTCGTACAGAGCGCAGTTAACATATATTTTTCAGCACCCTAAATTCTGAATTATAATATATTGTTATATAATACGTCTATGTGTAATGTACGTTTTAATGAATAAAACGAATAATGTGCGTTTATTATTTTATCTCAATACGTACCTATAATATCATAATACATTCAAATTATAATACAGTAGGCGTTAAATTCACTATTGTAATCTGGCGTGATTCTGCGTTGATTGAAATTTTGAAATTTCGACGATCGAATAAAAATCATTTTAATCGCAGTGGATCGATATTAAACTATCACACGATAATTATGGAATATAGCTGTATTCGTTTTAAAACGTAAAAAATGAATTTTATTTTTACTTATTTATAATTATAATAATAATATTAAAACTAAATAATATTATTTATATATGTGTGAATACAAATGGCACGTAAGAACAATATGAAATCTAACTGAGAAATATAATATAAGAATACATTATAGAGTTACAAACGCGTATTTTTAATAGAATAAAGGAATTAAACAACATACAAAGAATATTTTTGTATAATCTCTAATATAAAATATGAAAAATATCAATTAAAATAGTTTTTTATTTTATTTATTTATAATATCGTACTATACCAAATAATTTACCATAAATCAATATTTTGTATAATATAGATTACAGATTATAGGTAATATTTTATGTAGTAAAAAGGTAAAACATTATACAGAAAAAATTATATAATAACCGATTTTTTTTCTGTACATGACAATAATTATAACTCGTATATTATACTTTTTGGATTTCGTATATCGTCCTGAAGTGTATGTTGTAAATTAAATTATGATAACATAAATTGTAATATAATATTATAATATACGAGTCGACTTTTTCACTATATACGTAGTTCGTATAGAAGGCGTAACGTTCTTGTTGAAGTCGCACAGAACAACAACGAATGGCGTATAAATAAAATATGATGCTGTGTACCAGCAGGTGAGATTTATTTTTTTTTCTCGTCGGCCATGCACGCGGAGATCGTTATATTTATATACGCGCAAACGAGTGTGTGACACCTCGACCACGGTTACGGTTATACAATAATAATATATAATACCGATGAAATTTGTCTCGACGGGAAAAATGCTTTTGGTTTAATACGTTACATTACAGGTGTACCTATATAGGTATATATTATATTATACGAGATACGATACCGAGAGTGTAGGTAGAATACGAATACGAGTCGGTCGAGAACTCGAGACTTTGTCGCTGCAGCAATGTCCATGTTTACGACCGATCGTTTTAAAATATAACAAGACTTGTATAGTGGATGTAACGCGTTTTCCGTGTACGTATTGTTTTTTACGTATATTATGTACACGATATATTATTAAAAAAAAAAAAAAAAAAAAAAAGAAAGAAAAAAAACGGCTTAATTTCAGACACATCGTATATATATTCGTCCAGTCGCATTAACAATCGTTATACGATAACACGAAATGCGTGCAAGTATTATAGAGGTAGATTATACCTACATATTATTTTTATTTTTCATAAAATATAAACCACCATAAATTTATTTATTTATACCGACATACCGTATTATATATTATATATGGTGTCTATTATTTCACGTCTGCGAGTGTACACATTATAATATGTACCTACCTATACCTACACGAAAAACGTATAAAATAATAAAGTCGTCTTATACCTCTTATATATACGATCGTATTATAATACATATACGTAAAATATTGAACATGTAAGTATAATTATAGTGTTTGATATAAATTTTCAAAATGCACTTAACGTATACCCAGAGAATACACTTCTATATATACGAGTATTATATCCGCGAACATAATATATATTATATTATACATATTTATGATTATTAGTTTAGTTAAAAAAATAATGTATACTTGAATTTAATTGTGATTTTTTTCGATTATAATATACTGGCGATACTAAAAAACAAAAAAAAAAAACCGATATAAAGAAAGCTAGAAAATAGTATATCAATAACTATTTTTTTTTTAAATTATTGTATATTATGTATTTTTATAATATGATATACATACAAATAATATTAAAGCGTATTACTATATATAATTAATCAAATTTTAATTAATAAAAAAAAAAAGAGTTATAGGAAGAGTTACGATTTTGAACACTTTTAGTCATTGTTAGTTCAAAAATATATAATAAAAAAACATTTAATTAAACGTTTGTAATTAAAATTAACATACATATAATGATATTTACTAATATATTTTTAATTTTTTTGTTTAGCTACGTGTAGGTAGAGATTTTGATTAATCATTTTTTTTTTCTTCCAACTTATAATTAAATAATTAGTAATTTTTCTTATATTTAAAAAAATAATATACACATTATTAGCGCAATATTATAATTAGAAAAATTAAGAAATATTATAATTTTTTTTTTTAACACTTCCTGTCTTATAACAAGGACATAATATATTATAATTATTCATATTATTTCAGGCATTTTTTTATGCATATAATTATTCTATAGCTGCGGTATTATACTGAAGTATACCGCGATTACTACGACCATCTTATTTTATATTTATTTTACTAAAGGATTTCGATGAAGATGCTATTGTTTTTTTTTTTTTTTTATAATTTACACATCACAGTTACGCGTATCACAAAATATGAATTATGCATTCATAATATGGTCTAATTTAACATAGATCCAATATAATACAAAAGCTTTTTCGTTACCTATATATATCGTATAAAAAACAAATCAATAACGTGATAAAGGTAGGTATATGGAATTTTTTTTATATATTATTTACTATAAATCATATAATAGTATAGAGTTAAATTGTATAATTTATTAATATTATTATATATCAACTTAATCACGATCTAGTCGTTTTTCTGGTACGAAGAACAATTCTACTTCAAAATTTAACCTTTACTTGAAATAAAACATACCGATACCTGTATATAGGTACCTACATAGAAGTATGTTATATGTACGAATTATTTATTACGAATCAATTAACACGTCGTACACAGAACACGATGCAATGGAATTTAGTTGAATATAGTAATTAATATAATGACGTATTATTAACCACAAGTTGTAAGTATATAATTTCGCGTTTTATAAAAAAAAAAACAAAGTATATAACCATGGTACAAGTCCTCGGGGGATGCGAGCAGATTATATTTTAGTGTATAGATTTACCGTTAGGAAATTAAATAATATTAAATAAAACGTAAAACTATATTTTATGGTATTATTATTGCCTACAAACAGGTTTTTATTTTTCCTATAATACGCCGAAGATAATGATAATACCAACTCGAAAGTCGGTCTCGGATTTCTGTCGGAAAAACAGTTTCCGTACGTCCAATATATTATAATAATAATTATGGCGTATATTACATATTATACCTGTATATATTATAATGTGTATAAAGTTCATTCACGTGCGACATTTTTGGTCCAGGTCACGGACAAGGGACACTATAAAACCTGACGTTATAATGGATATTATAATATAAAATTACATATATCATATCGTATTTATTAAAAATATTTCATCGCGAAAATATTTCGTTGACCGTATATAATAATATATAAATATTGTAATTTAGCGTTCGCGTCTTGAACGTCGTCCAACCGTGTCGCTAGCTGTTATAGTAATCCTCGCAGTTTTCTTCGAACGAATATAATATAATATGATATTATTTATAGGTATGAGTATAATTTTTTTGTGTCATATATAATATATAATATTACGTTATACAAGACGATTAGAATTACCAGTTACGACTTACGACAAAAACGGTGAGAATCGCACAAGAAGACCAAATGAATTATCTAAAAAAAGACCATTTTTTTTTTTTTTTTTAATATATTCTCTCGTTATAGCCAGGAATCTGCCACAAAATTAAGTGTAAGTATACGTGATAAATAATCGAAACCAAACGCACGAATATTAAATTTAAAGAAAAAAAAAATAGTCGGTTTTCACCAAAATTAATCTCACAATAGTCTATACATATATACCGTATATTATTATATTATATTGAATTCATAAATCATTTCTAAACGCGTATTTTATGCCATCGTGCATGTGAATATAATAAAGGGCATCGTGACTACTGTACATTTAATATTTATATACATAATTATAATATTATAAATTTGGAATTTGGAAACCTGGCGAAGATCGTGTTAAAACGTGAATTCTTCGTTATAATATAATAAAATATGAACTGCAACATTATAAAACGAGATTTATATTTTATTGTACAAATTATAATTTATAACTTATAAGTTACACCTTACACGTAATATAATAATAATATATAACTATTATGAATCAAGTCGATATAACTCGTTCGACAATATGGCCCGAAGAATATTGTGTTTGTAAGCGCACATCGGAGTTACCCGTTTATGCAGGCACGAAAGACACGCAGAAAACATTAATCATTTTGATATTATCATGCAATCGATAAATGATAATTATTTTAATAAAAACCCGAATCAAAAAATTGATACTATATTAGCGTATTTCTATAACTATGTTGTCATCTGATAATACGCTAATATATAATATATAATTATATATATATAGATATAGTGTCATATAATCACAAATGCTTAATTTTATTTTAGATAAATAATTATATTGCAATTATTTATCATTTATTCATTTTAATAGTGATTAAACTTAATAATTCTATATAAACATGGAAATATATATATGTATTATAAATATATAATTACATAGTTCACATTAGAGCAAAGATAAACAAGAGTATATATGGTATTATATAATTATATAAGTATAAATTTAATTAATAAAATAAAAATATATATATATAAATTTACTCTAAAACAATAAAAGTTTACAGGTGAAATTCAGATATTATTTTATTTTTTTTTTTAAATTTTGACAAATATATTGATATAAAAATGTTTTTCTTTATTTTAATAAAATTTAAGTTAATTTTGTTTATTAACTTAAATGTTGAATTTTCGTATTCCTATACCATATCATATCACAAGGGTAAAATAATAACCTTCCCAATGGTTTTATAGTTTATAAGTTACTCCAAGAGTTCCTCCGTAGTTATATATAGTCCCTACTCCCTACATACATTTTTTAAATACTATATTCACCTGCAATAATGCAATTATCAACAAAATTAAATCCATTATTTATATAGGTACTTATACATAAAATGACTATAAAATTATATTAAATATTAATATCCAATGAACACCAGCTAAAAGACAAATTATAGTATGTAAAATGAAGGTATATTGTATATAGCCTAATAAAAATTAAGAATTATTATATCTATATCGTGACCAGGATTTGCATATAATTCGCCGGTCCAAATTTACTTTAAAAATTTATGGATGGGAAAATGCATAATTCCCCCCCCCCCCAATGAAGCTCCTGCCATATCACTAAAAATTATATGATTTATATTTATATATAAATTTATATCTATATATTATAAATTATAATTATAACTGCTGTAAAATATTATAATATAATAATATAAATATTTATTTATAGTGGACATAGAATATATTATTATATAATATGTGTGTGTTATAGATTAAAAATACTCGTATAATAAAATATATGATGGTCAACTGCATGAGTAAATCCTAGTTTATCCCATAGTGATTACTATTTTTGTCATAACGTATATAATGCAGGGGTCAAAACTCAAAACTATGTCTGTATTATACATATAAAAGGGTTTCCGCCACCCTTATATAATACAATAATTTTCCCGCGCTCATTAAGAACGGAATTGTCCGAACTATATTCAAGAAATTTATCGAATGGGAAATAAATAATAATATATTATAATATATAGAACAAGTTTGTCTACATTGCAATTTACCCGTCTTCAAAAATATATTATAAATTATATAAAAAATCAATGTAATCAAATTATAATATGAATCGACTTTATAATATTTTTATTCTACAAGAAAAATATAAAAATCTGTATAAAATATTATATTCGCAATTATTTACTGCGGAGCATTATAATATTATTAACATATAGTTTTGACTTTTGAAAATTGTAAATTAAATCCATTATACTTATAACAATATAACCTATATGCATAATTATACGAAAAAATAAAAAAAAATTCACCTTTACGCATAATTATATTTTTATACACAGAAACAATATTTTATATAGATTATAAATGGTTATAAAATATAAGTTATAAATAAAGAAAACAATATTAAAAAATAATCAAAATGTCCAATTTGAGTTTATATATAAATAAAACGCATATTATATTAAATTTGTTTTAAACTAAAGGAAAAAATAAAATCTTCACTGTGTACTTTTACGTTATCGTTAGTCGATGTAAATCTGAATTATGTATTATAAGTATAATAAATAATATATTATTTTAAATACGACGACGCAAAGCTATGTATTATTTTATTTTTAGGCTATATACGTGTACACCTCGAGGGGTGATGGATCCGCATCTTAATTATTACTTATATACATTTTTAGGTGTGTACGGTAAGGATGATATTATATTTAGATATAATAACAAACCCATAAAAAATATAATATTTACGCCACCGATTATTACCTTATCGGTGTTATAAATTAATATATCTGATGATTAAAATATGATATCCTACATATATAATATATAGGTATTATATATTTATATTTCAAAGCTATACCTATGCATATATCGTGTAGATATATTATGAATATATAATATGATATGTGCCTTTTATTGCTGTGTGTATTATATACAGTTACTTGTTATAGCTTGTAGGGAAAAACTGTTTTTCCATAATAAATAAATATTATTCTTCTTATCTTGACCTAGCTGATAATAATATATATTTATGTATTATTAAATATTATATTTTTGAATAGTAAAAATAGTTTTTATATATAAATATAAATAATATACCTACGAAATTATAAATTAAAATTTGATATAAATATTATAAACGTGATGGATATAATTTTTTAATATCGTATGTATAATTAGTATTATACACACGTCCGTCTTAAACGTATTCAGTAAAATCGCAAGATTTACTAACAGAATTTTTACCGTATTTGGGAAAACGTCAAAAATGTTATATTTCTTTACTTTATACGTTATATACGTATCCACTATATAATACCTATATAATTATATCGGATGTATTATTTTATGATACACGAAATTCGACAAAAAGTCTACGGTATTATTATTTAACGCGACGCTATACTAAAATTCACCTCTGACGGGCGTTCGGTCGAGTCTTCGTACGGGGTAGAAATGGTTCAAGGCGCGGCGGGTATATAATGTATTATTATTGAATTTCATGGCCGTTTGTCGCGCGCGGCCATTGTGTTCGCGATGAATTTGATTTACGATCCCGGGCACATCTCGCGCCGCTTTCTCTCGCTCTCTCGAAAGACACGTGTGTGATGCCTACCATAGTTGTATAAAACGCGAACAATGATAATAACAATTTATGTTATACGTAAAAATGTATATTATATGATGAGTTGAAAAATTGTATTATTTATTATATAAAAAATGCGAGCGTTTCACGCGGACTTTAAAAAAAAATAAATAAATCGATATTATATTTTATATTATTTTAATATCATTGAAGTTTTAATTAATAATAATAATAATAATAATAATAATAATAATAATAATAATAATA
>JAIUCT010000001.1:29477505-29536391 GCA_021307375.1 Tetraneura akinire | reverse complement strand
TAATAATAATAATAATAATAATAATAATAATAATAATAATAATAATAATAGCGCGTCCAATGAGATACGACGACCGGATCGAGGACTTCCGGTCGGTTGCACGTCCGGCGCGCGGAGGTCGTGTATTTTTACGCGCCATTTGCCGCTCGGTATTATTTCGCGGTATCGCCGGTCGTCGTTATCGCCGCGGCCTTTGGTCCTCGAGTCCCCGTACCCTGTCGAATTCTTTTTTTCATACCCTCCCGCCATTTTTCTCGCGACCCGTGACCTTTTTCGCTCGGGGTCACACACGCACACACTCACACGTATATACAACAATGGTCTCTGGACGTATATATTATAAAAATCGTATTGTTGAATGTGCTGGAAACGTACACAGTACACACACACACACACACACGCATAATTTAATGGGAAATCCATATAGTATATTATATGAAAAATATGAATTATTATATAATATATAAACCTTCCTACGCAGTCGGACGTCGATGGGGCGCGTGACGGTCTGTGGGAAATACATATAATGTATTATATTTTATATATTTAACTTTTATAATATTATATCGAGTTAGGATTGTGGGAATGAAATACGTGCGACGACCGAGTCGAACTTACAACGATGGTATACGTCGTGTACAATTTTTTTTCTTTATACTATAAGCGATTACGTTATCGCGTTATATTTTTTCGATTTTGCACGAAGTCGCTGGCTACAAATATAATAATATATAAAATATCCCGCAGATATCCGTATACAGTGCATTCACGGGCATTTATTCAGGTAAACCGCAAATATTATAATATTATTTTAAAACTATAAAAATATTGTAATATCTTGTATATGATATTTTACGTGTTTGTATAATTGCGTACGAGATCGATATATTTACAAAAAAAATCTCTCCCTTTTTAAAAATATATAATAATTAATAAATATATTATTATAGCGTCTTTATATATAGAAAAAAATTATTGTTTATACAAATTTTAATAAATATATAAATTTATTCGCTTTAATCATATTATGGAATACACTGAGATTGAGGAGAAAAGCGTGGTTGGACATTTATTAAGAAATAGTTCTTGATGCATAACTATTACACTAATAGAGGGAAAAATTAATGGAAAATCAGGGAGAGGAAGACCTAGAACACCTTTTATAAAGCAAGTGATGGAAGATACTGCAATAAAAACATACAGAGAGCTAAAAAGAAATATAGGTGAGAGGTGACAGAAAAAAATGGAGGGAAACATGAATAATCATTTAACCAATTTTCGGATTGTAAAAAAAAATTCGCTTTATGTTAATAGTATATTAAATTTCGTATAATAATACCTATATATATATATTATAATTTCGTCAAAAGGCAATATTATATATTTATACACGTAATATATTATTTCCTCGCCGAACTCCGCGCTATATAATTTAATATAACGCGTGTGTTTATATATATAATAATAATAATAATAATAATAATAATAATAATAATAATAAATCCATTTATTTCGCTCGCAATATACGTTTATATATTTATATAAATTCCCTTGGGCCTCGAGTATATAAGGATGAATAATTTATATACGATGGGTACTACTCGTCCCTATTATATATACCTATATTATATTATTACCGTATAGCGCCATAATACACTTTATCGGGCAATTTTCTAAATACCGCCTATACATTACTGGTAAAATTGTGTTTTAAACGGCTGTAAACGCGCGCGTATAGTATATATTATGTCCAATTATTATACTCTTGTATATTTACGACTTGTGTACGGTATATAAAATTATAATATGCGAGTTTTGAACTCTCACACCACTCTGTATACGTATACGCCATTATATCATGAGCGTTTTATATATATATAATAAATTAATAAATAGTTTGCATACATATAGGTGCATTTCTTACATTACGTATAGGTACGAGTATAGACATTTTTTCGGTAAAATGATAATATATTATGTATATTTCATAATATATACAATATTTAAATTTTTTACAATATTGTTCAGTATTCTTAAACATTAAAACATGTATACCTACCTATATTTTTATTATACTTATGTCTTATGTGTGTATAATTAGTAACTAATTACATAATATTGGTCGTATAATATCATCGAAATATTTTATATATATAGACGATCAATGCACTTTTATAATATATAATATTCGACCAATTTGCCTGTATAAAATATATAAGAAAAGTTAAAAACATAATTTGATTCGTTAATTCATATAATATTATATATTTATTACATTACATTAGAATTAGACCATCACAGGGGCGTTTTTTTATAGGCAGGGCCAGGGTGTGAACCACTAACTTAAAAAAAGTTAACGATTGGCAACAATGTGCAGCAAGGTTATTATAATAATCTACTAAAATTAATAATTTTTTGGACCCTTTGAAATTTTTCCGCGTAGGCTTTTTTCCTTAAATCCGACCCTGCATAATATATAATATATATATATAGTCCTATATTGAAATCTATGAATTTATATTTTATTTTTATATAGGTATAATTTCCACATGACGAATCTTTTCCTTAGCGTCATTTTATGCATTGTATAATATTTATAAGCATTATATTTTATGATACGTATATATTATATATAATAATAATATTATTATAACCGTATACCACGAACACGGTCTAATTGAAATTCGCCATTTTGTGTAATGGTATCGCGTGAGCAAATATATATGCTTCTGTATTATATATATATATATATATATATATAATATTTATGGGCGAGTCGATTTTTCTCGACGGCGGCGGTTGCACGTATATATTGTGAAAATGTATATATGAAAGTCGCGTGTGTGTGTATTTTCGCAAAGAAAAACTCGGATCCCGTTTCCGGCTTCCGGTCAGGAGCCGGTCGGGGCGGGTCTCGCATCCAAAAGAAGACTATATGATCCGTGAATATTAGTTTCCCGCACCCGCTCCCCAGGTTAAGAGCGTTCAAATCACCAGTGGCAGGCGGACATTCGGTCATGCGGAAGACCGGAACCTCGCGCGCAAAGGACGACGACGGGCGAATGGTTTTCTATCGTGTATGACGTGTACGACTCGATTTTCGTATACAACATATACATACATATAATATTATTATGTATATTATACGATGCGAAAAACACACACGCTCGTTCAAGTTTTATATATAATAAATAATAATATATATTATTATCATTATTGTTTTCATTTTTATCTCTCGTGCTGCTCGTTCCGGTATATATATAGTCTCCCTTCGCATAATAATAAATGTTACATTTTAATATTATTTATGATCGAATATGCATTACGGTCAAATCGAACGTTTCCGTCGAATTTCTATATATATATACTCATATATAGACGAAAAGCATTTACATATTATAATATGATATAAAGTAAAACAAATTACACTTTTTAGTAAAAACATTGGAAATGATAACGATTTAAAATAAATATTATAACGATTTAAAATTAAAAATTAAAAAAGTTTCTAAAAAAATATTAATCTATAAACGATAAAAGTATACATCGTTTTCGTTCTATAAATTCACATTTTAATATATACGAGTATATATAAGTAGGTAAAATGTATATTTAATAACTTTTAGGCTCGTGTCCATACTATGTATTTTCTATTTATAGATAGATATTTTATATTTATTATTTATTATTTTGCAATTACATAAATTAAGTAAGTACATATTATATATATATATATATAATACTATAAACTATAAATAGTATTATATTATGTTCATACTATTATAGTATCGCATTGTTCGCGATATCATTGTGTATACGAGTATTCGTGTTCACAATAATGGGATACTTTTAATAGAGGTCAATATACGTTTTGATAAAAATATGTATAACTATTAATAATAAGAGATTGCGAGCTGCAGAAAAGAAAATCCACGACTTTTATATTATATTATACGTTTTTCAACTATCGTGATTCACGGTTTAAAAAGTTATTATCTATAGCAAAACGAATACGGAAAATAAATAACAGATGATACGAGTGCATTCTCTATTATAATAATATAAAAACTTTCCGTATTGAAATACCACGTGTGCATATATACTGCGGTATCGACGGTATTTTGTATAACCTCAAAGGTATTATCTATATATAATATAATAATATTATACGACGCGGTATTAATAATTTACGATCACGCGCTCTTGAAATATATTATATTATATAATAATATAAGATGCATTTATATGAGAATGGTGCACTGCACTCGAACTGCATCAGGCAAATTGCCGAGATAACTATCGGATGACGTTTCGATGCACATATCGTTGTATGCAATTTATAAATAGGTATGTACTCGTAATTACGCATAAACATATTGAAATATTACAATATTAGTTTGGCAATTATTAATATTACATATTATTAATAAAAGTAGATACATTTTTAAACAGTCATTTCTAATTATAGATTTAATATTTACAAAAATAAAAATAATACATTTTTGATTATATAAGTAGGGTGTATAATATAAAATATTACTATTATTTTTATTTTTATATAATAAATTTATATTTGTTGGACTAAAATTGTATATGTATAATCAATTAATTTTAGTGTTTTCGGTTAACTCCACATAATTTTATAATAATTGTCACTCGGATTACAAATCGTCCAACTATATACAAGTCCATATAATATAATATATGGACGCACCACTCGGTCCGATAATTGTCCGAGTAATGAAAAAAAAAACGTATATTATGTAGGTACGTCATAAAATTAATTTTTTTTTCTCTTTTAAACAAATCTTTTATAAATAATTTTCGTATTATAATTGATATTTGATACGTGCGTACAATTCGCTCTTGACGTTTGTGCACAAAATACGTACACTTTTATACATTTTTATACATATTATATATGATGTAAGACCACGTCGATGAAAATACCACCACGAGTTCGGGATTTTACAAAACGCCGCTGGACCCTGGGTCATATTATAATATTATACGCGTCGGGAAGACAGATGTTATAATATGTACCGACAATCCGACAAAAATGCATCAGTTCGTGATCAGAATGTCGGACGATGCTCGTTGCACGCCGTCGGTTTGATCGTGAACTGGTTTTAAATAATATTAAATACATTTTCGAGAAATAAAAGAATATAATATAACTATATTCATATTACGAAAAAAAAGTATAAAAATTATTTATCATAATCATAATATTATAATAACAAAAAAGTAAAAAAGTAAAAACCAACGGCGTGTGTATTTCGTATAGGTACATATAAATACAATCGGTTTAGATTTCAAGGAGATTTCTTATTATATTTGTTTTTTTCTAGAAATCTACCAAAAGAAAAAAAACTTGCAGACAATAAAAAATCTCGTCGTCTCTCTTTTTTTTTTTTGTCAGTCAAAAAATAAAAGTGAAACGGCTGTATACCTACGCATCAAATATATTATGTTTTTTCGTTTCGTTACTTACATTATTGTATAACATATAAAGCTTTAAAATTATAAAATGATCAAAAATGAAAAAAAAAATACATAGGTTACACGACGAAAGAATAAAATAATAAAACAATCCGATGAAACTCGTTTTCGACTTACGTTATTTAGGATAGGTACCTTATGTATATATAAAAAAATAAATAAAATTGGGTTTTCGAAGAAAAATAAAATGGCGAAAATTCGTGCAAATCCTGATATGTTATTAATATATATATATATATATATATATTATAGGAATAATATAATAACAATTGTCATCAGCATAGCAATAATAATAATAATAATAATAATAATAATAATAATAATAATAATAAATAATAATTATTATTATTATTATGATTTTTATTATTATTATTATTATTATTATTATTATTATTATTATAATAATTATTATTATTATTATGATTATTATTATTATTATTATTATTATTATTATTATTATTATTATTATTATTATTATTATTATTATTATTATTATTATTATGATTTTTATTATATTAATATAATCGCCGCGTTATAAAATAAATTTTATTATATGCATCCGACGCCGTCACATCGTTAGGTATATTATAAATATTATTATATTATATATTATTTTACACCGCACGATGGAAACCGAAGGCGTGGCGGCGAACATGAATTTTTTCATGTTTATTATACTCATTGCACGCGAAAAATAATAAAATCATAAAAAATATATTATATTATATATACAACATAACGACAGTGGGATGGAATATTAAAAGGTAGATATATATATTATACTTGCTGCGGGAATAATATAACGCGATGTGTTATAATTATAATAATAATAATAATAATAATAATAATAATAATAATAATATACATACTGATACAATAATACGTATTTCCGAATTAGTTTCGAAAATCCTCGAGGGCAATATTTTATATAGATGCACATGCATCACATGTAATATAATATATTTTAAAATGATAGCAACCTATAATTTGTATTTTATAGAACAAATTAGATATTTCTACAAAAATGAAAATATATACATGCACATATATTACAATTAGTCCTGGGATTTCGATGCACTTTGTATTTTTTCTGAAGCTTTCTGTATGATGCTCGTTTTGTTAGAAATATGTTTTAGATATTTTTAAATTTTAAGCTATTTTTAATAAATTTTAAAGACATTTCTTTAATGCATTCTTTGAGTGTTAAAATGCATTTTTGTGGTTCCATTTTTAAGTGCATTTTTCACGATTTATAAGGACATTAAAATCCCAGCTCTAATTATAATATAATATTATTCAATATAATATATATATTGTATATAGTTGATGGCCGTTTATTATATATTTATACGTTAACCGAATGCGAAAGTTCTGAAAACTTAAAATTTCCAAGTATATTTCTATATATACGAGTATAATGTAATATGCAATGATAATAATAATGGTTAAAAAATAAAAATGAAATCTCTTAATTTCTTTGGTGAAATCGATAATTTTTATACGTTCTGAATTTTACATAATATTGTTGCACATATGAGTTATGTTTGCAACATAAAAATGAGAGATAAGACGGGGCATTATTGTGCCCTGAAAAAATAAAATTAGCTTTAATTATAACAAATCGAAACCGTAGAGTATATAGAAATTGGACCTCAATTATTTTTGTATTGCAGACGACCATAATAATAATACGTGAATCAACGATTGTTTACCTGTATATATTAAACGTGCATTTGAGATTTTCTTTTCTTTTTTCCCTTCTGAAATTTCATCTATGGCCTCTGATCAATATGATTCATGTCTGCAACCATAAATTATAATTAAAAAAAAAAAAAAAAAAAAACAATAATATTTGTTTATTGTTGAGAAAAACTCGTATAAAATATAAATAGTACTGCATATTTTTATCTATATTATATTTATTTAATTTTCTATATAAATAATAAAATAATAATATTATAATACACACGTTCGTTATTTTCGTATACTTTCCCGAATTTGAAGTAAAATTTTCGATTCGACGGACGTCGTATATATTATTATAATATATTATATTATATACGTAGAATATGTGAGTATTTATATATTATACAAAATGAAAGGAAAATGAATTTCTGTCGATTGTATACATTATACGTTATACGCCCGTCTTTATACTGCAGAATTATACTATACATTATTATTACAATACGTCATAATATGAAAACAGAAGTCATATAGTCCGTCCCCAACCCTTTTATATATAATATGACGTGAAAAAATATATAATAGGTACCTATATATCTCGTTTATCATAAAATTTCGTTTTTATTTTGAATTTTTTTTCCTTATCTATAACATATTATATTCAATACCTTCGGCGTGAGATTGTTACATCGTCCATCATGCTCTGTATATAGGTATACATAACATATATTCGGAATATACGCGTCATGACGTCACACTGATGATCGCAGATGTATATAGGTATATATACCTATATAATAATATAATATAAATCCTCTCGTTTGTGTTGTTCCCTTTCGTTTTATTTTATTATTATTTTTATCGTCGTCTTCGCCGCGTGTATACCTAAATATGCGTATACGTATATATATCGTGAATCCACATGCAGCCGCGAGGTGCACGGTAGATACCTACCTATATAATATTATACACGGTATATATACGAGGGGACGACCGGTATAAACCGTATTATAAATCATGTACCTTTATATATTATATATATATAATATAATATATAAAACCGGACTGACGGAGACACGCCTACGACGACGAAACAGGACACTGAATTCCCATATTGGTTGGCGACACGACTCCTGACCGCGACGGGCGAGCTCGACATTTTTATACAAATGATATATTATACATTATACTTATACTTACTTTATACTTATATATATATATATAATGTTATAAACATAATAAATACAATGCCTATAATATACCTGTATATATATTTATATATGTACCAAGTACCTATGCTGCAGAGAGCTGAGAGATCAACATTTCATACGACGACTATTTTCTCGTTTCAAAGTATAAAAACAACTTGCCTAAACTCTATATTACATGCTCCGATGTAATCTTAAACTTTAAACTATACAGTTGAGAAATTAGAATCATTATAATGCATATAATATTATGATTTATCTAAATTCAGTTGTATATACAATTTTCATCACCGTATATGTATATCGTATTTATATACTCGTATATGCACATCACGATTTTCGTAAATCGGCTAATTTGAATATACTCGTATCATATTTTTAACAAAAGTGTGATAACCAAGAAAAAAAAAATCAGTTCAATTCAACCTCCAAAGTATGCGTATAATATAATATATATTATACACGCATTTATGTGTCATGCTGTGCTGTATATAGTTTATAAATATAATATAAATATAATTATATGAAAATCCATCATCACTATTATTTTTAATGAAATGTTTTTAACTTTTTATGTTTAATTTGTACATTCATTTTTGTACTAATGTTAAATTTTAATAACAATATTTATAATTTTTAGTGCTGTTACTGCACATAATGTCCGCAATATATTTAAAACAACGAAAATAAATAACATGTATAGGTATTATAAGTATTAAAAAGCTATAAGTTCGATATTGCATCTCTTTGATTATTCTTTACCTATATACAGTGCTTGATTTGGGGGGTGGGGGATTCGGATTACCTCTTCTATTTTTTTATTTTTTTGAGCGTACCCCTACTAATTATTAAATCCCCTACGATATTACATGTATACTTAAGCATATTAGGGGGACGCTAATTTTTTTGAAAGTCCGATAGTCCCCCTTCTTTTTTTCTCCAAATCAAACACTGCCTACATATATATATATATACAATATACTATACATATAGGATATATTTTATATTTTTATAGATAATATAAATAATATATATAATGTGGCATTTTAGGCGTGCTGCAGTAATTGCGTGTTTTATACTTTAACCGAATAATCCAATACATAATATATATAGGTACATTATATAAGAAATTTCGTGGTTTTTTTCATTCGTATATTTGAATTTATAAATGGAAACTATCTTAATAGGTATTATTATATAAATAAATAATGTATAAATCGTTTTGTTGTGGTAAGACCCTACGGGGGAATGCGGTGTTTTATATATAACGAAGACGTTCGTTTTTGCTTTTTCCAAAGACGTATTAAACAAAACGAGGACGTTATAGAGGAGATAAAAGAGGCAATATAATTCCGCAATGCGGGCGTTATATATAAAGTATATTACATATATATATATATATAAATTTTGTAAGTATACCAGAACCGAGGGAAAGAGAGAGAGTGAGAGAGAGAGAAGGAACGGGAAAGAGTTGTCGGAAAAGAGGAAGAAAACTCTGATAAAGTAATAACCGTAGATCTGTGTCCGGGGGCAAGGTTTACCTAACTAACTCCCGGGGAGCATTATTATCTCTGAGAAAACTTTCAGCTAAATTGACTATTTTCAAAGGTCTTCGGTGCTCCTTCTTCTTCTTCGTTCTACTTTATGCGGCACCGAGCGATTCCGATTTTTATCAGGCCGTAAACTTTTATCGTCCCGCCCCTGTCGTGCCGCCGCCGCTGTATTATGTAACTTTAAATTTATTTGTAGCCGTCATAAATTTTCAGAGACGCGCGGAAAAAAAATGGATATTATACTGCGCCGTTAAAACAAGTCGAGAACAACTCACCCCATTTAACGGGCCGCTCTCATACGTACACGCGGGGCGGCCGCAATAGTTTAATCAATCCATTAACAAGACGTTTATATGCCCTCTTATTTTTTACTTTTATTATTTTTTAATAGTTTCACCGGCGTACGTCTTGTACGAGTATATTATACAGATTTACCGCGAAATTGACCAATTACATCACATAAATTAAATTGATGGCAATTAAATTTTATACTCGCGTTGCTTAAACGTTTTCTCGAAGCAATTCTAATAATAGATATATACAGAATGGTCAAATTGCCGTATTAAAAAATGTATGGAAATAACATTAAAAACATAATATGTATACATAAATCACCTGGTATGCGGTAATGAATAAATACGTTTTTTTTTATAAAAAAAAAAAAAAAATTAAATTATAAAATGTAATGCGAATTAATTGAATATAATTATTAATCTATAATAATAAATTACGTTATTACGATAAATCGATAAATTCGTATATATTATGAATATTGAATCGTTAACAACAAATTAATATCATTTTAATATATATATAATAAATACATTTTTTTTATTTAATACGTATATATGAATACATATAATGATGTTTAATTCGAATATTAAAAACTCTAAAATGGTAATAGGAATAATAATAAACTGTATACAAAAATATCTCATTTGCAATTACAATTTAATCGATAATAAGTAATAATAATGCATCAATCGTATACTTAAAAATTTAATACATTTTTGCAAACGACATATTATACGTGAATACAGGTATATATACAATATAATTGAAAAAATAAATTATATTATGATCCTCTTACCGACTCACACGTATATTTATATTATTATTTATATTATGTGCTAAATATGAGATTTAGAACATAAACATTAACGTATACGTATACATTGCTTATTATATAATATTATTTGTTTTTTTTTTTTTTTTTTTTTATCATTTCCATTTATTATACATTTATACACGAGTATAATTATACAAACGACTTTTATGTGTATAAATGTGAAGACGTGCAGTAGCTACATTACTGATATGCTGCTGCAGGTGCGATCGGTATATATAATAAACAATAAAAACGAAGACGTTAAGTATAGGTACAATCTTTTTGTATATGTTAATAATTAAAGTCGTTTATTGGATTATTATCGTAAACGCGATAATAATTTCACTCCGCTGCAGAATAAATCGCTATGTACACTGCGGATATATATTTAAAAGATATATTTTAAATGCGTTTATTTTAACGCGCGATACGGTTAGTTATTTTATACACGGATTTAAATCTTAATATAATTAAAAATTAAATTTATTAAAACTCTTGTACAACGTATCTTGTACCTATATAAATATAATACGTTTAACGATGAATAATATAATATAATAAATTAATAACAGTACAAAACGAATGTAATGTTTAAATAATTTATATTATTATAAAACGCGTATATAATTTCGATTAATTTATAGTCGACGTTATAATTTTTTCCACGCGGGTGTTATTTGCGTTCCCGCCATTTATATATATTATAATATAATTATTTAAATTTCTTTGTATATATTATAATGTATAGCGACTCGTGCGATTACCACGCGATTATTTTTATTTTATTTTATTTTTTTTTTGAACATTTAATTATACGAGAAATATACGTTTTTTTTTTTTTTTTTTTTTTTTTCTCTATCGTATTATAATATCGTCGTGCGTTTGGACGAACGTTGGTAAACAATTTAAATAAAATAACATAACCTTATTGTTATTATATTATTATTATACAGTGACCAAAGAAGGAGGTTCCGACCATATAAGTTTTACTCACGAAGACTGTATGTATGTATGTATTTCACGTGTACGGGTATAAATTTGTATGTGCGTGTGTTCCTATATATATTATACCGAGTAAAACCGTAATAAATTAAAGTATAATTAAAAAATAATAATAAATACGAATTTAAAAATATATATAATTACATTTTACGAAAGTATACATGTATATATAGTGTATATACACACTGCAAATATACGATAATAATTTTCGTGTAAATTATAAAAACTACCGACCCGATCGTGGTTTGGCCCGTGCACACGTATATATTAAATAATATAATATGTACCAACGACGAATATTATAATTATCGTAAATATACGACGTATCTGCGTAGCCTTGATTTTTTGTTTTTTTTTTTTTTTGTTTTCGTTTAATTTCGATTTATTACGTTATATACGTGTATTTTAATTAACGCCTCGAGACACACGCCCCGAATAATTATAATCGCGAGTGCGTGTTACCCCGTGTTTAATCGATGTCATAACTCATAAATATGATAAAACGTGAAACTTTACCCGAATGCAGAAACGTAAAACTCCCGTCGGACGGTCGGCATAAATACCGTCGTCCGCCCATCATGATCCAATCGCCCGACAACACAGCGGAGAAGAAATACATAGAACTGTATAGAAAATTAAAAAAAAAAAAAACGACTGCGCCTGTCGGTATACGAACGGGTTACTGCAGCAGAGGTGATAAACGAAAATCATAAAAGAAATGTAATCATAATAAATAATGATGTGATTAAAAATCGAATTCCAATGTAATTTTTATACCATATAACATTCGATCGTATAACAAGTTGATAATAATATTATTAATTAATATATCCATAAAATATATTTCAGATAATTATAAGTATACTGTATACACGTCATGTATGTGTAAGCATACTGCACTGTAGATATTATTTTATTATTATAGACATAATTATACATTAAAAATACATTATTTAAAAATATTATTAATAATTCCTAAAATTTCTATATTCGTATGCAAATAAAATGCTAATAAAAAAATTTACATTTCTATTATTTTTAAACTTATAAGTATAATAGACATCAAACAAATAGTATTTTACAAATACAATGTACCTATAATGTAGCTATTTACTAGATTAACTTTTATAATATATTATTATTTATAACTTATAAATTATTTGTAATATAGAGAATGACCAAAGTTTACAAATCCCTATATATTTAAGTGTCCTGATAATCTGATATCGTATATTCGTATATTTTTCAATTTGTTTTTCATTTTAACTTAATTAACTCTCATATATTTTATAATAAACATAATATAATGGCAATCTGTTTCTTTTATTTTACATTACACATTTTATAGTTGTATAATATATAAACCAACATATGGGTGAAAAATTAAAGTTTTCTCTATATTTTGATTACGTTTTGTAATTATAAATATTATAAATTGATTATTTTAACCTGTTAAAAGACTCAAGTACTTTATCAAACCATCTGTAAATTGAAAAGAATGATAAAAAAATGTTTATTACACGCGTCGAATCGTTGATTAACCACGATATAATACAATGTATACACGTCTTAATGTTTATATATATTATAATATTATATATTTTATATTATACGTATATCATTGGTATAAAACTGTATAAAGAATGGAATTAAAAAATGTTTATGCAACACCTTTAATTATATTACACTTGGCTGGTATCATATTATTATAGTTATAAGTATATACTCGTACATGATATTATGAAACCGGATCCGCGTGTGTAGTTTATGTTTAGGTATAGTGTGTGTAGGTACTCTCGTACACAAGCAGTCACGTGTTTTTGATGGATAGCCGGAAAGAGAGCCGTCAAGAAGAATATTAAACAGACGCACGTTCGTTCAGTATAGTTATTTCAATCATAAATAAATTATTATAATGTATGGTAGGCCAGAAGAGAACTAGAAACGTAGAATATATATAAATATACCTATACCTACATATTTCATATTAAAAATACAGCGTTATAACTGTATATAAAATGTAATATTATAAAATAGTTTTCACGTCATAATTTTGTATAATAATACATTGGAAGTTAGATTTAGATGAAATAAATATTAATATTATTATATTTAATACTTTGAAGTTCACGTTTCATCAAATATTATAGTATCTTATTATTAGTGTCCAGTGATGTACTGATGTATGTATATATATATACTAATACTATAAAAGTATATAGTTGGTAATTATTATTGTATAACTGTGTACTTTTTTTGTAATGCATTGAGTTATTTTATTACAATAACAGAAAAGTAATGAAAAAGTAATTATTGATTATACTATAACCTAACCTAACAATTTATATTATATTATGTTGTAGTTATATATATATATATGTATTTTAACTTTATAAAGTAATTTTGTTACTTCATTAATACAAAATATAGAAATTGATTCGCATATTTTCATTATACTTAATAAATAATTACTTAAGTAATTAAATTACATTTTCCTATATAAGTAATAAGAAGTAAATTTATCCAAGAAGTCAAGACTGAATATATATTTTATTATATCTAAGTATGTAGAACAGAATGCTATAGTATGATAGATTGATAGCTGACTAGCTGAGTATATATACGATTCATATCAAATAGAGTATAATATAGAGTAAAGAACTATAAAACTTAGAAAAACAATATTATATTAAGAAAAAATTTTTTATGCAAATATACAATAATACTATTTTTTAATTATAATATGAATAAATATTTCCTAAAGATTACACGAAATAATTCCAATTTGATAAATCATATTATAAAAGCTATAACTATATAAACATAATACAAAATCACTTTATGTTAATATTATAATAATATGCTATAAGCGTGTAATAAAACAATATAACAATAACAATACAACATTTTAATTTAAACAATAATTTGTCCTGTAAAAGTATAGTGGTTACCAATGTTTATACACACGTATGTATATGTACATTGTACATATAATATGAATAAATTAAATGTATAAAAAATTTGTCCAAAATATAATCCAAAATATTATAATCTTGAATGTATATATTTATATTATGAGATATTATACGATATGTGTATTATTATAGTATATTATACGCTCATAAAAAAATGTTAATTATTATTTTTATTGTATTCCATAAACGCATTAAAAACAAATCGTAGATTAAAAATATATTATTAGTATAATTAATATTAATTTATAATATAAATATACGAGTATAATATATATATATATATTTGTTACAGATTTGCGTATTTAAATAAAAATATATGTATAATATATTATAAACCAAATGACGTTTGAGAGCTAAATTCGAAATAAAAATACAATTTATAGACATAATTGTATGTAAATTTTATATAATTATATGTAAATATAAAAAAACTAAATAATACGCGCGCTTACAGCAATAAAGGTCCGTGTCGTATACTAATTGGGTACATAAAAAAAGTTAATTAAAGTAGTTTAAAACGGCTAAAAGTCCTCGTAATTTTTATTCATTCCCGTTGGTTTTACACTTTTACGTCTCGCCATGTACATTATTTTTTATATATTTCATATACATCCCGTAGTATTCTATACCCTGCAGCAGTCGTTTGTATTGTGCTGTGAGCGACGAAAACATTTTTATTTGACTTTTGAATATTAAAAACATTAATTTACTGAAAATTGTGCATATTTATATATTATACAGTTCTGTTGTGGCTGTTTTAAATACATTTTTTCGAAGCATTATATATATATGCGTAACTTTGTATTATATAGAAAAAGTGCATAATATAAATGCAGTTAAAATTAACATACGAATAGCGAATGCAGAACATTGATAAACAAAATAATTATTATTATGCATTTATTATGCACGTGAAAACTAACAGGTATACCGCTCGTATCTTATATACTATAATATTAAGTCTTACGATGGTTAAATGGTTTGTATATATTTATAAATTAATCACTAATCTAGTAATGCCTGTAATATAAACCACATATTATAGAATTTACATTTTGCAAAAAAAACTAAACTGTATATTTTAAAAAAAGCAAACGGTCTAACTATACAATAACGTTCCTGTTTTATACCTCCTTTGATACTTTAAAATAATTTATAATAGATTACGATTATTTTATTATTTATTTAATACTAAGTTAATTGGTCTTCTTAAAAAACAAATCTTATCTAATAAATAATAATATAATAACCCTTTTAATATTACACAAATTAATAATATAATATAATGTTTCATATAGTCACAAACTTAATATATATAAACAGATATTTATAACGTTGCCGAAAAACTTGAACGCTTAGGTATTCAATAATAATAATGAAAACACGCGTATACAATAATGATATTAATATAATAATAATATAATTGTATATATCTTATGTGTTATGTGTATAAGTGTCCTTACACGTTAACAAATATTCATTGCATATACGAGTATACTGTATACAATATTATAATTGGTACTAAAAAAAATGTACGCAATATAATAATATATTGGATAATGGACTCTAAAATTGGAAAAACTTGTACGAACCACGATAACGCGCGACACGCGAGATTATACCGCGGTATAATATTATATTATATATTACTATATACTCGGACCGGTCTTAAAATATATTATACTCGCCTTGATTTATAACACGTATAATATATTATTTTGTATATATATATATAATATAAATTTATCGCGCAGATATACTTTTCTCGCGTTTGATTTATCCGGTTATGTATTTATATAATATTATAACATATATTATATTATACTCTTGTATACTCTTGTATACTCTTGTCCGTGACTTACACACACGCGATACGATTTACATATAATAATACACGACACACGTACGCGTATGATGTATATAAATAAATTTATATATAATATACTTTTTCGTGAGTGTGTTTGTGCGCTTGCGCGGGGTGCGTCCTGCTGGGTACACTATATACATACACGAGTATATATTATAAGGATATCGTATACACATATATATTATTATTATAAGACGAACGCAGCTGGCGGGATAAGTTTTCTCGGCGGCGGATCGAGTTGTTTGGGCGATTAAAAAAGAAATATGGCTACACGCCGAACCCTCGCGAGCGCCAGAAGACGACTCCTCTTCCTACAACAAATATATATACGAGCATTATTATAACTTCCACCGCCGACCGCGTGCCCTCTGCACAGCTCTTGGTGAGTAACGATGTTGTTTCAACGTTCGCGCCGCCGTTCCGCGGGACCCGCCTGCCACAAGTATACATATTATATATTGTTATATCTTCGGGGTCGTTTCCCCCGGAAACTTTCTCGTGTGTACATATATTATATATACGGAAGGAAATAGTACATGTATATATATATAATATATATTGCAGTGATGTGTATTACTATTATTAGAAACCTAGTACGAAAGCACGTGGTGAAGCCACGTATACACCCTTCGCGCAGTGTATAAGCTCGCCCCTGCAGCGATCCCTTTGCCACGCGCGTTTATATAATATATGATGCACGTACCCCTTCGCGTGATTTATTTCTCCTCGGAGAGAGCCCAAAAACGAGAGAAACGCAATTATAAATAGAGTACATATATAATATATTATATATCAGAATACACACATATTATATTATAACCTCTGTGCAATATATATAAGACGTCCCGAAATTATGTTAACACAACGTACTCTCGAGTATATAGTACAATACATACAATACAATAAATTTATAAAATATAATATATTATATAGTATAGTTAAATCGACTAAAACCTTTAGATTATTATCATTTTTTTGTTTATATATATTTATAGTAAAAGTATTTCTTATTAAATTATATAGGTACAATTAATGCTTAACCAAATTATTGCTATATAATTAAATTAATTTAGTAATTTCTTTTTTCGCGTTAGTATTATACGTATAATATATACCTATCTTGTTGTTATCAAAACACATATTTTATAATATAAACTTATATAGGCGACGCATTATATTTTTCTAACACGCACATAATAATATACACGCCTCAGAGTTACGATACTTAATATATGTATACAGTATGTGCATTATATACAGAAACAGAATAATATGTGTGTATAGAATAACGTTTCGTTGACAACAATATAATATTATAAAATAAACAAAATAAATGAATATATGCGTGCACGTGACGACAAAATTTGACTAAAACAATACTACGACTCTACGGGTATAATATTTATTATGTAACAGCGAATGTAAAAATACATTTGAGGACTTTAGATGGAAACTGGAAAAAATATTTCTACAGCTGTACACGTGTATAAATACTAAATAGGTACACAGTTATATACTGTATAGTATAAAAAATAACGTTTTGAGATTTCGATTTATGGAAAACACATGTCGGAATTTCAACCCTTTTTTCTCATCTCAGTTTTCTGTTGCACTTGGTAAATAACAAAAAAAAAAAAATCTTATTTTCTAAAGAATGTTTTTTATATTCTAAACTCAAAACATTTCATAAAAAGAGTAAAAGACGTACTTATATTGACTAAATATATAATATTTTAGAAAAATATAATATAGATAAGTAAAACACTTTTTTCGTTCCTTCCTACTGCAGGTGTCTTTGTTAAACTGCAGGCATGTTTATATTTTTATATACGATATATTTATTACTCATTCGTGTATTATTTATCAGAATTTTTTCAAAATCTGTACTTATGTGTTATATGAATATTATAAATTTTAACTATAAAACTAAGTATATAAACTAAGTTTATTATACCTACATGCTAATATGCTATTTGTCGTATAATAAATTATTATGGTACCAAGTATACCTTATATTATATATAACTAAGTAATATGTAATGGCGTGGAAATCGTAATTTTAAAAACTTTTCGAGATTTATTCGTTTAATAAAACTTACCAGCGATTAGAAATAACTGATATTATGCTAAAACAGGCGTGTTCCGTACGCTACACTATTGTTGATACATTGATGATATTGTGAACGCAATTCACTCCAAGTGAAAACTGAGTACTTGATCTCTCCGCGCGAAGATCAAAAATAATAAATAAATATCGTTTAAAATCAAATGAAAATCACTGGCATCGACTCGTATATATTTTCGGTACACGAAACGTTATCCTTTCGTAATTAATTATACGCGTCGTATAACATATACCTGTATAATTAACGATTTAAAGTCGATCCGCGGTATTATCGATTATAACTCATCACTGATAGCGTACGATGTTATGTAATATAACGGTATTCAGTTGTATACTGCGGTATATATTCAAAATACAGTAACACGGTAACACGCACTCGTCGATTGTAAAACGAAGCAAATAGGATTGTGTGCTGGGTTAGACCACGTTATTATAATAAAATGTGATATTTGGGTCTCGTATATATTCAAAGGTCCGGACCGCGATTTTTGTACACAATTTGTTACACACCGCCCTTCGGACTACACACACACAAATACTATCTATTATTATATCGACACGACTCGTATAAATATTATAAATAAGTGTCTGAACGTATCCAAACACGTGGACCGTATATTACTTTGTGTGATGGAATAAGTATAAAATATTAGTACAACAACAACAACAACGAATAGCGTTTTGTTTGGACGTGCGTATGACAATGGGCTGCATCGACCCACATATCGGTGATATATAATATAATGCGCCTTTGCGGTCGGAGGCCGCTCGTCTTCGGCGGCGGCGGCGGCGGAGGAGCCTTTTGATTTACGACCGGCACATTGATATAATAATATATCATCTGTATAATATTATTACACGTACGTATATGCGACTCGGGTAATGTTATACATTTAAAACTCGTAACGGTATGTTATTATACGTATAAATGGGTTCTTTTTTTCAACCGCACACATTCGACCTGAGCCACGCCTGTGTTTGGACTCGTTTCGGTCGCCCAAAATATAACGCGAATAGTATATAATATCCTTTTATTCCTTTTTAGTGTCCATCCAAAGTCACACGAAGAACGCGGACCACAACTCCGACCTGGTTACCTTAATATTTTATATTGTACACGTCGTCGTCATAAGTCATAATTATTATAATAATAATATGATGTAACCGCAGGAAGACGCGATGTTATATTATAATATTATAACATTCCTCCAGTGCACACGGTGAGTTTATAACGTAATATATTATATTATATATGTATTTTTTTTTCTTATAAATATCGTTGGAATTCGAAAAAAAACTTTATTCTGTTAGTTTATAATGTATGCGCGTATATAATAAAATACTCGTGTCACATAATATTATAATATAGGTATATACTATGCGTATCGCGTAAGTATAAACTATAAATACCTATTGATATTTGATATATTATTAATAAATATTTTGTTCCTTTTTGGAATAGAGAAATAAATGATATTACCTACACTAAATAATAATACGCATATTATAATTATAATATATAATGGATATTTCCAGCATTATCCATTTCTGTATACAAATTTGCTGCTATACTTGTCGAGAAAAAAAATTTATGTACATAAATATAATATTTTAATGCCGATTAAAAATTGACATATTATTTTAAACCATTAACGCTCGCGAATTACTATATATACGCACGTATCGTTCATCTTTTTTACGTCTTCGACATTATATTAACGTATAATATGGAAATATTGGCTTCACAAATATTACCTGTGAATATTTTATACAGGTATAAAATTCATACAACGCATATTATACATTATAATAAATTATTAGATAAATATTACTGTATTACATATTATAAATACCTGTACCGGACAGTGAGCATATTATACATATAAGTATATTATATGTACACGCAATACAAATCGATATAATATTATATAATAAGTTTAAAATCGACGTCCATAATTTTTATCGTCGACCGAGTGCAATAAACTACAGGAAAAATATTACAGGCCGCAAGGGTTTTTGAAATATTTAAATATATATATATTTTTTAATACTATACAGAATTTACATATCAGATTTATTATTAATTTTAAAAATATAATATATGTCTCATATAGGTACATTGCAGACTTACATGAGTAATCGCATCGTATATTCTGATATTCATTATTCAATATAATATATTATATTACATTTATTATTATAATTTATAACACTGCAGCAGTATCAAATGTATAATATAATATCTACCGGTTATTAACAAGTAACTGAAGTAATCACAATGGTATACCTAAATATCTATATATAGGTACCTACTATATTATACATTATTAATGAACGATTTTAATATATTCCTACCTAAATTATACCTTATATTATTATATATATATATATATATATAAATTTTAGTTTATGAAAACAGAAAAATTGTAAAATATACTTGCAGCATTATATGGCTTACAATTTTTCAGTTTATATAAACGTACAAATTTAAGTTCAGTCTCATTTTTATATTATTATATAAGTTTCTAAATTTTATATAATATATACCTATATGGTTTTTATTGGGTGTTGTGTTTGTGTATTATAATTTATAACAGGTATAAAACATAGCCTTATACATGCAGTGATACACTTATACGATAATTTTATACATCCAAAAATTTAAATTATATAAATAAATACCTATACCTAATATACCTACGTCATATATTATGCAAACTTATCGTATATACATATATCTTCTTCTTCTTCTTCTTTTTCTTCTACTTCGCCTTCTCTCCCAACTACTTTGGGTCGGCCATCTTAGTCCTATGCCTCCACTTAACTCTATCTTCCGCATCCTCTTCACTTACACCCACTTTCCTCATATCCCTTGCCATCACATCATTGTTGTTTGATAATAATATTACGTTAATAAATAACGTTAAATAGAATTTTAATTAATTAATTAATTGCTAAATAATATATGAACACGAAACCCACAGGTCGTTCGTGTATATATAGGTATATACATAAATTATATAATATATATACCATGATTATAATGAATTAATATTATATATAATTCAACACATATACTATATAATAAACGTATAAATTGTTTGGATACAGGTGTAAAAATGAAAGTGTTGAATTTTGATTAAAATTTGAATGCAATGATAAATCAATACGTTCAAGAAAACGACTTTGAGCCAAGCTTACCAGATAATAACATGAATATTGATTTAAATTTTTACATTCATAAAAATAATAATTTCATGTTTTTACATTCAGTGTTTTTACAGACGTTTTATAAATGCCCATAAAACCCCTAAATGAATCATCACCTAAATATACGTACACAAATCTGATAGTATAGGTATACTTCGATCAGAATCGTTTTTCGAATGTAATGATTTACCATTGCATTCAAATTTTAATAAAAATTCACTTCTTCTTTTTATTAATTATTAATTAGTATTGTAAAAATATTGAGAAATAATGAAAAAATCCTTATACTACGGATTCTTAGATTTTCGATTACACTAAAAATATCAACTTTAAACAGCTATAAAAAAAAAAAAAAAAAAAAAAAAAAAATTGAAAATTGAGAATTTAATAATATTTTGGTAACTTGTTATGTAATATATGTATATACTTGAATAAAATTTTCAGACCTTAAAACCTAAAATTACCAATTTTATCAAACATTATAAAGATAAAAACAAGAATTTTAGGAAATATTCAAAGTTCTATATTTTGTAGAAAAACTAACGTAACGGTTCCAAAATTTTATTACGTATATTCGTATATAATAGGTACCTATTAGAATAAAATTTTCAGGTCTCTAAGTACTAAGTTTAAAATTGCCCGAGTTATCGTGAAACATTAAAATCGAACTCGTGGAAATTTCATGATTTTCGTATAGAAATTGCCGAATATTTTTGTCATTTTTCGGTAGTTTTTCTCGTCTCGTAAGCTCAATTTCGAGAAATTCGAAAAACGACTTAAACAAAGTACGCCATTACTACCGGAAACATACGCTACATATATTCGTGAAAATCGGAGCATTATTTCTGGTAGAAAAAGTGTCTACAGTCATAAAATAAAAAAAATAAAAACACACCCACACATCGCATTATGATTGTAAAACCGAATACATTTTTCGCTTCACTCAAAGTCTAAAATGTGCTTGTAAATACAGTCTAAAAAGTTTTCAAAATTTCTCATTACAAAAACGACGGAATTATAGTTATTATAATATATATAGTTTTTAACGATTGTTGTCTGAGTGATGACTGATGATATAGTCTCTATATTTTATTTATATCCAGATATGTAAACAAGTCGTATATATTATAATATTCCGATCACTCTGTATATACTATGTACACTCGTATAATATATGTATATATTTAGGTACTATATGCGAGCGTAAAGGGAAATGATAGTAGCGCAATAATCGTAAAATACGTTTTTATTATCTGGGCCGAATTGCCCTTCACGCCGTTCCGTCGAACGTCAAGCTGCTCCCCCCTTGAGTACACCTTATTATTACGGCACATATATACATATTTATATTATAATTTAGTCTATGTAAACGATGTGTGTATACGTCGATCGCGATATAATAATATTATTTATATAAACAGCGTGTCATTTTTATTACGCATTAATGACGGCGGGCCATAATAAAATCGTATTTTTACGTTCAATTTTATTGCTCGCCGACATCTCATAATACGAGTATAAGAATATAGTAATAATAATAATAATTTTATACATATTATATTGTTATTATTATTGTTATTATTTATTATATTATTATCGGCATCATGACCTACGACACGTCCGACGCTTGTTGAGGTTGGTCGTCGAACGGCTATATAATATAATATTATAAGTAGTTATTACTACACTATAATATATATATAGCTGTTACGATATTATGACGCCTTTTAAGCGCGCCGGAAAAAAATTATTATCATAAACTGCACTTAGAAATTTCTGCAGGGATTTTAATTTTTGTTTATAATACATACATAATAATAATAATTATGCAAATAGGCACGTTAAATAAAAATATAAAAATATATTACGAGTTATATACGTTAGTTAAAATTTTTTTTTTTTATTTTACCTCCTATACTTAAAAAAAAAAATCATGATATCATAATATATTAATATATAATTTATACAGCTTTTTTTTTGTCATTTTTAAATGCGTTTTTACATCATAATATAATAATATAATATATTCAAATTCACAAACTCCGATATGGATTATACGATTATTCTAATAATTATACACAAATAATCCGATTAGCGCACAGATTGCCCAGAACTAATACAATATATTATGGTCCTATATTAATATATTATATATATATAATGCGTGCGTATATATAAATAACTTATATATTGACATATTATAATCAGTGGCATAGCTAGGGGGTTTTAAGGGTTCAATCCCCCTTTGACTATATATATTATATATATTACAGTGGCGTGGTGACGGTATATTTTTGATGCCCAGGCGTCATGATATTTTTGGTAGGGTGCAGGGTGTCTTAATCTTTGATAAATTATAAGTAGGTACATAATTACATATTTTATTGTATTATAAAATTTGAACTTATTATTTAATTATTATTATCAAGTACCTAATAGTATTTAATAGTAGATTTAAATTGATTATTTCAATGTTAGTTAAATTTTTAGCCCTATAAAATTAAATTAAGAATGATAGGTATTTAAGTGAAAAAGGGTGGGTACTAAAAAAAATTATATTGTGCATCACGTCTTATAAATGTTCACCACGCCACATATTATAAATAGCAAAGTATATTTAAAAGTTCAGTTAATATAAAAAATCGTTTATATATATATAATAAAACAGTACTTTATACAATGTAATATTATTGACTTTATTGCTATATTTATTATATTATTTATTATTTGCTATATTTATTGCTTTATTTGCTTTACCTATACATTGGGCTACTGAACCCCCCCTCTAGAACCACTATATAGTGATACTTATTTTTTTATTATATTTATAATAATAATTTTTTTATTCTTGTTTAGTAAATTTATAATTTATTGATTAATATACAGGGGGGAAATTTTGGACCCCCCCAGAATTTTTTCAAAATACGCGTTACCTATTTATATATATATGGCAAATATTGTACCTATACGCTATACATATAAAATGATAAACTATATAACATAGATTATAATAAAATTATAATCTATGTTAAATTCTAATTAAAAATTCATAATGAATGATATATTATAATATACTTACTGTACCTAATTATAATATATACTTTATAGAAACTAATAATACAACCACTAAAATTTACAAAAAAATAAAATCTACAATATAGTCGCATTAAAAATTTTAATTGGGTAGGTATTGCAGTAAAATATTATTTTTTATTTCAAGTAAATATAATAACGAATAACGTGATTTGTATGATATAAGTAAATATATATAGAATGCAATAACCAGATTTAAAAAATTAAATATTTATATATACCTTTTTAAAAAACAAAATGCAATAGATATAATAAGTTGTAATTACCTATAATATATATTATTATACCTACACGACGACGGTGCTAAACGTATATATTACATAATAATGGAAATACGATAGCATCATTATATGTTTAATTGTTTACGCTATTTATTATAACATCGCTTTATAGTATTATATTAGGTAGGTGTGTACTATAATAGTATTAATAGTACAATACCTCTACCTATATATCTACAGAGTGTCCCACCATGTTTCTATATTTATCAATAACTTTTGACCTAAGGCATAATATATTTTTTAAATTTGATTATTCCATTCTATATATTTATAGGGGAAGGTTGGGTATAATGGGGACCCTAGGGAATAAATGCTCATATCTTTTAAACTATTGAACTATAACAACTTTTCAAAAGCCAAAAACTTTCTCTTATATGTTCCCTAAACATCCATGTTTGTAATTTGAGTAGTCATTTAACACTTTTTTAGTTTTTACATTTTTAAAAAAAAAAATGTTTTGCCCCATTTTAGCCACCTGGTATGATAATATGGGGTAGTCGGTTGGGTAAAATGGGGAATGATTAAAAATATGCTGAAAATTAAAATTTCTCTTTATTATTTATTATATTATATTCATATTAATATGAGTAACAAAATTAAAATGTTCTTGGTAATAATATTAAAAACTAATTAATTATAAAAAAAAATAAAAAAATATTGTAATGAAAACAAATAAAATTATCCCTTGTAAATTAATTTAAACAATTAATTTTGTAGTTTTCATTATTAACTATTCCTATACTATTACTAAGATTGTTTTTAGATGTTTTGTTGTTAACTATAATATAACAACAAAACATCTAAAAAAAATCTTAGTAATAGTACAGGAATAGTAAATAATGAAAATTACAAAATAATTATTTAAATTTAACAATAGTCATATAAAAATGCCTAAAATAAGTTGTAATTGTAATTTATTTATAAGCATTTTCTGTATTATTAAACAGAAATAAATTTTAGTTACTACACAAATATTAATCTATTGTTCATAAATACAATTGGAATATAAATCATTTAAGTTTTGAAAAATTAATCAAAATTCATAATATTAACAAAATTAAACTATAAAAAAATAAGACTAAAAAGGCAATTACACTATATGGATACAACATTCATTTGTGTGGGTGACAATAATAAAAATAAATTATGTTTTTAGGATTACAGTAGTAACTAAGGCTAAAATGGGGTACCCCATTTTAACCAACTCTTGGGTACCCCGTTTTAGACAAAATTAACTATTCACACACAATGTTGTTTTAAAAAACTTTAATTTAACTATTTCCCTTGGTGTTTATTTAAAAACAAAGGTTATGAAGTACTTAATAAGATATAATAATTGCCTGTTTTTAATATTTGAAAGAAAACCGTGAAAAATGCAAATCTGTGATATCGAAAAAGTTTTTACGCTACATGTTAAAAACAATAAATTTGTTTTATGATAAGAATATTTGATAAAGAACAAATATTTAAACATCACATGTTTTGATAAGCATTGTATTGATGAAATACGATTTGATTGTCACCAATCGATTACAGGGTGACCAGATACCACCTATACCCCGTTTTATCCGCCTACCCTATTTTACCCAACTCTCCCCTACTCATATTACACAAATTACGTTATTTACTTGAAATAAAAACAAATAATAATAATATTTTACTGCAATAACTATAACCAATTAAAATTTTTAATGTGACTATATTGTAAATTTTATTTTTCTGAAAATTTTAATAGTTTAATTATTAGTTTCTATAAAGTATACATAATTAGGTACAGAATAGGTATATAATATAATATCATTCATTATGATTTTTTAAAATATTATTTAAATATATTTTACTATAAATTTATATTTCGTGTACCTGTAAATTATAAATCGTATTACTTCATTATAGAACATAATATGAAATTATGAACAATATTATGATTTGTTCATAGATTATCAATTAAATTCATAAATATTAACAAACAATTTAATTAGTCGATGGTCGAATAATAATTCCTATAATTAATTCAAAACAATATCCCCATGGAACGTATACATATAACCTTATTGTCGTTATTATAACGTTTAATTGACCAAAAATTAATTTTATAATTTTCTCATTATTCTTATAGTCATATTATAATAATAGGTATGAATTGCATCATGATTATTTTTTTTTAATAATTAAATTTTAAAAGTTTTAAAAATATCAATAATATCAAAATTATAAATTATTGGCTATCTCTTAATTTTAATTAATATGAAATCAACAATTATATTTTTTAAATTTCTTTTTAAATAAAATATGACTATATATATATATATATAAACTGTTCTGATTAGACCCCCTTAATCCCGCCTTTGTATATATACAATACTAATGATGTCGACTATATTTATCGGGAATTTTAAAATTTAATAAATATAATTATATTATATAATAATATTATATGAATTATAACAATTGAATTATAGTTGCTATTATATGCCTATAGTTTGAATATTATTGCTGAGATATATCTAAACCCAGTTATTTAGAATATATATATATATATATATATATGTTATAATTATACTATATATGTATAGTAAATATATACACGTGCTACGTGCATGTATTATCATAATATTGTTTCTTTAAAGTTTAATTATAAGTGTAATTAAAAATATAATTTAAAATAAGGATATTGATATATATTTACATGTTATCATACTATTATATACAATTGCAGGTAGGTTATTGTAGGAATAATTACCTACCCTATATAATTAGTTTAAAATTTTCTTTTGCGACAAAAATAATTAATGTATTCATAACTTTATATTATTGGTAGGTATACGTTATAAAATATAATAGCAATAACGTATTTTATACAGAGTGATGCGATTGGAATTTAATTTAATGTTACCAAACTTTATATAAATAGATTATACACGAGTATAGTTACTAATTATATGTATACATACGGATACGAGTGCATTTAAAACCCAAGAGCAATGATATTTTTGTAACCGAAATTCCGCAATCTTCCTGTATAACATATTATATATATATAAACGTTTATATCGCGACATATATAATATAATATACATGTTTCTATTTTCAACGAGTGAATTTTTCGATTAAAAATAAAAAATTCAACTATACAATATTATATTCACTGCAGTTCTATTATATGCGCCTCTATATATAGGTATATACAATAAACATATATCTATATATCTGCTCTAGAGAGAAAGAGAGAAGCAGGCGGCCGCTATTATCACTATTTTTTTTTTTTTTTATTCCATATAACATATATAGAACTTCTTTGCAAAGTATACCATAATATAATATAATATATTTTTCTATACACCTCAGTACCTTATATTATATAGGAATACGGTCATGTTATTATACACTTATATGTTGTATTATATATAATTATGTGTGTTTATATATATATATTATTATATTATTTTTATTTTCCACTCCAAGTGTTCTTATTCTTTCGTCGCGATCAGAGCTCCAAACTCATCGGGACCAACGAACCGAAAGATTTGGCCCACGCGAATGAAATTTTACCTATACAAGTATATTGTATAATGTATATACACACCATAATATACACACTAATATATTATAATCGCATTGTCGTCGGAATAGAATTTTTTTTTCTTTTTTGCTACAATAGCCTTTGCTCTGTAACGTCGGACAAAGCGCGGCGTGGAAAAATAACAAAAAAAAATAAAAATAAAATAATAATACCCACACACGAAATTCCGCGGACGGCTGCGCGCCGACCGACAGGCTGTGCGGTGAAGCGGCGTGGGGAGGGACGGCCAGCTTAAGAACCTTTTGTCGCCGCCGCCACCGCCGCCGTGGCATTCATGGCCGTCCCGGACGCCGTCCCATAACTCAACCGTTGGCCGCGCCCATCGAGGTGCGCGCGCCTGGAAGCCATCTTAGCCGCGGTGCACGACGAGCGCGCGGAACGGAGATCGATTCGACGGCGGCGGTCGCGCGTTCGTCTCGTGTCCCGTCGTCACCGGTCGGCCGGGAAACGACGGATTCGTCCCGATTTTGGGGGGGGGGGGGGGGGGGGGGGACGAACGAACGAGAGATCCAAGACCCACGCCGAACCAAACGTTTAATAATAATTGTGCAGCTGAGGTATTATTTTTAATATTTTCGTAGTCCACAAAACGTATAATAATATTTGATAAGAAAAAAAAAAAGAAATATACGCTTACTTAAAAAGACTAAATCATATATATTAATTTTTTCGCGACATTCCTATATTAGGTATACGTCATGCATATATAGTTAACATTATAATAGATACGTACGTGTTTACTCGCGTATTCGATGCATTGCAGTCGTCGACCAAAAATTATTATATTAGGTATATACTGTACATATTACACATCATGTACCGCGGTTACACAATAATATATATAATATATAGGTAACGTCTGGTATACCGAGACCGCGTTCGCCCGGCGACTGGCGACGGCACGTCCCGTTGCGGCGCGTACGTAATATTATTATCATCATTATAATAGTCGCAGCCGCGGCACAAACATGGCTGCAGCGAGATATCCGCACGGCGGCGGCGGCTGTTTTATAGCCTCATCGCCATAAAACCGACGACGGTTATAAAATTGAGAGGAAAAAAAAGGCCGTAAACGTATCGTACACGACGGCTATATTGTCGTAGTCGACGGTCTTTTATGTGTGTATAATATACGCGCGTGTATACACGGCAATGCGCCGTTCGTATCGTATACACGACGACCGGCCCTCTTCTCTCCTATAATATAAAACAAATTATTATTTTTATTATTTTCCCGTTTCGTGTGCCGTTCGTGGCCGGATCGCATTTGTCGGCGGCGTAGTCGCGGTGTAAAAACTACGACGCGTACGCGCTCGCCGTCCGTCCGTCCGCGGTCTGACCGACCGACCGACCGCCGCCGTCCCGTCCGTTCGTCGTAATGTCGTATACGATATTTGCAGCTCGTTTTCCGTATACACGACATAATAATAATAATAATTATATGTCGATGGGTAAAATTATGTATAATGTAATATTACGTAAAAACGTGCAAGTTCCGTACGCGTATCGTGTTATATATATATATGTTGTATAGTTATATAATATTATATATATATAGGAGTTTAAAGTTGATAAATCATATCTGCGTGTGCGCGCGCATCACGAGGAACTTTTCCGAATTTTGGCCGTTTCTTTATATTATAATATAATATATAGTACCTATATAGGTACATTATACATGCTATAACAGTAAGTATACGTAGTAATATATAATATAAATGTATATCGTGTAAAAGTAGGTACTCGTATATATTTATGCATTCCGGCGATTTGCCGGTCGCGTCCACAGAGGGCGCTTCAATCACTTACATGCAAGTCAACATATATAGGGTATATAGTTGCGACAGATCGTCAAACTAAATAATAATAATTTTAAGTCTGCAGGTTACCCAAATAAATTTTAATTTACATAAATATAATATAATATAAACTTAAAAGTATAATACATTAATAAAATAATATAAATACGAGGAATTTGTTTAATATATAATGATAATAATATATATGTTATCATCTTTAGTACTAAATGCAGACTGAGCTTGATTGACATTTGACAGAATCTGCGCTTATAGTACTGAAAATGATAACATTGTTGTCGAAATACGTGTAATATATATTAAATAATAGTAAATTTTTATGGATTTAGGTTCATTTATTATAGTATATAATACGAGTATATTTAAATAATTCTTAAATACTATTAACAATAAGTTAAATCCTTAACTGATTTGGTGAAACCTACTGTTTATATATACAAATATTATACTTTACATACCTATATATATATATATATATAAATAATATATATTTATCAAACATAATAAGATTTGAGATAACCTTTAACATATCGAATACTAAAACAAAATATAATAACAAATATTTATATATTCTATATAATTCTATATAGATATTGATATATTATTATAATTACCTATACATTATACATAAATATGCTTGTATTTAGTATTTATGTATGTATAGGTATATACGAATATACCTATATAATCGTAATATAATATCTATACTGTCTATATCACAATATATTAATATAATATATTAAATTATAATAATGTTAAAGAATAAATTATAATAATGCGTATGGGAATTTATTATGTTTTTATCTTTCCGTTATCCACAAATCCGGTTGAAAAACTTTGAACCTTCTTTTATAAACAAATTATAATATAATATATATACATATAAATCCTCTTCGTTTAGCAACATCCACTATATCGGCATCCAATATTTATATAATATAATTAGATTTATTGCATTTTGTACCTATTATTCAACTATAATATAGATTATTTTTCTATAGAAATATATATAGAATATAAAAAAAATATAATACTATATAGGTATTACCATATAAATTTTCGTTAAATTTAATAATATATTTATTTTTTTTCATTATAAAGTTTAAAGATTTAGAAATAAATATATTAGGATTAAAAATTAAAATTAATATTAAATAAATTTTTTTTATCTTGTATAATATAAAAATAACGAATATGTACATATAGACTTTTGAATCTTGCATAATTGCTTATTATAATAATAAATTTACTATAGGCTATAGCCACAATATATACAGGTATATAAAAAAATAATTTATTATTTCTAATGTAATATATATGATGATAAATTGACATTTATATCATATATAACCACGTAGATAAACAATATATATAGTTACAGTTTATTATTTATTTTATATAATAATATAATTATACCTATAATTCGTTACATAATAATATAAATTAATAAATTATAATTTATGATATCAAATATAATATAGTGTATTGCCGTACTGATGTGAATGTTACTACTTTATTACTTACTGCACAAATACATATTATCATTATATTATATATATAACTATTCTACATTTACTATATAATTACTATAAATTTTATAATTTTTTACTTAAATTGATAATAATATATTGATGTGTTATATACCTAAATGTATATGGTATATATTTGTCTGAATTTTTAGATTCTGAGTGAAGAATGGGTATATTATATTATTGGCTTTACATATAATATATATGTATTATACAGGTATATAACTATATATAAGTTATATATTTGTCTAGCTGTCCCCCTTTTTTTTTATGTGAAAAACCATCATGATCTGGGGCATTAAAGTGGTACGACGATTTCCTTAAATTTTTCTGACAGAGAATCACGTCTAGTTGGTACTTTATTTAGGACATCTTACGAATTTCTATAATAATAATAATAATAATAATAATAATAATAATAATAATAATAATAGCACTTATGGGAAAATAATATTATAATTACCAAAAAATCACGGAAAACTGCAAAATTTATGGAACCTAATTTCCACAATCTTGATTTTATTTATTTAACTTCACAAATGAATATAAATAATAATAATTATAAATACAAAATACTTAAATCAATTCATATAATAGAGCGATTTGATAATTTTATTGAATATATACTGACGATTATACTGATAGATATTTTACATGCGTTACACAATTTTGAAACATTTAATTGATATTTAAATTTTTATAAATGTGTCAAAATTGTAATCATTAATTTATACCTAATCAGTATATAGATATACCTCCTGGATCCTATATACAATATAATAGTACACCTATACCTATATTCGATTGAACTTTGTTCAGAATAGTTTTTAAAAATGCAAATATGCGATGATTTAATCTTTTTTATTAAGATTTTTATTCAAATCTCAATAAAAATATACAACACACGCTATTATCCTATATAATATCATCACCGCATTTTTCTTCCATATAAATGAATCAGATCTTTTTTATTTTTTATTATAATATAAATATTCATGTGCTATTATGCTGCAACATATATATTTTCATTTTATATTTTTTAATATATATTTATCAAGGAATAATTCAAATTATACAAATTTATTACAGAATATATATATATATATATACCTAACCTAACCTAACCCCTCGTATATACAAAAAAAAAAAAAAGGCATAAACATAAACCTTTGTAAGACGCCATTACAATTTAACCTATTTATAAAAATTATACGAGTATAATATTATTGATTTACTTATATAAGAGCATTAAGAGCGTATAATATGTACAATATATAAGATTTAAATTTACACTATTAATCATATAATTATAAAGGTATTTAACGTATAAATAATATAATAAACATGATATTATGTGTATAGTATAATAATATAATATTATATATAATACGAGTATATAGATTTTACTCATTATAATATATTTACTATAATATATAAATATAATTATTAAATTTAAGTAGATAATTATTATTTAAATCTAAAAATTGCAGTAATATAGTTTATCGGGTTAATTATATTAATTACTATTATATATAGGTAGTTATTACCAAACTATAATTATTATAATAGCTATATAGTTATTATAATCATTCCTATTTCATGTTTATATAGGTATACAGTATACTTACTTATTATATGTTTACTCTAATTTTAACTATACGTATATTATAATCATTCATAATATACTATATACTACTGCAATATATGTGACAATAATAGTGTCAATATAGTAAATCATACCTGGTACTTTTATACTATTATTATATATTATATAAAGTATAATATGGGCATATACTCTTTAAATAAATATTATATAATATATAAGATGCATGTATATATATATATAGGTATAATATAATAAATTGGTTTTTTAAATGTTTCACCAATTTTTTATTTTAATAAATATAGGTAGGTACCTATATTAATATTTATATAATATATAGTTTTTTAAACCTTATATAATATATTTTATGCGTAATTTTCTTAAATGTGACCATTGAACAATATGTATATTGTATATATTATATGCCATATAATATTAAATATATATCTATATAAATATAGTAAATATCTATTTAAAGCCTATCCTGAAATAAGATAAAATAATGAGCTTATATTATATAATTATATATAATATATTATTATAGTTTTATGAGATAGTTATTAACTTATATATTATAATTTGATATTATGAATTATTCATGAAAAATATACGTTTATATTATATATACGATATACCTATATATAATAATAATAATAGGTAGGTATACTATAATATATAATGACTGCAGAAGGCACGAAAATAATGAAGAAATAGTTACGTTCGTTTTTATAACTATATGTGTTAATAATTATGATTGTAAATTTGTAAACAATAATAATAATGATATTTTAAAGTACGGTGTATATATAAATGTATTATAAAATGCATATTATTTAAATCAATTTTACAACGGCAACAGTGCAATACCAAAATACATGTTAAATATATCCTAATTATATTATATAATATATACTATGCAATATGCATAATATCAATTTACGTGCCTATAGTCCTATACACATGTCTATACCTCTACAATCTATTTATAATATTAAATTATATTATTAAATATTATTCTGTTATAGTATATGTATATGTATATGTATAGTACAAATCACTATTTGTATGACTACATTACTATAATACTATATATGATCCATATCTGTGTACTAAAAAATTTATATAAAATAATATTTTATACAAATTCTTATTAATTTCTAAATTATATATAAATCCAAAAAAATACTATAAATTAAATAAACATTTTTAAATACCTATTATAGGATTATATAATAATATAATTGTGTTTACTATACGTGCGTTTGTGAATAAGATTCGAAAATCATTATTTATCGACCATACAATATAGAATTATAGAATATTGTATAACATAATTATTATAGAGAATGCGTCATCGGGTCATCTCGTTATCACATAGGTACACACATTATAAATATTTATAAATAGATAATAGATGTCATCATGATCATTCATCAATGAACGTATGGAGTTAAATTGTATTGTTAAATATATTATATTGTCATCGTTGCCCATCATATAAACGATTTTTGTCTTTTATTGTATAATAATATAATTATAATATATTTATGATGTAGAGTAAGATGCGTTTACTAAATCAGACACGTTTAATAATATTATAATATAATAAACTTTATACGCGTAATAGGGTAAATTATATAAGTTATTATATTTAATTTATTTTTTATTTTTAACTAATATGTATACATGTTATTAGACATTTTATTTTAAGTCCAATTATATTTGCAGTAATTATATATACCTACTGTTGTACCTACCTGTAACGTTATAAGCTTTATTCTCATACAACTGTTAAACAATTATTAAAAAAGTAATATTACTTTTTTGACGCATTATTTGTTTTCCAATAAATCAAAAAAGAATAAAAGAAAATATAATATAATGGTTAGACACACATTCGATGATATAATATATTTGTCCGATATTATATAACCGCGGTTAGCGGCTGTTCGGGCTAAAACGAATAGGTATAATTTTATTTTTCCATTTATCAAAAACCGCAAATTTATTTGTTTTAAGATATTTATGTAATATATATTGTAATATTATATATACAATATATGTACACCGCATTAATCATCCCAGATGATCAGATTTACCTGTAATGAATAGCTATAACAGAATAGATAAACTACCATTACATATACGTGCCTATAAAGAGATGTGAATAGTTTTGTCGACACATTATCAAAAACTAAAATCTTGGTATTTTAGTAACTGGGTAATAAATTAAAAAATTATAATACCTATAGGTATTATATCTTGTATATTATTATAGTAAATATGAAATATATACAAAATATAATTAATTAATCATAATCTTCTTTTACTTTATTTTCTTCAATCAATTTTAGTTTTTGAAATCTAAATATTAGAAAAAACCCAATAAGTTTCAATTTTTTTTTATTGCTGTTTAAAGTTGATATTTTTAGTTTAAACGAAAATTTTAGAATCCACACAAGTATTCTTCTTATTATTTCTCAATACTTTTATAATACAAATTAATCAAAAAAATTTTAAATTTTTTGAAAATTTTATTGTAACTTTATTATAATATATAATTATAACATGCCTCTTAGAAAATATATAATGATAACTATTAACCAACAAGGTAACCATAACAATCATAAATCAATTTCCATGACGTTATACAATATTAATAGATGCCATAATATGATGTGATGCGTGAATGAATAATTTTTTTGACGTACTACCTTTGTCGATCACTGATCTGTGACGTTCCATATAATAGAAAATGGATTTATGGTAAATAATTAAATCATAAATGTAACATATATTATAATATAAATATGTAATTAGATTAGAAAAATAATACTTGTTAATCATAATAATATAATATTATATTGATATGAATTTAAAATATACCTACATAATATTATATAAATATAAGTAATAATGGAACAATATGATATAAAACAAATAAATTATAAATTACATATAAATACCATATTTATATGATTATTAAATCTAAAAAAGTAAAAAGTATAAGAAAATATAATAAAAATAAAATATAATGCAAGAAATTGTAAACAAATAATATTGGTTAATATTATAATATAATATGTATAATAATGTATATTTAGTACACACTATATATATGAAATGTTTATTATTTTTTATGTTAATAACCAAATATGAAATAACAATATGTAATATTGTTTACATAATGCGTGAACATGCATTTACTTAAAACAAATATTTATTTTTAATTTCCATGTGTTTATGTAATATAGCCTATAATAGGTGTGTATATAATACTCGTATTTGATATAATATAATATTATAATTATTTGACAATCCATATATCTAAAAATAGTTGCCCATTTTAAAAACGAATCATGTAAGTCATTAACGGTATACTACTTACATACAAGTATAAATTTTTATATTTTATAATTTTTATTAAAATACGTATATAGGTAATAAAGTTCCTTTATAGTTTTACACACAGTAGGTACAATAAGTACATCATATATTCATATTATAATATATATAGCTATAAGAACAATATTGATTTTAATAATATAAATTTTATTATTATTCTTATATATCATATATTTTTTACTACATAAATTATAACTTTATAAGAATTATTATTTCTGACAAATAAAATGCTAATTAATTAAATGCGATTTAAACAAAATAAAATATATATTATGTAAAATGCATTTCCATAATTTTATTGCTGCAATAAAATTTAAATATACAGTGTTATCACTTTTTTTTTTTATCTAATTTTAAGATACATAAATTATAATCACACGGGTGGTATATAATATCATGATGGGTACCATACATTATTGTATCTAAACATTCCTAAAAAGTTATAATAATAATTTAAATTTACAATATTAGACACATCATACACGTATAAATATTAAATATAATATTATATTATATATTTATATATATCCATATAATCCATACTATATGTAAGTTATGACATTTATGTTTAATAAACACACATTATTATATATTTATTTTTATTGTCCATAATGTTTATTATTATGTAAACATGTATGTCTTATAAATATTTCAGTGTTATATATTTTATTTTACGAGTATATATTATAATAATATTATATAACACCTATTCAGTTATTTTTTTACTTTATAATGTCGTTGTACTTATTATTGAAACTATTTTGCAACGCGCGATATTATTATAAATATAGGGAAACAAAAATTAATGTCGACCAACAGAAAATAAACATGTATTCATATATATAATATATTATGTATTATTGTATATCTAATTTTAAACACGTCTCGGACAGTAATATATATCTCAAGTAATACCATCCCTTCCTATTTATATATTATACAAATATTTAATACGTAAACACAGTGTGAAGTCTAAACGAAACGCATCACTCTGGTAACTACATATAATACCTAGATTATGTTAATTGGTACCTAACGTATATATAATATAATAATAATATATACCAATGCGATGGTTATAATTACAAGAAAAACAAAAAAAAAAAAAAACTACAAGTCCGGATAGAAATTTATTGCTGTTGCAGCGACTGCTGCAGTAATGCGTATTATAATATATATTATTTATGCTTGTCGCACAGCCGGTGGTGTTTCTATACGTGTCGGATCTCGAATATTATATTATATAGGTATGTACCTAATATATATGCGATGCTGCGTGCGGATGCTGCAATATGGATATGTACGTCTTCCGAAATACCTACATAAAATTATAATGATCTCGAACTTCATCTCTTATTATTATACCGCGATAACGAAAAATGTAATATACAGCGTGCGACTTTTTATATAATATAATACGTATATTATATATACAAGCAGACAGCGCTCAGTCGTATATAAATCAATCCACGATATATATTATAATATAGTCGGGAATAATATAATTGTGTATTGCGTTATACAGGGAGTTCGGAATATCGTCGAGATATAACATTATATTATAATATAAACATATGGAGAACACGTGGAATTTCCTGCAAAAATCTGGACGCGCATATACTATAATATAATGATGTAGTAACGCGTACGTATAATATCATATTATACGACGTATATTATAATGGCGAAATATTCCGATCGCCCTGTATATGTACGTGTTATATTATATTATATACATTTATATATTATATATTATATACCCACTATCGGAGCGAAAAATGAAGTATAAAAAAACGCGCGATAAATTACGAGCGAGGCGCGCGTGTATAATTTAAATGGCGGATTTTTACACCCGTGTCTGCAGATTTTAACGAGACTCGGGCCACCGGCTATCGCGCGCGAGGCACAAAATCAATTAGACCGACGCCGAAGAATATATTTTTTTTTTTTTATATTATAATACATAATATTATTGTAGTAGTTCTCCTTGGGCTCTGCAACCGCTCGCCCGAAAGACGTCTCGGTACGGAAGTTTATTATAATATATTAGATCCGTATAATATGTATAATATTATCACGACTTTTAAAATTAATATAATATAAATCACACACACACGTGTATATATATTTTATATAGAATAATTCATGAAAAATATATATAATTTAAATAATTTATACGCGCGCCCATGTGTTTATAATAATATTATACCAAATATCACACTGCAGTCGTATTCTTTTTTAAGACCAAAAGAGTAAAAATCCCGAGCTAGTGGAAACATTTTGTTTCAAACAGCTCGAAATAAATTCCATTCACACTGACCAAACAAAACCGAACGAGACAAAACATTTTCCACCAGACTTCAAGATGAGTACTGACGAAGATGACATTTGTTATACACCGCTTTTGTTTGTGGTTAAATATAGTGAAATAAACGAAAACAAACGTAAAATTTTGGGTGCACGAAATAAATCCAAACAGCTCCGAGCTGAACCGCGAGTAGCTCGGACCAGTTTTGCTCTTTCGGTGTGCGCTGGGCCTAAGTTTACATAACATAATAAGTCATAAAGTCAAATATATTAAATACATAGGCGTATTACATATAAATAGCCAATAAAGTTTCGATTAAAAAATAATTATTATCAGTTTATCACTTTATTACCTAAATATATACTTATGGATATTATGTTATATTTATAATAAATGATGTTATTTTATAACATTGCAGTGGTTTAAAATATACAAATGTGATAAGAATTTGATTAAATTAATTAATGTCTTGTTAAAAAAAAAAAATCGTCGTGTAAAACACCGAGATATATATAATGCGTTTATACTGATGTCATATAATATAGTGTTCCATAAAATGATCATTTAAAAATAATAATAAATTCAAAAGTATAAAGGTATAATATTATGACGTTTAATAGTAATTATATATTCGCAATTGATGTATACATAATATAATTATGTACTAATTACTATATAATACGTATATATAAATATACGAATAAATTATAGGTATAGTAAAATTATATATTCATATATTATATAAATCAATTTGTTTGCGTTTTTTTAATATTTATCGTTATATTATGTCATATATATTTACGCATACATTATAAATACATTATATGATTATATGTTAATTAATATTATATACCTATACATTTATTTATACATATATTATTACCAATGTTAAAATAAGGGTTAAAACATTATAAACAGTGAGTAACGTATTATTAATAAATAAAAAAAATCGCGTGCAAATTATTATATTATTTTCATCGTAAAATGCATATTTTGTGTGTATAATGTGATGATAAGAGATACGTAATCTATTATAATTTATAATTTTCATTGTATAGTATATACATATATATATACATATATATATATATATAATGTAAGTATATTGAAAAAGTAGTTTTTAAGTACATGAAATGTAACATATTTAATGGTAATAATTAATAATATATATATATATATATTATATTTATGAAATAAATTCGTTTTAATTGTGATATTTATATTACCTATACATTTATACGTATATTATGTATGTATTATATATATAATATATACGCAATACGCGCTCCTAGTGTTGTAAAATGTAATTAAAAAATCGAAATATCTACAAAACATTATATGGCGATATTATCATAATTAATAATTGGATTATGAATGATAACGAATTAACCGAAAAATATATTATATAGGTAAATAATGCTTATATAATCGTTATATTTTATATTTTTTTTTTTGAAGATATTATAAATTTTTTTGAAATTACTTATATAATAAGATATAGACATATAGTTACTATCTATAATCAATTATAATTGACATGCAAAAATGAACCAGTGTGTGTGTGTGTATATTCGGGTACAAATTTATTGTTTCCCGTATTCTTTATATATAAATTATGTATTTTAATGGTCCAGATTGTCCTATATAAGTTCCCGGATGAAGAATATTGTTAGAAAAGATTTGTTTGTATTTTTTTTATTTTATTTTTTATTTATTTTTTAAGCTCTGATCCGACACAGCACGTACACAACCCGAACAAATGTGAACGTTCGTATTTAACGTGCATTACATAATAATATTATTATTACCTATTATTCAAATAAGAGACCACAACAAGGACACTTATAAGTATAGCGTATAGGAATGGACTTCTACTCAAAATAGGGGGTTACCTATATATTATTTTTATTATTATTATTATTATTTGTATAATCGACGAATGTGCGTATAGCCTGTATTATATTAAAATTGCAGCGCATGCAGTAGCGATTCTTATTCTGCGTGTAGTATTGTAAAAAAAAAAAATGAAACAAATAATCTACTCAATACCGTTATAAGGTATTCTGATATTGCTATATATTGTATGTAAAATGTAATATATATGTATATAGTTTATACGAGTATAATATTTAGCATTTACAATATTGTACCCATTATTCTATACTACGTATATAACAATTATACATACCATAATATTATTATTTATTATATATTATATTGTTATACCTTATCTTATACACTTATATACAGGTAGGCATATTATGTATGTACAGCGTGGTCAAAATGTTGTATTACAAAAATGGTATGGGTATTTTCATAATTTTATTCTTCTTCTAAGTTATTTCTCTTATTTAATAATAATATCTTCGAAACACAAAATTATTGTATATAGATATATTATAATATGAGAGTATTATTTGGCGTCACGACAAAATATTTTCTATATATATTATTATTATTATTATTATCAATTTATCATTATTATAGACTTATATATTATATATAATTACGTGCATAATATAATATTTGTATTTATGTAGTCATACAATCTACATATTATTATATATTTATATAATATATAAAATAAAGTATATAAATACAGTATATACACATTTTTCTATATCTTGACCTCCATTGTTCCCTATTTCGAAATAATATGTATTGTGCGTGTATTATATTGTAAACGGGCATAATACGCGTATTTCTATATACGAGAGTATAGGTATATAATATATATATATAACGCAATTTTTCTCAAACGGGGAAGAAAAATTTATTTAAAAAAAAAAATATAGCTGCAGCTGCAAGACCTGAGAGTCTATCGTCCATTCGTCCCGTCGCGAAATTTCTCGCAGCTCGAATATAATAATAATAATAATACGTATATAATAGTGCCTATAAAATATACGAATAGAAAACAAAAATCAAACAATGGACCTTAACCCTATTCCGCTTATCACGATTCGTTTGTTATATTATCATTCTTTTTTTTTTCGTTTCATCCGCCATCGGCCATATTATAGAACGTCCATAAACGAATAATAATAATAATTGTAACTATACTATATTATAATGTTATATAGAGCTATTTTATTATCATACGAGTATTATATTACACGTCTACGGGCCACGCGCTCGAATAACGTATTTTAAATGATTATTATTTGCTATATTATATATATATATACTAGATATAATAGTATTGTAAATACAATATAATACCGTTCCGAACGTATTCTATTACTATCACGTATAATGCTTAATATATAATATTGTATACTATCATAAATATTCTATTTACTATTGGTCAGACGTTTATATATGCTTTTATACACACGCACGTTATAAATTTATTATTTATTATTTAAATATAATAAGCGATTTGTCGTGATTTTATCTATATTTATTTATTTTACGTACATTCATACTACATACGCGTTTATTATTATTATTATTATTATTATTTTATTATTATATTTAAATAGGTTCTTTCAGCAATAATATAATACATACACTCACGACACACACACGCATACATACCATAATGCACGTAATGAAAAATATAAATACGATATTTAAGTATAAAAAAATAATTCTAAATTGTATCAACTGTGTAATTTATTATTATTCTTTTTTTTTTTTTTTTTTTTATAAAATGATTACAGTACAATATATAATATTATGAAAAAACTATAATAAAAACTTTATGTTATTGATTACCAGATATATTGTATTATATATTTATAAACATACACAATAAAAATTTTAATTAATTGGCATAAATTATTATATAGTATATATTTCAGTATTGATTTATATATATATTTATATATATTGTTGAGTACCTACTTGTTGGTAATTTATTTAAATTAAATAAAAACTAAATTCACAAAAAATTTACTTTTATTTTAGACTCAGGACAGTCGGTTTCTGTTTGCACTAAAGATGGTTAGATTGTTATGGAAATACGTATTTGCTTAAATAACAGTAATTTTTTTGTGAATTTGGGGTTTTATTTAATTTAAATAAATTATCCACAAGTACTCAACAATAAATATATTTATTTTATTTACCTATATAGTATATATATATATAAGTATTCCTATAAATAATGTAATAAATAAACAGGTAGGAATAATGATTTTATACGTATATATTTATTTAAGTATAATAATACTATAATACGAGTATAATTTACTAAAATATTTTAAGTGTATAATAATATACAGGTCATAATTCAAAATACTATCTAATACCACGTGAATTTTATAATGTATTTTTAATGAACGTATATATTTTTTAATAAGTAAATTTTTTTTTTTTAAAGCGGCTTCTTTGTTTTTTTATCTTTTAATCAATTCTCTCCTAATTACAGATTGATGCTATCATCATTTATACCACGCCGTCTATACACCTTTCAATAACTATTATTATAGTATAATAAAATACGCATAATATTATTTTAAATCTTTTAAAATAAGGTAAAAAACTAAAAAATAATTAAAATTAATAACTATAACACTTTATAATTATATACTGACACATTATATATAAAATTAAATTATACGTAAAAAATACGTAATATATTAAAAAATTACAATAATTTCTCAAACTTATTACAATATTATAAATTTTGTTAAATAATATTTTAGGTAAATTAATAATTATATATTATAATATATTATATAGTAATATAATAAAAAAAATTAATAAATTATAATATATTATTTATAATGTAAAAATTAAAAACTTTAAAGTATTATTTTTTTTCCTGTAAATATTGCAGTAATACGCATATTATACGATAAATTAATATATTGTTTTGATAAATTTTGTTTAATTATTTACCCATAATATAGTATAATATTACAAAATTCTATAATTTTAAATAATTTAACGAAATAACAACATTAATTTGTTAATAATATTGACTAATCAAACATATTACAATTATTATAAAATCCAAGTGTTTCCTAATAAGTAGGCTTAGGGACTTATAGCTCTAAAAAATACACAAATATGCATGCAAATATGCTTCTAAAATCATTAAAATATGCATTATAATATGCATTTATATGCACTAAATCTCGGTTATTTTCACTTTTAACTTTAAAAAATTATTAGTTCAAATTTATATCTAATAATTAACAATAACTAAAAATTATTAATCAAAGATACAACTTTTATTATTGAATATTATGTATCAACTAAATTTGAAAAAATAAACCGAGAATTAAAAATAAAATAAAATCATTAAAAAATAAATAGATAAAAACAAAATAAAATACAATAAATTATTACAATTTTACAATATTTTTAAATGGCATAACTTTGTTACTTAAATAAAACAATTGTTTTATATAAAAAAAAAATGTATATTCTCTGTAAAAATTACATCATTAATTCTGCATCATTTTGAGTTTCTTGAAAATTACATTGTACGATTAAATACTTTCTTATGTTTTCGAATGTAAATCTCCGAATATTAAGTCCTATTAATACAATTTTTTTCGACCAATTAAAATATGTATGTATAATTTATATGTATCTATAGTTTTTAATTTGAAATTTTTGACAAAATATGCAAAATAAGCAAAAAACTTTTAAAATATGCACTCTCCTGCAAAATCTATCAAATATGCAAAAATATGCACATTCAAATTTTAGATCTGATATCATGGCATCGAGAAACGAATTTATTTCGCACTCTGCTATATTTAATAATAATTAAAAAAAGTATGCAAATGCTATAAGTCCCTAAGCCTACTAATAAGTAATAATATTAGAATATTTGAATCGGAGAATCCTATGTTTTAACTTTATAGTAATCACTAAATTATAACCGCAGTAACGAACTAACGACCACATAACAAGTCTGAAAAGGATATATTTTAATACAATTTATAACGTAGGTCGTAGGTATACAGTTCAAATATATAATATTATAATATATATATATATATAGGTAGGTATATTATACAGGTACCCATATGGCCATATATAATATTATATACTTGATTGTAATTTATATAATTTTCTCCAGAGGAGGCGATTTATTTTCAATTATATACATACTGTATAGTGTATAGTATTAAGAATTGCATTTATATCGTAATGAAAAATCGGTATAGATACCCGCGTGTAACCTAATGATCAATGCGATCATTCGTATTTGTATAATATATTTTATTTACGTGAGCGTATATAGTACGAGTATATACACGCGCCATACCATATAATATATTATTTTAACCATGGTATTGGTCAAAACCAGTATTTGAAGCTTTGAACAAAGCGTTGATCAATTATAATATATGGCTTATAATATAATAATAATAATAATAATAATAATAACGCATTATACCTACATATTATATTCGGCTGGAATCCATATTATTACGGAGGAAAGAAAAAAATAAAAAAAATCAAATAACGTGTCTAGCTCTATTATATACCTATCTGTATGTACTTATATAGTTTCTATTATAAATATATATGTATACACGTGTGTTATAATATTTATGTTCGGTTTACATCCGATTGCCGATAGATATATACGTTTTGTTATTGATAGTTTAACCTTGGGACGTAAACATTAATATAATAAACAGAATATGTACGTATGTACTTATAATATATAAGCGAACGAATATTTTGGATTTTTTATTTTTCTATTATTTATTTATACACACATAGCCACGTCGTCTTGTCTTCTTCTCGCCGTTTCAATCATATCTCGTTTACCTCAAGATTCCATATTATATAAATATATATATTAACGTGTTATTTAAATCCGTGAGAAAATTATAATATTATAAACACCATATTACAGTGTTTCTCAATCTTTTTAGGACCGCGACCCAAATTTTCTTCCAAAAATCTATCGCGACCCCCATAGTTTTACATTTACAGAATCAAAAAAGTATAATTTCAACAAAAAACAAATACCCGTCGTAATAATTCTTATATTACTTTATACGTCTATTATAGTTCTATATAGTATATACAATTTAAAAAAAAACACATACATTTCTTATAATCTGTATAATTAAAAAACTTCTCGCGACCCACAGTTTGAGAAACGCTGCCATATTATAATAACCACGTGCATATATAATATATATATAACGTGATGTGTATTCATCGCAGCGGACGACGTTTTAAGTACATTTTTTAAGTATATTTTAAGGATATAATATTATATCATAACGCGTATTTCAATAGGATTTGACCGAAAGCGCGGACACGCTTGTGTATATATACATATATGGAGTTATATTACGCGTCGTAAAAAGCTGTTACTACCTACATGGTATGTTTTGATATAAATATACATTTAAAATATAATATATACGAGTAAAATATATACCAACGAAAAAGGCGGAGAAAACTGAACTTTTATAACATCTATTATATGCACATAAATATACACGAGTATAACATAATTAACATAATTCGGTAAATAGGTAGGCCGGTATATTTGGTAGGTACTATAGGTATATATATCAAATCATAACGAGCAAGTGAAATAATTAGTCTTACACGCATATATACGAGTGCGTTTATTATTTATACGTATTTATTATTATAGTAGTACAGGTTCATTAAAAATGTTATTTATTATAATGAGAATATAATATATTATATTAAGTGTAATTGCTAATTAGTAATTATTATACGCACACTAATTATTATTGTTGTTGTTCTGTTTCTGTTATCCGGTACAGTAAATATATACCTATATATATTTTAAGCATAATATTGTAATATATATATAATACACGATAATAATAATAATATATGCGTGTGCAGTGTGCGACTTACAATAATATATACAGCTAGCTATAACCTCAACCTTTAACTGACTATATCATCATAAATATAATATTATTATTGGTTATATTATATAATTTATAAATGTTTATAATACGATCGATTCGTTGTTTTTATATATACATAATAAACGTTTTGAAACCAAGAAATAACAATATAATATTATTATTATTATTATTATTATTATTATTATTATTATTATTATTATTATTATTATTATTATTATTATTATTATTATTATTATTATTATTAATTTTTTTACGCATCACGTTCGTCATAGATGTATATATATGACGTACATTTATCTGCATTTATTATTTTTTATATTATTAAATTCGCTGTAATTATTTAATCAGAACTTTATATACGTTACGATTCTGAATGTACTCGTATACGCGTATGTATAAGCGAATTATTTTTTGTTGGGAAATTATCATTAAAATTATATTATAAATACATGTGGAGCAGTGGCGTAACTAGGACCCTTTTGTGGGGGGTGATATAGATATGTGCAGTGGCGCAACTAGGAGGGCGCAACTAGGAGGGCGCAAGAGAGTCTTTAGCACCACTGAGTTATAATTTAGCACCCCTTGTTTTCTTTAGGTCTAACTATAATAATTACATTAAAATACTGTCAATTTTAAGTTTTAAAGTTTTATTTAGAACTATTTTGTTCAAATGTCTTATAATATTGTAATCTATGAATATAATAAATTGATAATACTGCATGAAACTTAGAAAAAATATAAATTGTAAATGTCTACTTATTAGGATAATAAAATATGTTTAATTAGAATTGTTATAGTGATTCATAAAGACATAAATAATTGGGAAATAGCACTTGATGGTGTGGGGGCACGGTTTATTTTTTGTTAGGTACATAATTTTAGCACCCCCAATATTTAGGCTCTAGTTGCGCCTATGAATAAGTGTCATTAGCAAAAAAAAAAAAAAAAACTATTGGTATGTCACAAATTATATTTGATTTATTACAATAATATGTCTAGTTTCTTTGGTAGTGTTTAATTATAATTTGAATTTTGAATGCAATAACAAACCATTGCATTAAAAACAACGATTCTGAGCGAATTTCAGTCAGATGATGTAGGTATTGATTAATATATTGCCGTTTCTTATTTTTTTTGTCGTTTTTTCTAACGCATAGGGTCAATTTTGAGAAATTCGAAAAATGATCTAAATAAAGTACCAACTACATCCACTTTCCAACCGGAAATACGAGTATGTGCTATTTGTGAAAATTATTAGAAAATAATAAAAAAAAATCAACCTATAAATACACAATTGGAAGCTTAAAATGCACAAAATTTGATTGCAATGACAGTTTAAACTTTAAAGTGTTTAAATTTAAACACGTGATTACATTTTATCAATGTACCTATGTGAACCACTGCACGGCGCACACACATCAGTACATTACCATCACCGTTCGCATGTGTCACGTCTCACGTACGCCTACTTATTAAAATAAAATTAATTTAGATTTTTTTAAAAAAAAAGGTCGGGGGTGATCTATCACCTATATCACCCCCCTAGTTACGCCACTGATGTGGAGGTATATAGTTTAAACTATATTATATATCACGACTATTATACACGTATTATATTATATTTCTTCGCTGCAGGACTATCAGAATATTACAACGGGATGATATATATTGGAATTTGGGATGTACCTATATTGAATTATCACCGTATTTGTCATGTATTATATATGACTCTATATAATATAAATGTACGTTCCGACCACGATTGTCCTTTACAATATTATTGTATATATACAAAAACCTATATATAAAAACATTATATAAATATATAATAGATATAATTTGTGTCGTGTTTCAGATTAATAATATACCAAATAATGGAAGCGATATATATACGATTCCCGCAATCTCCCAACCGGTAAACTTGTGAAGTGTGACATGATTCCATTCCAGGATATTTCTATATACCTATATATATATTCTTTTATATATGGACGATCGGTTAAAACGTGTGTGTATTGTATCCGCGGCTAACGAAGAAAACCGTATAATAGGAATCACATGAGGTCAGTAGAACTCATATATTACATCACACAATAAACGCATTATATATATATATATATATATGTGTGGTAGAAAATCGATCTGAAAATACCCAAAAAACAATATAAATCAGCCGGAGGGTCTCCCATTTGTCACGGGCGGCCATTGTCCAACGCCAAGGTCCTTTCGGTTTCAATTTGTGTCCGAAAAGAAGGAAAAAAACTTTATTATATTTTGTACCACGGTTCTTGTACCGCAGTGACCGTACTCGGTCCAATGGTCCCCGTGCTCAATTAACCAACTGTCTCGGATTTTACACATAAATAAGCCACAAAATCTCCCACAAAAATAGTATATAATAATAATATAATATATATTATATTATAATGGTACAGATTTTCACATGTGCATGTGTGCCGTTGGCCACGCATGTGTTTCGAATAAGACCGGCGTCACCACCAATACGATTCGTGTTTCTGTAATCGATTATAATATAATATACTCGTATTATATTATTTGTTCGAAAACTAAAACAAAATTGAAAATTGTGTTTTAAAAAAAAATCATTCCGATAATACGTGCGGATGATATTTTGTTTTTCTAAAAATTGATTGGATAAAAATATAATGTTATCGTATATCATATTATCAATAATTATATAGCTGCTGCAGTTATGAAAACCGTTCGCATGGCCCGGCGCATAATACTTACCTATACACCTATGTATAATAATATATACTATATAAAGTATGTTGTATATATATATATTATATATATAATTATATATAATATATTTACGTCGCTGGGCGGTTACGGTTCTGTTCAATATTTTCACCTATATATAATAATAATAATAATAATTGAAGTTTCTAATTTCTTATACATATTTATGAAATATTTTATTTTCACAATTTTCTTTAAACTTCAAACTTGAAATTAAACATGATAGATATAAGCAGTACCTAACCATCGTAACTAATATATATATATAAAAAACAATTAATAAAATCATAAATTGTGTTAATAATTGTTAATATATTATATGTACGCTTAGTAGGTAGGTATATATTATAATAGGTATAAATTATTTTTGGCATTTCAAACATTTATTATTATTATGTAATACGAGTGTAATAAGACGTGTTTTATCGATAACGATACCTATATCATATATATTATATAATATGAAGCTATTTAAACTTTAAAGCTTATATATTATAGGATCTATAAGGATTCAAGATAACATCTTATATATCTTTATGTAGTTGGGATGCAAGAATGAACGTCTTACATATGTATAACTTTCTTGAATTGTATTTCCACGAAACCTCAATTATTTCGTAGGAGATTAAAAAATAAATAAATAATAGTTCTATTTTTATTTTTTATATATATTAAATGTATGCGCCGGTTAGAGAAAAAAATATATAGTATCGCGTTATATATGTGTACAGGTGCATATACTATACCTATATATAATAGCGGTTGCCGCGGTTGCATATATAAAACGACGAATAAGAATATTTAAGATTCACGGTCAAAGAAATAATTGGTTAACATGATGCACAGCTCCAAGGCACAGATAATTTATAAAATATAACGTTTATATAATATAATATAAATATATATCTAATGGCATATCCGTATTATCCAACTATATAATATTTACCGATAATAATGTAAATTAAATAGTCCCGTTCAGAAAACTACTCGTTATTATTATACACTATTATATAATATTATGTACTAATAACTAATAAGTAATAAATAATTATGTAGGTACAAGTTATTATTGTCTATTATACAGTTTAGTATACGATATTTTTCACAATGTAAAAATTAATAATACACATAAAATATTGATTTATGCCATTGGTCCGTACAAGATTTGTACACTGGTCTTTGTAAACGTCTAAATATCGAACATTTACAAAAAAAAAAAGTCGGTAAAATCTATAAATATGACCGTCGTAAGACGGTTAATTCAGATTTTATTATATTATTATCTAGTATATAGTCGGATTTTTATAATACACGATAAAACACGTGATTGATGAGATTAGATATATTATTATATATTAATAAATCATATTTTTTATAATAATTAATATAATAACCTAACAAGGAACAATGCATAAATTGTTATTACTTTTACTTTTATAAACAGTATAATATATTATAATATGTGTACATTAAATACGACCAGCGCATATATAATATGTTATATATACCTACATATTATAATTTTATGGTCGTTTTACCTCCAAATCTATACGCGAGTCAATTATATAAAAGATAAAGCTACCTACTATACTCTTTATTTTATTTTTTTATAATAAACAGGTATCGGTAATGTCATATTTTTTGGTTCCATAAACAATGTCATTTAAGGTGATCTTTTACAGTATAAACACACTCCACCCGTGTAGTATATTATTTATTATACCTATTTATAAACACTATAAATATATATATATATATACGATATACTGTTTGAGTTCAGACAATATATAATAATATATTATGTAAATTATAATATTACAGTCTATACTACACCTCATAATATCTGTACCCAAGTACCCATCAACGTTGACATTGGACAGTAACGCATATGATGTAGATCGCCGTGATTATATAAAAATACAAAATGTATACTTAAATATAATTAAATTATAATATATTATAATTTATAAATATATTCGATGACGACACTCTAAACTCCAAAGAAGGTTTTTAAAATCCACGCGGTTCTGTCTATTGTCTAACATCAGTTACACACACACACACCAACATAATATATAGTCAAGTGGTTAAAATGTATAAAATAAACGCATCGAGTGCATGTCGCGTCGCGTTAGGTCTGCTCGTTATATTATCCTGTATAATATATACTATATAAGAACGAGCAGAATATTATATTTTAAATTATAGGTAGGCATATATATTTATAATATAATTCTTTATTCGTCAAATCGAATCTGGTCTCGAATTTGTATTTACCGGATTGATATAAATATAATTTAAACGTATTATTCGATTACATATTCCTATATATTATATATCAATACATATAATTACACCCGCGCTACAAATCATATAACGTGGAAACTTCACATCATGAGCGATGAACGTGACGTAAAAAAACAAGAACCCGAACAAATTAACGAATAAATTTAATTCTGCCCTTCAATATTATAATAATATAGTCACTAATATAATATAATATTACAGAGAGAAAAGAGAAAATCGATCATTCATATTTATATACGTATATATGTATAATAATATGATATAGAAGGTCATTTCTTCTATTCTAATATTGTAATCACTAACAACCACATTTACCTCGTATATTCATAATTTGTTTTTTCTAAAATTCAGATTTGTATATACCAACTTGGCAACGTTATATTGTTATAATAATTATTCGTATAATAATGGATTTATTGCGTAAATTTATTAACTAATTTAATTATTGCGTCGCGCAATATCACACGTTGGAACGTATCATATCATATATTATATTGCATAATTTTTATATGTATTATAATTTATTTTATAATTTATAAATAATATTATATATTGATACGCGTTTATCTGTAATGTATAAAAATGCATAAATAAACTTGGAGGAAAGAGAGATAGAGAGAGAGAGAGAGAGAGAGAGAGAGAGACATTACACAGCTATATAGACGATATACGAGCATATTATTATACGTACCTACTGAAGAATGCGTACGCCATAATATTATACACGTATTTGAAAAAAAGTATTATGATGAGTTCCGTGTGTTATTATTAGTTAGGTATATGCTATATAATATATATTATATACCTATATATACGCGGGAGCGCCGTTATAGTAGTTTGATGACGTTTATATTATATTATTATAAGTTATAAGTTATATATATATATATATACGACAAGAGAAAATGAACTCGAAAATTACTCTCCAAATTACAAGGACGACCGATTTAATGAGAATTCTCAGCGCGTATACGCAGAACGATTTAACACACAATAGGTATATATATATATATATATATATATATATATATAATATATCTTAAATTAATGCCTATAATGTGAATATATACGAGTAGACATAATATTTAAAAATATAGGTGTGAAACAAACAATTAAAAAATATTAATAATGATCGTAAAAATCAATTATCTATCGTATAATATTTAACACTAATATATTATATTATTATTTTTATTAATTATTATTATTATTATTATTATTATTATTATTATTATTATTATTATTATTATTATTATTATTATTATTATTATTATTATTATTATTATTATTATAGTTTATACATTTTGTTTAACATGTATGATACCTACCAAAAATGTTTATTTATAACCTTACGTTTAAGATTTATATAATATAATGGTAACCAAATTGCATTACATGTGGCGCAGACGTGCAGTCGATTATATGCTTATTGCAGCTTACATACAGATCATGAACAATAACGTACCGCGTATAATATATTATTATTTTCTTAACAACAACTTTTATATTATATAATTGTATATTATACATGTTATATTTTTATGCATAGATCTTAAACTTATTCAAAAGTAAGTTTCAACTTTCAACGTACTTAAATTCAATATATATCATGACAATAACCGTTTTAAGATATAGGTTATAATTTTGTAAACAAATAAATAAACATACGTACTTACCTAAATTTGATTATTTTTTATATACACACTATTATTTATATATACATTAAATTTATTGCTTAAGGCATAGGTTTTCTTTTAATTTTAAACGTTTTCGAGGATGTCATTATACTCAATAGACATAAAAATATAAATGATGATAATATATACAAGGTAATTTCCCATTCTGTTTACTTATCAGTTATCAATTTATAATATATATAAATATATTGTTTGCGATCTATAACTACCTATATAAACTATTAAAAGTCCATAAAAACTCATAGACATATGGTATTTTTAGAACGAACTCATAGAGCATAAAAATAAGAGTAAGTCGTATAAGGTACAGAATGTATATAATGTACGTAGGTATATATTATATTTTTATACTTGTACGAAATAATAAATTATTTGCGCGCGTGCAGGAAAATAAACAATAATAGCAACTACACTCATGAGCCCATTTATAAAATTTACACTATTATTATGAACTAGACTATAATATATAATATACCTTATATACTAGACATATATAGACATATATTGTATTTGTAAATAGTACATATAACTAAAAGTATATACCTATAATATTATTATATAATACAGCGTGCGCCACCGAGTCGTATTTATGGGCTATAAAATATTTTATGATTTTGAAAGTACAAAAATAAATAATATAGGTAATACGCAATATAGACCATAATATATAGTAGACTATACACACATTATACCTATTATAGATGTACAATATAGTACTGTTACTGTTACAGGAGTTTGTGTTTAATATTATGTTAGAAATAACGGATTTTTCTTAATTTTTTCGTTTTCATCGTGCGTGCACAAGAATCAATCAATAATAATAGTTGTACACCTCTTATTCAACATTTTAATAAATTTATGAAACTACCTATATATTATATTATTGTACCATCACGGACTGTAATATTATAATTACGAATAATACCGATTGATTGTATAATACATAATATTATGATATCCAGAGTATTTAGATTGTATATAGACATTATAATAATATAGTCTTGCGATATTGTTCTTATATAATATACCTATTACCTATTACTTCATGATCACAACAACAACTACATTTTCTTCGTCTGAAGTATTCAACATTAAACAGATGTTTTATATAGGTATATATTATATAAATTATATACGTTGACATATCATATCCTGTATATTATTATCCCGATGGACGTTAATTTTACATATATTGTACTTGTACGCACTATATAATAATATATTTTATGCACCTATAAATACATATATCTGCATTTGTAACAAATTCTAAATTTGTATAATAATCACACTATTCTCAGAGACTGGCATCACTTTCACTTGCATATTATTTTCTGAATATTAATTCTGTAGGATGCTATATGCAGGTATATTCGGGATCTTGGAATTAAAAATCCTGATAGTTATCTTCCTGGTACCCGCGAAATTGTCAGAAACAATATTTTTATTTTTTTTTTTTGGGGGGGGGCCTGAACCGACATGGACTTCGGACGCTCAGTCCGGGACAAATGTTGAAATGTGAACGTTTGGATTTAGCATGTATACCTATATACCTAATTATACCTTACCCGGATGACCCGGTACGATATGATTATGCCGTTATGGACTTGAAAGAATATATAATAATATGCATACGATTTCAATCGCTCTGTATATACAATATAATAATATATATTGTAATATCTGGTGGCTGCAGGTTTTGCTGCTACTGCAGGACGAATTATATATACATGACGTTATTGTGCGTTTACGCGTGTGTATGGTTCTATATATAAACGTTATAATATAATATATCGTATATATATATATATATATATGGAAAACGAAACAAAAACACGTAATATTATCGTATATGTATAATACATTAAATTGTGTAATGGCTGCACTGTTGTTCGAGGAGGGTGTACGTTATATATAAATATAATAACGTGTATGGATGGGGGGGGGGAAATGAAGCGAGAGAAAAAATGTATAAAAAAAAAAAGAAACACGCGCGAGTGTGAGACGGGGAAAGAACGAGAATGGCGTGCGGCACACGGCGCGCGCGTACGTGTATATAGCGCGATACACCATAGCTGCGGCGGCGTTATTCCCTCCCATTTTTTTCCCCTCCGTCGTCGTATCGATTGAAAGCCGCCGCCGCTCGATCCGAACTCGCATCGCTCGCACTTAAACTTATATTGTAAATGTAATGTAGGAATATAATAAAATAATTATTATTGCGATATTGTAAATTGCACGCACAAACAAGTTGTAATATTAAATTCTAATTATTTTAATACTCACGGACAGAATATAATATTGTAGATATCTGCAACTACTCTCTCCGCACTCGGTCGTCGTCGGATGAAATGTTCATTTTAAAAATATTGAAAATTTATAAAAAAATAAATAAATATTATTTCTTCCGGGTTCGTACATATTATTACTATATAAGTATACTATAAGATAATTTAATTAAATATATAATAGATAAATCGTATTATTTCAACACGTCGTAAAATAATGTCTGAATAAATTGATTGAACAGCAGGTTTTTTTTTATTTGTATTAGTATACCCAGGTATATAATTATTGTATATAACTATAACCGATGTCCGCGATAACCAAATCCGCATCATTCCGTATGTATACCAAAGAGAATATATATTCCGTATATTATTATAATATATATTCAATTATTCAAATGTCGCGTATCTATTATAAGCTTAATATTATATTTAATAATAAATTACAACATACGTACATGTTGATTTGTTCAGTGAAAAGTGAAATGCGTCTTGTTCGTGATTATTGTCCATCACATAACAAATATTTTAAATATATCATTATTATTAAAAACAATATTTAATTATTTAATATTATATACTTACCCACTACATTATAAATACTTATCAAATAAATATGTCTTGAATTATTTCTATATTCATTGTATATTTTATACAACAGTTTTATTAGGTACCTATATACTACGTTATTATTTATTATAATTTATAGGTATATAGCCATATTGTATTTTATATTACATGTACTTGTACTCGTATTATTAAAACGTAGTCTTATTCGTGCAGCGTTCCTCGACTTAGGGGATGCGTGGGCAACAGAAGATCGTAGGGGTAAGTCGGACAGATGGCGTCTTGTTATATATACGCATGTATATATAATATGAATTCTTCGTTTTATATTTCCACCCACAGATGTCCTCAGGTCCATTTGATCGCGGTGCGGAGATGTGAAATATGAAACGAAATTTTCAACGCTACACACGAATAAGAATAAGTGGAAAAAAATCAAAATTAATTTCGATATTACGTGTCTGCAGAGCGTATTAAATGTATGCGAACGAGATGTCGATCGTTATGTTTTATACGAATTATTTGTTGATTAACCGTCAATGATAATTTATTATTTAAACGATTACACGGACCAGACGTTATTAAAAGAACGGCTAAAATATTGTCGGAACAATCATTTATTGATTAACTGTTTTAATAACATACGTACATTATTAATTATTATTATGCAATTTATGCGTTTTACGAATGGCTCGATTTCAATAATTATTTTAAGATGCGCTAACTAACGTATGTTTTAATTACTCGAAGAAAAAAAATATAAGTATAACAATAATACGGAAAATATTACTTTTTTTTTCCATGAAGAAACGCAAATCGTATTTTAAATATATTTCATGGAACTTAACTTTAGAGTCATCCTTTCTTTTTCGTTTTACCATTCAATGTATTATTTTATCGATAGCGATATGTACATATTTAAATATTTTAATAATTGACTATATCATGACGATAATTGAACGATTTTTAAATATTTTACTTTCGATTTTCAAATAAGAGACGTGTATTTCAATTTAAACGTGAAAAGAATACGCAGCTGTATATTATCGCATAGTGTTTGATTTCGCGAATATTATAATATATTATTATACAATAGTTTGATGGCGGAGACGATTGATGGATGAATCGCGTGCTTCTGGTTGCGGTATAGTGCGGTTCGACAGCGGTTTACGACCAATAACAAACAATATTTGCCTTTTTTATTATACCAAATGTACCTATATATATATATATATATTATATTATATAATTTAGCTTGTTGGCAACCGTTTTTATTAACCGTTCCCAGTAACATTTATGGACAGTTTATCACGCGAAATTGTTATACCATATTATTATTATTATTGTTACCGCGGTATATTAAACATTATGTTTATGCATAATATTATAATACCTATACATATGTATACGAAATCACACTTATGATACTGGCTCGTCGTAATATAAACATAAAAATAATGAAATACAAGTGTAGGTATATAAAAACTTGTTCGAAAAAAAGGACTACTTCTTCTTTATATTACGTATTATTATTATTATTATTATTATTATTATTATTATTATTATTATTA
>JAIUCT010000001.1:29456641-29477495 GCA_021307375.1 Tetraneura akinire | reverse complement strand
TATTATTATTATTATTATTATTATTATTATTATTATTATTATTATTATGGTATAAACTTGAGTACATAAAATATTATATGTATTCGTTTAAACATTGTTTATAATATTCCGACGCTGACCTACGACTACTAGGAATATCTTATATTCTAATTCATATTATTTTTTACTAAACGTTACGATAATATATTAATCTTTTCTTCCATGCTAGGCAGATTCTATTCCATTTAATTCCGTATTCGTAATTCGTTCTTTTTTTTACAGCCTATGCAGGGTTCACACGTGATTCATGTCAACTTTTCATCCCCCAGTCCCCCACATATGGCAAACCTTATCAGAATTTTTTGTGTTTTTGCCTTCCATTTCCGAATAATCGAACGGAAAGAGTTATTTGCATAACAATATTTCTTTCGTGACAAAAATCACACACTATACGGCCATATTTACTATAACTCAAAAACATTAATTTGTGTACCCGTATGTACTTAATTCCAGGGGTGGATAGGTAGTTTTTTTTGTTACAGGGAAAAATTTTAAAAACGCAACCAAAATAACAAAAATTGCTCGTGTTGCTCGCATTATTCGTATATTCTTATTTTAAAACAATAACTTGTAAAATTGTTAAAAATCGAGTGGTGCCAAGGGGGGCCACTGACATTATACAAGATGAGGGCCCACAGAGAAAATCCCTATTTCCCTATGGGCCTATCCACCCCTGCTTAATTCTATTTATAGATTAATTTAATAATAATATTTAATTTCATAAATAAGTTTATAAATGAATAAAATGAAAAAATAAATAAATATTAGTTATTTTATATTATTAAAACGCCGATTTTACACATTTTTATCTATAATAATTATTTATATTTTTCCTCCATATCATTGTCATTCTCTTTTAATAATATATTGTTCATTAGATGGATAAATATATATCAAAATAATATTTTAAATGCAATTAATTCATTTTATATTATAATTACTTACTAAATATTAATATACTGTAATAATATTAGTATAAAAGTATTAAAAGTATAGTAAAATTTCACATTGTGTATAGTTTATATAATATTATATAATAGTAAGGTTTTAGTTATAAATTAATAATATTATATACATCTATAAATTTATACAGTTCATAGAGGTCACTCGATCGAAAATCTGAATCAATATCATTCTATAAACCTAAATTTAATCAGTCATGATTAAAAAACAAAAACTATTTTGTATAGTTTAATATCCTATTATATAATATATAGGTATGTATATAAAATATAATACTACGGTCGTTGAAATATGTTTGAATTATTTAATATGTTTCATGGAAGGAATTATTGTATTATATTGTGTGTATTCGCTTTAAAACTCGTTTTATTTCTACGAAAATCCAAATACGTATAAATATGTATTCCTTAAGAGTAAAACGAAAAAAACCAAATTTATGTTCGGAAAGGAATTTCTTTTACGTTTCGCCGAATGTTCCAATGAACCATCTGCAGTATCTGTTATTTACATATACGTTTAAATATAATATAATTATTATAGAATAATATACTGAAAACGTAATTAATTATATTTGCGTATCTTATATAACTTTCTTTATATGCTCAACTCAATTAAATGAATAAATATGACGTGTCATGTGATGTACGAGTATAATTAAACGAAGTATAATATCAACGATTTTGTACAAAATTCATTTATATAATAAAATTTTAAAATAAAATAATCTAGACAATTTCGTAAAATTCTATACAAATAAGGACGGTCCGCTAAAATAATAATTTCTAATGGCAAATTTTTTTTATTTATCTATAACCTGTATATTTAAATTTTCTAACTGAACCCATTACCCCGACTATAAAATTTAATAACGAAAACATACGATTAAAATAATTGAACTCTCCGAGAAGAAATTTTGATGTATTATTTTATTATTATATTATAATTTGGTATATTTATGATGACCCGGCGTCGTCTATTTTATACACGCGTGCTACCTTGGTTGCTTACCCTTATTAATATCGGGATGAAACCGTTTGGTAATAATTATTTATTATTTATTATCGTATCCCAATATTGTTATTTCTTACGAGTAACAAGTAATACGCGATTTGTAAAATAAAGTAATAAATAACTAATAAAAATAATAAATAACAATATTATGTAATGTATACATTACAATAATTAATATTTTAATGAAATGAAACGTCATTTTTATGTTTTTTTTATATATAAACGTTCGGATATTATATTATGGTTATCTCATTTTTTTATATAGTTTAGTATTACAACATAAAGCATCTAAAAAATTTTCAATGAGGCGATGCTATGTGTTCTTAGGTTTCATAGAATGATTTATTTTTTTTATTTTTTTAGTTCTCAACAAATAATGTGTATTTAAATTTTAAAACGATAATGGATAATATCGATAATTATAGTAGGTATAATTATTTAATAACACAAAACAAAAAAGACAATAATTGGGAAACAAATTATCAAAATTTGATCAAACAATTAAAAAGAATTATTTTTTTTTTTTAAGAAATTTACTAAATCGCAAGTTATTTTGGGGTAGGCTATAGGCAAGTACCTATTGCGCGTGGTTGATACTCTTGGCTACACTCTACAAATTACAAATAACCATAGATTTGTTACGCAAAACTACTTACAAGAACAATGGCTAACAGAGAATAATTCAAATTTTAAATTGTGTTAAAAAATGAAAAAGTGCATAGAAAAAACTGTTTCTACTGATATTGAACTCAGAAGTTCGGAACCAAATAGAATCTGCAGTCACCGCCACTAATTTGTAAGTGATACGCACTAAATGAATACCTAACATGTAGGATACAACTATATATCTACATAATATATATGGCTAAATGAATAACAAATTTTAAAGGACATATTATAAAATATTTAATGTAAATAATTGTGTTTTGTGTCCTTGGTTATTTCTTCAATATTTAAATTAAATTCACGTAGGTAAATAAAAATTAAAAATAAATATTTATAAAAATTTACAGTATTATACTGGTAACAATATTGTGTATAAAATAATTTTGTAAATCTTAAATTTTATATTGTGTTTTAAATTTTTAAACATATTTATACTATTTGCATATTGTATGCTGCTATATACTCTTGAATCTTAACATTAGACTCATTAGAGTAACGGTTATGTAATTATGATAATTTAAATTTATAATATGTTTATTGGTATTTTGCCCATAATATCTCGATTCCGGTATACATTCTAAGCATTAAATAATAATTTTACAATGAATAAGAATATATGTATACTAATATAATATTTATTTGAAATAAGTGACGAATTAATTCCATTTTAAAATATCGATCTCGAACTATTAAACATAATATCGGTTTTTAAATATTACAATGTTAACCATTTTAATATTGTTTTTGGTTGTTACAATCTCCCCATTATTAGTAAATGTATAGTTTTAAAAAAGACGATATAATGTTATGATAACCAAATTAATATAATTATGATGTGTATAGTAGAACAATATTATAACTCGCGAACGAATAGTTTACGATTGATTCAAAAATGAACATACGATATAAAATTATATTTAATTTTAAAATATCGTCATATAAATATAAAATTGTTAATTTTTCAACTTCGTATGTTATTCTCTATATTCCGATTCATCCAAATAATAATTCATAATATGTTATAATATTACACCGTATGGACGACTACTACGTAGAAGAGTTTTAATACGACCGCGGCCGGAGGCTACGATGAAATTAAAATTAAAATCCAAAAAACGTCCTATACGCGTCAGCACTTCAACGTACGTTTTTAAGTATAATATTATTATATATGTATATAAATATAACTATTATTATATTTAGTTCGTATATTAAAATAATTATACACGATAGTACGATACGCGTTTGTATAATACGAGCAGTGATGTAAACGCGAGCGAAGAAGAGAGAAGAAAAAAACGTTTTCTGTATTAAAAGTTAAAACGATATTCTTATGTGAAACGAATTTCGATTTTATCTATACTGCGAGAGAAAAAATAATAATAATCCTACATTTTACCGTATATACGCGTAATATTATACTCTTAAAAAACGATTTTGCGTTCCAAAATATTATTTATATACGTTTATAATATGCCTAATAGTAGATACTATTCTAATAATAATTTTGAGAGGTCCATTTACGGTATTTATATATAATATTACGGTCACGATAAAAAATATATATCATAAAAAACATTAATATTCACTTTGCCGCGTGATTTATAAATCATATTATTATTATTATTATTATTATAATTATAATATACTTAGGTACGCGAACTACGCAATAACGAGGGAACGGCTCGTGTGTCATTCGCGTGGAAACGCGGTATAATTTTTCGTATTTTTTTTTTTTTTTTTTTTTTAATATCCACCAGTCACCACCACCCTGATCCTGTATAACATCACAAAGACTTGATACGAACGAATTTTTAAAAACCAGTGGCAACAATACGTTACAATAATATTATAAAATTTATGGTAAAAGAAACGGTATCACATTACTTTTTAAAGTTTTATATAAAATTGGTAAATAAATGGTATCTTAGAGTCATCAATATAGGCAAGTATTATTTAAGTAAAACGAATTTCAATACACCCGAATATTGTACACTAATATTTTAATTTTAATTATTTATAATAGCCCCCTGCGTACAAACTAAATATTTGAGTTACGTAACTAACTATATATTATTATAGGTAACGTCTATAGACATAGGTATTAACCGCGGTTTAAAATGGTTTTATACCGAACGCAAATAAACAGCGACGTGTATTATTATGTCTCCAGTTTGAATTTCGTTATCCGTAATATTTTTTTTATTTTTCTATATCGTTTTACATAAATAAAATGTCTTTATCACTGCTGGGCATGGTAGTTTTTAAGTATTTTAATAAAAATAATTTGTAGACGAAACCCAATATTGTGACTGAAAACGACCGAACGTGACTAACAGTGAATTCGTGATTCAATTTGGTCACATAAAAAGAAAAAGAAGTTAGATAGTTTTCTGCCTATAGTGTAGACTTAATGTATTTATGCTAATTCCAAGTTGAACGTTAATTTTTGAAAGAAGTCCGTCCCCGAGACGTTAAATTTCTTAACCTTCAGTTAGTGATTTCATCGCTAGCGTAAATGGTATAAAGCAGGCATGTCAAACACGCGGCCCGCGGGCCACATATGGCCCACGGCTCATTTTTTGCGGCCCGTGGCTACCAATATTAATGAATAAAGTAAAAAAAAATTATAACATATTTATTTTATCATTTTATGTCACAACCAAAACCGTATCTAGATTTTTTTGGGGGGTACTAAATTTTGAAAAGAATGAAATGGTTAATTTTTTAAAATTTACACTGTACTTTTTGTGTTCGTAAAGAATTGAAAAATTTGTATAAAATATTTTTTTTTTATTAAAATGTTTTTGTGCGGCCGGTATAGTTAACTATTTAATATATTTGGCCCACTTGATACTTTGAGTTTGACATGCCTGGTATAAAGTATAATTTTTCATTTCAATCCTTTTTATTTCTCCATACGTAATTCAAATCTTAACTAGATCGATTTGAAATTATTGTTCTCTTCTCGATACCAAATTACCAGAATTAAATCCGAATTTCGGTATCATAATAAATTTTGTAATATAAAAATAGCGGACGAAATCCTGATCGGAATTATTTTACGTCAAAAACTTACAAAAATAAAAGATGGAAATTTCATTGGAAACGAATAATGTAATCTAATGTCCGCGTTCTTTTGATATAAAACAAATTGAATTAGTTTTTCTCGTTATTCCGTATACGTTTTAATATTATTATTAATATAGTAAAACCATTCTATATTTAGATTAAAGGTATAAAATTGAACGCTATAAATAATGATAATATATGTAAATAATTATTAATATTTAATACTATACAGAAAAAGTCTTATTTTCGTATTGTCGGATTTGTTGTTTTCGTTGTGTTGGCCATACTATAATAAATTTATTATTTCGTTCCAGGAACGACTAATTATTATTACATAATATTATGTTTCGTGTACGCATATTATTATATATATAAATAATTATAATAGTACGCCAGTGTAATATTATTATGTGAAACATTTTATGACGTGTATTATATGGGTATAATTATAAACGTGGTCTATTTTTAATTGAAATATTATGATTAAATGCATTTAATATCGTATAATAACGTACTGTGTATTTCTTCGAATATCTAAACGTAGTTATGACCAGAAACCAAACGTCTTAAAATAAAATAATTAAATAAAAGATATTAATTTTAATGTTCGTATATTTGAACTCTAATATGTTGTGACTTTCCGTATCGGACCCCGTACACGTTCATCGGAATAACAATTATTTATATTTTACTGTGTTTTCAACACGAAATACGAATTATAGACGAAAAGTAATAATATAATCATAATATGACAACAATAATTTATTATAATGTGATATATCGAAATTTCCGCACTCGTAAATCGGGTTTAAATCTAGTGTTCGGACATATAAATAGACAAAAATAGATACTACTCGTCCGAATCAAACGACAATACATCAAATATCAATATTCAAACGAAATGATTTATTTCTCTCTTAATTATTGCAAAATGACACGTGAAGCTCCGTCGAGCAATAATTACTCGTCCAGACAAGTTTAACGTATAATAAACTGGTACTGCATAGTGCATAATATTACATGGAAATAATTATTTTTAATTCGACACGAATCGTTAGCTTTACATTTTTGGCGTTTGCTAGTAATATCTCGTCACTGGATGAAAAAATAAAAACAATGGGTAATCACAGAACGAGTTTTCGGACTTGAGGCTTTTCTGTGGTTATCGCGGTTGCGGTGCGTCCCGCGTTCGTCCGGTAGATGTCGGTGCGAGTATACGCGAACGAAGAATTAATACCGCGGCGGCGTACGAGGAACGGCGACGGTTTGCGCGCGACCGGGCGCCACTGGGCACCGCGCGCCGGCCATGACGAATTGAACGACTATTGGCCCGGCTCCCGCCTCCCCGTCCCGCCGCGCGACGACTCTCGGCGATTCCGTTTTAATGGGTCCTTCTTCCGCGGCACGACGGCCGTTCGCGCGCGCCGCGCTGCAACCCGTTTCTCTCGAATGGCGCAATAAAAGCGAACGGGCGATGAAAAACGGGAGATTCCCGCGAGGCGGCGGCGCGCCGTGCGTACACACGGCCGGGCACGGCATGCACACGCCGCAGCGCGGTGGTGGGGGGATTTTTTCGAGCGCTCGCGGCCCGAGTCACATGGCACGTTCGTGTGTGCGCGCCAGTGACGATCTGATTGTCCCGTCGTTAAGTCGTCATAACTACTTAAAACGCGATATAAAAACGAAAATAATAATAATAACGTTAAATTGCTGAAAAATCGGTGTACGCAATCCGTGTAACAAAATTATTATTTTTATTATTATTATAATAATATCGTCGACCTCTCTCCCCCGAGAGTCGTCCCACACGTGTCAAGGTTTTCGCGCGGAAAACTCCGGCAGCACGGCCGCGATTTTTTTCTCTTTTTTTTTCCCCGTTAAATAGAAATATATTTCGATATCAATAGTATAATAATATAAAACGTATTATTATTATTATTATTATTATTATTATTATTATTATTACGATCGTTTGGTGTTCGCGGGGTTTTTTATTTTTATTTTATTTTATTACGCGTCGTACGAATTAATGATAGTATAATAATAATAATAATATCGTATTATTGTTATTATTTTTTTTTATCGTCGATTCGCGTGAAATTTACGTCCGTCGCGGTGCGCGAGAAGCACGGTGTCGTCGTTAACAATTTTTACTGCGCTCGTAAAAATCTCGCGCGCGCCCGAGTTTTACGACCCGTCCCGCGGATACCGTACCCACAACATACGTCTACGACGACGACGGGATGACCCTTTTTACGAGAAATTAAACGGTTCGCGACGTCGAGAAAAGTGTTCTTGTAATAATATATATTTAATATAGGTATTAAAGTGTGCGTCCGTTCAAGTGTACGTGATCGTGTTTCCGTGTGTGCCGCGGCGTATGCCGAAAATACGTGTATTTCGACATTTTTATAAACAATTTTAAAATTACGTAAATGTAATATTGACATTAACGTTCAGTGGAAAATTACATTTTTTTCCAACGTACATTCTCGTACCCAGTGTGACGAGAGATCAAGGGGAAAAAAATTACATATAAAATTATTATTATTATTTATATAAAAAAAAAATATATAATATAAATCGCCCGACGCAAACATGAACTCGTATTTCGAACAGAGTGGTTTCTACGGCGGACACCATCATCACCAATCGTCTTCTGCGCACCATCACGACCAAAACGCGGTGGCCGCCGCGTATAGATTCCCAATCGGCCTGGGCATGTCCCCGTACGCGTCGTCACAACACCATCACCACCACGGTCTGTCACAATCGCGGGCCCCTCAGGACAGTCCTTACGACGCGTCCGTGGCCGCGGCCGCGTGCAAATTGTACGGGTCTGGCGGCGGCGGTGGTGGCGGCGGCGGCGGAGGAGGTGGTGGCGGTACCGGCGGTGGCGATCAGTCATCCGCGGCTGCTGTGGCCGCAGCCACTGCCGCTGGTCTAAACTACACGAAAACAGAACCGTGCATTGGTAAATCAGACGCCACCGCGTCCTCAGCACATCAAAACGGTTACGCGTCATCTCCCAAAGACGTGGTGTGGCCCGGTAACACGTCGTCCTCGGCGGCCAACGGATCGCTGCTCCGGCCAAATGTGTGCACGCCCGAATCGCGTGTCGGATACGGCTCCGGCAATAGCGTATCCGGCCTGGACGGCGCCAATGCCAGCCCCAATTCGGCCCGTAACTCGGCCGGCTCGCTTTCCGCCTCATGGAACACCTGCGCCAGCATCAACAACAACGGTCACCAGCAACAGGCCCTACAGCTCAATCAGCAACAGAACAACCATACGTTCTACCCGTGGATGGCCATTGCAGGTCAGTCTCTAGGTACAGACACGAAAAAGAGTATATTTTTTTATATTATTTTTTTCTCTTATTTCTTCTAAATTGTACGCGAGAACAAAATATTAGCCTATTGAAAACGAATTAAATTTTTCCACAAAAAAAAAAAAAAAAAAAATTAAAAAAAAATCATGATAATAAATAATTGACATGTGTGTAAAAAATTCAATGTAGGAAATTTGAAAGTAATAAATGATTAAATAGTAATAAAAAAAAAAAAAACTTGGTAATATTTACAACGGACTATAAAGCGAGTCGTTTGAGAGGCGTCTGTTTGTTATGTTCCCACACACACATTGGGAAAATTTAAACCACAAGGTAAAACGGTTAGGACTGTATTATTATTTTTTTACACGACTTTTGACGTCCTTTTTATAATATTTATTTAAAATACATCATTTATTTATAATACGCGATTTATATTGTCTTTTCGTTATTATTAAATTATGCAAATATAATATTATTAGTATTATATTACCTTGACATTAGTCTGTTTACGTATTATTTAAAAACAAATGAATTTACCATAATATTATAATATTGTGTATAATAATACACAAGAAATATTATAATTAACGCGCTTATTGTTGAAATATCGGATTATTACGTACATTATAATTATTCGTTTAATATAGGTACTCGTATACCTATTTAAAATTAATAAAAAAAAAAAAAAAAATATTATTCTTAACATAGTTAATTTTTTCTAAACCTGTTGCTCAAGATTTTTTTTTTTTAGAAAATTATTATAAGTAGTAATTTAAATTTTATATATATAGTTACGAGCATTCGCGTTTTGAATATAAAAAAAAAAAATGTATATATAATAATATATAAGTATATAAAATTTTAACGAAACGCGTAATGTGGGCATATATAAATATTTATAATAATAATAATACAATTTTAAATAAAATACCTGTGTAATTTTTTTAAAATTATTACGAATCATATTTTTATCTGGCTACTACACTGCATTAATAAAATATATAATACGTATAATTATAATAATATATTATAAATAATAATAATAGTCCAGTAATCGGTATAATTATTGGACTGTTATTTTTTTATTATTATTATTATTATTATTATTATTATAGTGGGAAATGTGTGGAATACGTAAACATATACCAGGTATATGTTTATTATACCTATAAACATATATCTATTAAAAAAATATTAAATACACGTCGATCAAATATAATAAAATCACCCGAGTACTTATATCAATATTATACGTTATAATTTATATTTCCTTGTATTTTTTAATAACTATATAACGTCGGTACGTGATAAATGATAATATTATTATAGAGAGATAATTCACACTAACAACGGTTACGGTATTCATCATTACATAGGCGGCGAACTTATTATATTATTCATTGATGATTTTACGTTATTAATTTATAATACACAATAATATTACGTTGCGCGTTATGAGATTTATTTTTAAATAAATAATAAATAATAATAATAATAATAATAAATTGGAAAACAATCGATCAATTTACATACGAATAATAGGTATCGGATAGATATTGTAATGTAATATTATTTAATTATATCGACAGTGTGCGGTACTGCAGAACAAAGTTCATAATGTTAATAATATTGTGTAAATAAATAGATTTTAATTAAAGCGTAATATGTTCAATTTAAGATTTAACAGTACACAATAATAATAATAATAATAATATGTAATATACAATTCAATTTATAAATTATTTTATTCCGTGTATGTCCGACACGAATACTTATATTAATATTATATTTTAAACGGTATTTAACAACGAATGTTTGGACTTTGCAGACTTTGAATCCACGTGTTTTTTTTTCATCCGATATTTCTAGTTCGATATCTGAAAGCCGTCTGTTATTATTTTATCCCGCGGTAGTTTATCCGAGATCCGACCTGAAAAATAATAGGTAAAACAATTAATTAAACGCCGGTATAAACCAAACTACAAAATTAAAAACAACTTGGTATACGCGTACATAATATTATATAATACATATATTACACGGCTCGAGAACCGTAAATACAAATATAAATTATTAACGTTAAGGCGATTACTGATTGCCGATTGTAATCTAAGTAGTCGTATTTTAACGTATTATTATTATAATATAATATGCATACCTAATACGAACACGTAATTAATAATCATGAATATATTTTATAATGTTATACTTAAATACGGCATTCTTGTAATATGACTATAAATATAATAATAAAAAAAAAATAATAATTCTAAGTAATATATATATATAATATTATAATCATTAATCACCAGAATAATTATGATATTATGTAATATACGTGTGTTGCACAAATGCATTGTGAAAAATATAGATGTGCAAGTGTATAATATAATATTGTATATAAAACGAAATCTGGTAAAATAAAATATATTTCGGAAATTTTTTTCCCCTGTGCACATTACGTCTTTATTATAAAATATAAAGCACGTATAATAATATAATATATTGTATTATAATATACAATACTCCATTTAAAAAGGTCATTGATTTAAGTGTGGATAAATCGTCCAACGACGCAAGTACCTACCTATACAATATAATATGATAAGGGGGAATACGTTCACGGTGTAATCAATGTTCGATTTAGTCCCCGCGTTACTTTTAGATAAATATATATGTACTGTAAATAATCGTACAGGTAGCGGTCGCCCGTTTATAAGTTTCATATAAAAAAGAAAAGAGTTATTAAGAGTTATTAAGAGTTATTAAGTTATAAAGAGTTGTTTCATCGTGTCGTTTTGTCTGCAGATTTTCAATTTACGATTCATTTTTAACTTTTACATAATATAGTCGTCTATAATTTCTACCCGGTATATAATAATAATAATAATAATAATATAATTAGTATAACAATTAACATAATTAATACAATTTAATTTTAAACCGCGAACCCGGTGAAGGGTAACTTACCATAATACCATATTCATATTATAGGGTGTATTCATTATATTTATTATTTACGAGCGTGTGTCTATTATGAGTATATTATAATATAATTTAAGGATAGAATTATTTCTATATAAAATATATATTTTTTTAATGACGTGTAACGCATTAAAAGCAAAATGTTTTAGATAAATATAAAATAATAATTTTTGTTTTTAAAAAAGTGTTTTTTTTTTCTCAATTCTATATGGACCTTGAATCATCGATAATTAATTAATAACGTTATTATAATTGATTATTGATTTTATCGAAATGGTCATAAATAATTATTACATATTTTACTCGTATAATATAATATAAAAACCACGTATATACACTTATAATATAATATAGCCCGAACGTCGTAGTGTCGTACCTTAATACATAATAGTATCATAATATTTATTATGTTATTAAACATAATAAAATACCATACAAAAATTGTTATCTACAATAGTCACATAATATTAATTTGTTTGTTCGAAATTAGAAATTGATAAGGCCGATTTGTATATGAGTAATAGATAACGATAATAATATAATAATATGATGTCACGAAATGACCCTGTTATTTGATCTAATATAATGTTATATAGAATATATAGCACTTCTATTATAGTTCTTATCGCGAAATTCGATATTACGCCTAAATATGACTTATTAATTATTATTATTATTATTGTGTATAATCGAAATTGATGAAAAAAAGGGGGGAATATTCGTTTATTTATCGATAAAAACTATACAGTTATATTAAATACAATATTTTTATGTAAAATACCGCGGTGAGATTTCGTAAACGTTTTCAGTGTTTTCAGTGTAAATTTCGATATGTTTAGGTATAATAAAATATTTCGATCGCCCTGTAGGTATTATCAATGTTTGGGAGTCACGATTTTTTTTTTATGCAAATTTTCAAATTCGCCGAGAATTCGATATTTATTAATTACGAGCGGAAATATAATGTTATAGTATACACGTAAAAATGTTTATATTATAAATTATATAAGGACGAATTTATTATATGATGCGTATATAATTATAATTTATAATATATGAATATGACGCGATAAAAACGTAATGTTTATAAAAAAATGTACTTACAAATTTGAACGCTTATATTCGTATATAAATGTGCGGTTACCGGGTTACGATGATGTACCTATATTACTATACTGTATATAGTCACTGTTTCTATACCGCGGTCGTGGTCGTTTTTACCAATATTCATAACGCGATATTATGATAGTAGATCGCAGATATATAAAACAATTACATAGATAGTCGACTCTAGTTTATATGATTGCATCCATAATCCATATGCCAACAGGGCAATGATCGACATAATATTCTATTATCCAATGAACTTCTTAATACCAATGTACGTATATTATAATATATATTAATATATCACTCTTTGCTGTGTCATCCTGAATTTTTTTTTTTTTGTAAACATTGCCTTGTTGACGTTTTACTTCCTTATAACTCGTTAGAAAAGTAATATGAAGTCGGTTATCCATAATTGTTTTATATATTATCTTTGGAATAGATATTATTATCAAAACGCATCCGTGTTAGAGGACCGCGTAATATATGTATTTTTTTATTCCAAGACGTGCGTGTAAGAAAACAACCGTTAATGAACGACTATGATCGTAATGAGTAATGACCGTGTTCGATGTGCGCAAAATTTAACTCATTCGTTTGACTTGCAAATATTAATAAATATATAATATACTATAGTGTAATAATATATCGATTATTATGAGTTTATGACAGTTCGTATCAATATTAAAAACAATTTCACAACGTTCAGTTTAGTAATGAATTAACGATGAATATTTGAAACTGATGAAAATTGCTGTTATTGTTATAAGTAATATAATACATTTATTATATTTAATTACTCGATTGAAAAATTCTATAAATAATTCTAATGTTTCTTCGGTGGGATTTTTTTTTTTTTTAATAAAACATTTGCATTAATGGACAACCATAAATATGTGTAAAAAGAACATTTAAATTTATAATACCTAATAAGCACGAGAAGATGATTCATTTTTTACAAGACTACACATTAATTAGTTAAAAATATTAATATTTCTTATTAATTTAAAACTGGAAATAAAATAAATATAGTTACTCGTTTATTATTATATTTATTCGTTTTTAACATTTTTACATTTTGATTTTTCTAAGAGAAATATATATGAAACGTAGAACAGTTTATAAATTACTTTATTTTATCTATTTAAAATTATAATCAGTAATCACATTATATACATTTTATAAAATTAGAAAACACCACGATAATAAATTTTTTTTAAATATTTAATATAAAGATTTCAACAATAATAATTATGCGCGCACAATTAATTAAGTAAAACATTTAAAAATATAGTTACTCATTAGTCATTATATTATATTATTCATTCCTATACTAATTATCCTTGTATAATTATTATATCTAATATTATATTAGGTACTTACCAAAATGTATTATCATTTAATTATAACTTAATTAATAATCGTTTTGTTTCATCGTATTATCAACGTTTTAAATATTGTTTTTTTTCCTCTTGTGAAAAATATTATTTTATTTACAATAACGTTATGTTATTGTATTTTTGTATAATTATATTATATTTATTATATCATTATAATATTATCACATGGCGTGAAAACATATTCGTATACCGTATTAATATTATATGTATATTATCCTATTATTATATTGTGTGTTTAAACTTTAAACATTTTTCCATCTCATTAACACGAATATAATATTATATTTTTAACGAATATGTAAAAACTGTACGATTATATTATGATGTAGGAACAATATGAATGTAATTTTTAACATATAATGTAAAAATACCGTATAACGACGATTTGTATTTTACCCTAACTATATACCTGCGAAAACAGTTTTTGGATTCTTTATTTAATTTTTTTAATTCATAATCAAAACACTCGCCTAATACTATGCAAACGAATAAATTATAGTAATAAGCGTATTTCCATATTTCTATAATATGATACCTACCTATATTACACAAATTTTCGAAACGTATAATTTTATTTGTACAAACTACATTTTAATAAAAAAAAAAATATATATAATATTTATATATGGGCGGATTTCTATATAAACTCGGTGTTGAGAATTTACTTCGATATACATCATAACATGATGCATGTTACAAATTATAACATCATTAATATATACACGTTTCTTTATGAATAATAATTTTCTGTAATTATATGGTTTTTTAAAACGTGTATTATAATTTAAATTATACATTTTTTGTTAAACGAAATATGCATCTTTTATGCCAAAAAAAAAAAAAAAAAAAAAAAAGAGTTAGAATAAGGAAAGCGTATAAGTGTACTTGTATACTTTGATTTTAGATATACCTACGTTTTATATATAGGAAAATACTTTTGTAAACAATTTATATAGGTAAAATCTCGATATGTATTAAATATATATTTTTGAACTTTAAACTTGAATTTAATAAGAACGTTTAGTTATATTTATCAATATTATAAAAATAGCATAATAATTAATAACTATACGATACCATACAATAATTTAATAAATTATTTAAAATTGTTAAAATTTAAATAATAAATTATTATAAAATATTTTAACTAGGTACCTATATTATATTTATTTTAAGGTTGCGCTTGGGGTACCTAGTACTTAGTACCTACCTATTATATATATATATATGCATAATTATACGTTTCGTTATAACTTCTCGTGCATAACATATACTCTTGGGCCTTATACAAGTAATTATTATTATTATTATTATTATTATTATTATTATTATTATTATTATTATTATTATTATTATTATTATTATTATATACGACGTGGCACGATTGAATTGAGACCGATAGAAAATAATAAGTAGACACATAATATACAATATTATACGCGTAAACTATATTATTATGACCGTTTGACACGAATGTATACATGTTGGCACCAGTCCTCTTATTTTCGTGTGTTATTTCCACTAAAACAGTACACAGTACATATTATATTATACCTAATTACTGAAAGTTGTGTATTATATACGCATTTAATTATGAATATTTAACAATAATTGTGTTAACAATAATTTGTATGAGCAAATATAAGTTCGTCTGTATAACAGTTTTCGTATACGCGCACACATATTAATAATTATAGACTAAATCACTATTTCGCGACCGCTTTTCACGGTATTTGCGACAAGCATAACCGCAATGTTATAATCGTATAAATCTTTATAAAATATACTTTTGTACGTGTTTTATTACTTCCCTCATTATCGACAACATTTCGAACGTTCATATTTATTTATATATCAAAATAATAGAAATTCGTATTAAAAAAAAAAAAAATACGCTTTTGGAAAAAAATAATTCGTATGATTCGTATGTGTAATGTATATAATATTATTATATACGATTTTCTGATTCGACTGCAGGTTAATATGTAGATTATACCTATGTGTAACGTGTAATAATAATATAATAAAAATAATAATTTGATCGGTGCCATTGCGCGGGGGAGATCAGCTGAGTATGCGTATGTGTGTGTATGCCAAGGTCAATGGCTGACCCAATTGCCGGTCCATTACCCGGAGGGTCGTAACGCGTTTTCAACTTACACCCCTTCGTATATATATAACTATGTATTATATACTAAATGTACTTGTACGCTTGTATACAGAGTGATCAGACTTATAGTTCACGTTACAAAAATGATGATAATTACCGCGGATGTTATCTATACATTGCACTGGACCGCAGACATTATTCCCATTTCCCATCGGGTATGATGGCGGTTTCGTTTTTCATTTCACACGCGGTAGTATAAAATTGAAATAATATTGCGGTAACAGTGGTGCGGACGTGCGGTAATATCTGAAAAAGTTCAAAACACATTATTATTATGCGTGTAAAATATATACGATTAATACATTTTACGGTCAAAATTGTACGACCGATAATTCGATATTATCGTGGTTATTAAAATAAAATTAAAAATTAAAAAAAAAAAAACGAGTTTGCTGCGTAGTGTATTTTCCGTGTGGAATTATCAATCGTATAATTATTTGTTCGATACGAATTTTCTAGTCTAGTGTAGTGTTAGTGTGTGATAAATATTCTTATACAGAGTTATAAGTTTATAACCTTAAAGGTTGATATAATATGTTATAAACATTAAACGCCGATGTTTTGATCCGAGAAATAATATGCCGAAGTGAGAAATAAAAACGAAATCGTTTGTCCGGTAGATGACGTTAGAATCGTTATTGCATCGTCGTCGCCGACGACCGGCTGCAGCGATAATAAATTTTAAAAACCCGTCTCTCGCGGTGCGGTGCATGCACACGCGCGCGCGCATCGTCGACGGCGGCACATAAAAACGGAATCCGACGACGCGCGGACTTTTATTAGCTGTTAACGGCCCCGTTACAGTAACGATAATCGTTCGACAAGCGCCTACTTATTTTTTATTATTATTCCAGTTTTTATTATTGTAGGTATATTATACTTAACTACCTACACTTGTCCGTCTTCCGCGTCACCGAGCACACGATAAAAATGATAACGTTATATTACCGTCCATCGCCGCGGTTTGTATATTATTATTTAAAATTTAATATAATATTATTATATTATATTATACTTATACATAATATATTTGAATATTTGATTGTGACGCGTGCATAATAATGCCCACCGTGCTGTGATGACATAGTAATTCGGTAGTCGTTCGTTATACAGTCGGACCGGGTACAAGAATATTGATAACGATTTATTATAATAATAATATTAATAACCGTTTTATAGTTTATAACCGCATAATATGTACCTTAATTCTTAATATTACCCGTAAACGTCTTATCACGACTAGTCCGAGAATCTGTATCGCGTTGTTTTTTGTTCGTGCAAATGAAATCCGTTTGCTACGGCGGTTGTTTTATCATAATATTCCAGTCATGGCGGTGGTGTGCAGCGGATGGTGGCGGCGGCCACGACGGTCCGATGGCGGCGCGCGCGGCCGAGATCAAAATTATTATTATTGTATAACGACTTCTTATAGTAATATCTCATTTATACATTAATCGTCATTATAATAATAATTATATTATAACATTATTACGCGTTATAATAATAATAATAATAATATTATTATTATTATTATAATTTGCGTGAAATTTTTATTTCAAAAAACGCATAACCTTACTCAATGAATTAAACCTTGAATGAACGACGCGTATAAAATGAAAATATTTCGCCGTAAAATATTATAATACTTATATAACATAATATTATAATATTATTATGTATTAATGTATTATTATATGTATATAATTGTTAATTATAATTATTCATTAATACATAATATATTATTATTATAATTCGTATACTAATAATATATAATAATTTCTTAATAGCGCGCTTCCGTTAAAAAAAAATTATTTTCGTGGAACGTACGCAGACGTCGCGTCCGTTTAGATTATAATAATTTAAAATTGAATAAAAATTTTTTTTTTCTTTATACTAAAATCGTGTTATATAATATATCATCGTGTAACAAACATTCAGATAATATCTATATATATATATATATAATATAAAATGACAAAATTTATGAATAATTATACGATACCTATACACTTCTTTACAGTCGCAGCAGATACACGCACAAAATATACAACATTACAACAAATATTAATATATATATTATATTTATATTATGGTACTTGACTATTATATGATATACGTAGTGTATACTAACGTGTATACAGGGCGATCGGAATATTTCAATAGAAAAATAATTTATTAAAAGTAACCCCTATACGCATTCGTTTTCGAAAACCAATTTTTGATCGCTCCGTATACACGCACATTATATCTATGCGCACGTTAATAATTATTTTTATTACATTTATTATTATAATTCCATTGTTATATGCAAATATTTCGAACGGAGCGTATTTCAGCGTAACAATTCATCATAAAAGTGGAATTAACAAACTATAGCTACATACACGCGTAGGTATACTGACCATAATATTATTACAGTCATCAAAAACTACACAGGTATATAAACGATACCTGGAACATAATTAAGGAAATAATTAAATTGAATTTTATGAATTATGCATGCATATTTTTTTTTTATAATTACTTTTATTATATTTTAGTCTCTAAAGTGCTGCAGATATTATATAGAGGTACTATATAGTTATAAATTAATTAATAGTAATATAATAATTTTTTTTTCTGTAGATTTTTGGCGTTTCGCGAATAGGTATACGAATTAAAAATCTGAAATCGCAATTACGAAATTAAACTTAAAAGTATATATATTATTTTAAATTCGAATTCCGTCTTGTGAATATTATAAAAATGTTTAGTGATTTTCTGACGTACTTTTTTTTTTTTTTTTTTAACAAGCAATATATATTTCGGAATATAAATCATTTGTATAATATTTATATTATTAATATTTAAATAAGTACAGGCATTGGATTCGTATTCGTAAAACGAAATGTGTTTTTTCGGACATAATAATATTTACGATTTAAAGAGTACGTATGTATGTAATATAAAAAAAAAAAAAACACAATTATACACAAATACTCCAATTATAGCCCGCGGGATCCGATGAATAGTAAAATAGATATTTTCGATTTACTATATAACTACACCATTATAATATTATAATACATATTATAATTTGTTTTAGTCGAACGTCCCGTAGTGCGCTCTCGTCTATAATATAAAATATATAATAATATAAACATGAATATTACAAAGCGGTCTCTTGTGTGTGTGTGTTGGTGTATGTGTATATGGACGAAAGCAATCGATCATCCTACAAGACCGTACGTATATTTATATATTATTATTATAATATTATAGGGCGGTATTATATTATTATTATTATTATACGGACGTGTATACGTAATGTAATATTTCTAAAACGTTAAATTTCGTTTAAATTAAAATAATCACAGATACATACCTAACATAATATAATATAAAACACTGGGACTGCGAAATTGTTCGCGAGATTCATGCGTATACATCTGACTGTTATTATACAGGGTCACTCGTAGGCGAGTAAACGGAAAATATTATAATATATTTGTATACAGGTATATAATACGCGTATTAGAAATATTATCATACGATTTCTTTATATAGTTTTAAATAAACTGTAATTCAGCCTTAGAGGCTAATATATATAATATATAAAACACGTACCTCGTACGAGACACACCTGAAAATGTCTTGTTTCCAATTCCCAACAGGTCGCGTATTTGTAAAATATTTATATAATATTAAATGGCATATACTGTGCCCACACACACACACACACACACTCTTACAAGTACGATTGTGGGATTTATTGATCACCCTACATCCCAAATTATAAGCTACTGTATGTATATATATATATGTATTATATTTGTGTGTATCCCACATATGTGCTTTCACGAGTTTTCCAATGCGTACCGCCGCAATCCTCTTTTGGAGTTCGGCCATAAATCCGTTTCCATAACCACGACAACGGCGGCGTCGTCGGTGTACGCGCGCACTAATAGGGTAGGTATAAAAACATAAAATTTAATTCCCACAACGTCCAAGGTCCGTCAAGTATAAATCAAGTATGTTATATGGGTTTGAAATGGAAAAAAAATACAAGTATAAATAATAATAATAATAATAATAATAATAATAATAATAATAATAATAATAATAATA
>JAIUCT010000001.1:29438524-29456631 GCA_021307375.1 Tetraneura akinire | reverse complement strand
TAATAATAATAATAATAATAATAATAATAATAATAATAATAATAATATGTCCGACGAGTTTTCACGATTGTTTCTATTTATATATATATATAGTATATATAATAAAAATAATAATAATTTGATATTATATCGTCGGTGGCGGGCATCACATAGCGGTGTAAACCAGTCGGACGGCGGGAATGTTACTTATAGAGCGGAAAAAAAAATGGAATATAATATTTGTATAAATCGTATAAAAATCGATAAATAATACAACAATCTACGATAATTAAACTCGCGATTCAACGATTTATTGCGTAAAATTTTCATTTTTCCTTACACGGTAATTGCTTATATTATATTATATATTTGTATATAATATCTATCTGGATGTGATTAAACGGCGTTTTAAACGTTTGCAAATAATAATGGAACATCGTTATAATAAACTATCTCCGCTGTTGCCGCCGACAACCGTTTACGTATATAATTATAATATATAGAATAGATAATAATATTATATGTATCATATAAGTTGCCACACACTATATATTGCGCGTGCACAACACATCGTTTATCGAAAAATTCCACGTTTTAATTTTTTATCGTATATATATTTTAGACAAAACCTGCTTTACCTATTATAATATTATATTAAATTGAATTCACTCGTATAATATATGTATAGATACGTCCAATTACAGTATATATAAATAATGTAATAGTCGATTAATTAATATAATAAATAATAATATATAATTTTTACCTTCGTCGTAACACGAAATTCTGATCACAAATCACCTTGTATTTATTTATTTAGATTTTAGATAGACAGATAGTATCTACATTATATATACTATATCTATTTATTATAGGTTAGGTGTATGGTTACCCAAATATATTATTGAATGACGAATGCCAGTTTAATTAGTTTTTAAGATTGATAAGCTATATAATGTGATAAAAAAATATGTATGGAAAAAAATGCGTCAATTAAAAATATGTTACACTACGCGTAAACGCGCTGAAATATTATCATAACATTATCAAATATGCTATATGAAACGTGATACGCGCACCAACGATTAAAATCGATAAATACATCACGATAAAATGTATTCCAGTAATATTTTTTTGTTTTCACGCTATCAAAATATGTTTATCGGAGATCGCAATAATATTATAATTGTGTAAAATTGAAATTATACCTTACTCGTATCTATATACGATTAATGAATAATTTATAAATAATTATTGTAAACCGTTAAGTAATAATATTATGAAAACATTGAAAACACAAATTTTCGATGCGGTTATCGTAATTATATTTACATTGTAATGATATATTTTAATATACCTATAAATAATAATTATTATAAAATGACCGTAACAATTGACTAACGAATTAACCGTTCAAATAGATATGAAATAGATTCGTTTTTGCTATAAAGTAGTTTTTAATTGGATGCCGTATCGTAAAAAACTGGTAACGTTCATGTTAATCAAATATTACATTATAACGTTTTTTTTTTTATTACCGGTTATGTATAGTTTATTTTATATAGGTATATATTATAATATAATAATTTATATGGTCGCATATTATTATGTATAATTATTATTACAAAACTAGGCTTACCTTGTATTCTATACTTGTGCGACTAGAGCTGATGTAAAATGACCACGTGGTGGAATGCTCGTGTGTTAAACCTGTATAGCAATCGATCAAACGTATTATTGAAAGTATTAAAAAAATATTCCCAAAGAATACACAATAAACTCGATTATTATTTTAACGCGTATATTGCTCATTATACGTATTATTATTATGTATAATAACGTATATGTAGTAAATAGGTACTTATGAGTTATAAATTTATAACATTATTACGCCAACGTTATAAATTATTATAATTTATGAATCGAGCCAACGCCGATTTGCTTATATTATATTGTATACCTATATACTCGTATTAACACATTTCATGCATGATAATATTGGATCAAGAAAATATAATCTACTAAAATTATGTTATTAAATATTATTAACACATGAAATATTGCACATTGAAAGTCAATATTATACAATACCTAAATTATCATAAATCATTATAAAAATTAAACATAATTATATTTACATTATTTGAATTTGAATAAATTTATTATATAATTATTATTTTTAATTCTTTATAGTCGTATAATATATAATATTATAGAACACGATTTATAAGCTTTTTTTTATCTTGGTAAATATAAAATAATAAATATCAAACCAATTGATTGTTTCCCCTAAAAATATCCATTGTCAAACCATTTCTATTGAATTTTTATATTTCCCGGAAAAATAACATAACACTGCTTCATTACATTATACAATATTATAATACGAACAAATCGTATAATGATAAAATCGTACACATGACGCAGAACGTTATTTACGTAGAATTTTATTAAATCAGTATAAAATAATATTTATAAATTTATCGATTACATAAAAAAAAAAAAAAAAAAATGATGGAAAAAATAGTTTATCGATATAATATTATATTATTATATACTGTTGATCTGTAATGGGTTGTTTGTGCCATTGAATTCAGCGCGTGTTGTCGGCGGCGTTATCTAATAGGCTTTTAGCAATAATTATTATAAAGTTATAACGCGTTTGTGTTTTCAATGAGATTAATTGATTTGTTTTGTTCTATACGTAATAATATATAGTGGATTATTATTAATTTATTATTGATGCATATACTGTAACTTTAGTGTGTTTTTTTTTTGATAATTATTATTACAAACGATGCAGTTTTGAAAACGTCTCTCGCAGTTATGTCATGGTATACAATATAATATCGACCAGAAATTCGTGTTAAAAATTTTAAAAATTTTAAAAATTTAGGTTATATTCTCCATATTACACGCTATTTTTATAATTAATTATAAATTCAGCGCTTGATTTGCGAGGGGGCAAGGGGAGGAGTACTTCTGCTATTTTTTTTCCTTCTGAAGCGTTCTCTTACTAATTCTTAAATTCCCCATAGTATGTATTCATTAATTTTGGGGGAACGATAATTTTTTCGAATGTCCGATAGTCCCTCTACTCGTTATTTTCCAATTATTCAAGCACTGATTATAATTTAATTTCTATATTAAGTTTTTAAACATTTCTACAGTTCTTATCGAATCAACCTTATAACGTTTCGTCCAGTTTTTGCACATAGGTACGTGGTGTAGGTATAAGGTATATAATACATGTTTTGCATATATATTTGTACATAATTAGTTTATTGTATACCAACGCTACGCCGATTAAACAGTATATATTATGCGATATATTTATATATATACATATATAATATATATATATATATATAGCTATATTATTTTCCAATAAACACCGCGGTATTGTATATACCCATTAATCGACTGTAAAATAGCATAACGCCCCCAATCGTGTATATAAAGTGTGTATTATAATACGAGAAATATAACGGTTTAGGTGTCGCAAAAGGGTTTAAAATAGACCCGAAGCGCGAACTGCCAAAATAATTGATTTCCTAAATAATATACCGACATATATTTTGTAATATGCGTACCTATATTATGTAACGTCCGGTGGATTTCGGGGTGAATTCGGCCTAGCGTCACACCGTTGTCGTTAAAACAATATAATAATAATAATAATAATTGTTCGTTGGCGACGGCATCGAATCCGGACGGTTGCGGCTTAACCGCGATTATTATTATACGCGTAATAATAATAATAATAATAATAATAATAATATTATAATATTTATATTATACCTATCGAATACGTTCGACCATTTATTATTATCATACGACATATCGGTTTGTCGCGTGCGTTATATTATTTATACACGACTTCCATCGAATTTATGCATAATATTATAGTCGAACGCTGCAGTGCGGACCCGCGGAGCTTATGATAATAATAATTATTACATAGTTTTTAAGAGTGCGGCGTAAACGCGTATACGATATTATACTGTAAAAGCACGCCGTTTATTATAATATTATATTATATATCGTAATTTATATTTGTGCCGGGACGTGTGTTTGTGTGTGTATTCGAAGTTTCCACGCATATGGCGTGCATATTATTATTATATAACGTAAATATAATATTATTATATATAGATAGGTACGAATGTATATAGTAAAATTTTCGTAATCCGGTCATGTATCAAACACCCGCCGTGTCGCAGCCGCCGCCCAACGGTCAAAAACATAATAATAATATATCCTGCGCCGCGCGTATATGTGTATAGGTGAACGTGACGCCGCACTGAAGCCGAGGACCTTTTTCCGACCATTCCGCTGGCGCGTTCCTATATATATATATAATAGTAATAATAATAATAATAATAATAATAATATATTTTATATATATATCCGGAAGGAAGGACTATACGGTCGCGGTAGGACGGAAGGAAGGAAATGACCCCAATTATATTATAATACGTATGCAGCGCGTAATATATAAATAATAATATTATGTGCATAATATAATATTATATAATATGTTATGTTGTACGCGAGATCGCGAAATATCGCGGATTTGCCGAAAACCGTATATATACGACAAATTTATACGCGAGATTGCCGCAGAATAAATATAACGAGTACAGTGATGGGGTGGAAAAGTTTCGTATTATTATTATTTCCGACGACGATTTACGCCGAGACAACATAAATATTATTATAATATAATACGGTATGTCGGCACTGACCGCGGTATATATTCGGTCTTTCGGTGTATATCAAGTATACGGGCGCGATGACCATCATCACTCGATGAGCGCAAACAGTCTTATCGTTATTTGGGGACGCGCGGCCGACTCCCGAGGAAAACAATAAATAACCGCACTTTATTTATACAATTATCATACATTTTATCATAAACATAATTAATAATATTACCAGAACGCGTATATTATAATATTACTGTGTACACGGCGAGTGGTCAACGCGCGCGTGAACACCGATAACCGCCTCTTCGGACGCGAGAAATAAAATACAATATTATATTATATACGATTTGTATGCATAATATTATCATCTATTATAATAATAATAATTTATAGTCGATTTATTCAATCTATGAAATTCGTGGTCTCGTAAATCGTCGTCGAATCATTTATAACGCACTTTCGCCGAGATGTTTATCGTTGCGATATACAATAATAATATGTAATATAATGATAAAAATATATAGTAAAAATTAATAAAACGGGTATAACTATTTATTTTATAATACACAGGTATATAGTTAAAAAATAATATCGTGTAACAAAACTATTGGAATAAACGTTGAAAATACGTGTGTAACTCTCACCAATTTGGTGACGACGCGGTCACTCTGTATATTATTATAATTGCGATCGTAAAAAATATTTAATTACATCGATTTATTATTATATTATGGACGTTCAGAATTTCAGCTTCGTTTAAAATTAAATCTATATGTACACTAAAATCGAATGACCGTGTACCGAATTAAACAATTAATGTTTTTATATTGTATAATTTTATAAATATAATCTATAGTCTATACGACTATAAATTAATTTTTCTCTTAGTAGGTACTTATATGCGAAATAACGTAATGTAAAAATGAGACCAAAAATTAATATAAACGTTCAAAATATTATTACGAGATTTCTCTGAAATTATTTCGTGTTGTTATTACTCCTAACGCGCATCACTTTATTATTGTGTTTACTATACTTAAAACATTTTTCTTGAATATTATTATTAACGTATTATAGGTACAATATAACGTTAGTTTATAATATTAAGACTTCTGTGTACCACCGTATAAACCATACCGATTAACAATGTAATTCTTTAAAATAAAATATTCGTCTTTTACAGACTATAACCATATAGGTACCATCGAGTAATTTATCATTCTGCAGTAATATAGGTATAGACATATTATTTTCTCTGCGAGTCGTAATAAAAATAGATTTATCTCTTCTATGGATCGTATATCGACATTAATTAATAGATTGTATACTAATATATAATAATAATAATCACGCGAATACGCGATAACTTTTTTTATGGAGTATGTTTATCAGTGTTCAATAAAATGACAATATATTATGATTGTACAGAAAAAAAAATGATTAATTTATGAATTTGTGACTATACATATCAATGTATAAGGCGATTGATCAAGATTTAATCATTTATGTTTGTATAATATATTATAGGTTAATATGTTCATAGGATTAATTGTAATAATATCTTTAAATGTATAAAATTGTGGCGCCTTCGAGTTTACACTATAAATTGTATTTTCTGTTTGTTTGTTTTTTATAACAATATAAAATATAGGTTTTATAGAAGTTTGTTTTTATAATGTAAATTAAGTGTTAATGTGTAATATTTTCGTGCTACTTTAAAATAAATTAGCATATAAATGTGTATATGACAGTCGTTAAAAAAATATAATGATCTCGTTTTCCTTGATTAATCGTATAAAAAGTAGAAACGTTTCGATTAATTATGCCCGTTTATTAAATTAAGATTAATGGAAGAAAAAAAAAGTGATAATATGTAATAATATTAGTTTAAATCCAAAATATAAATCTATATGTAATTTAATATTTCATACAAAAAGATACATGCGTAATATTACTGGCGTCGTGATGCGTTTTAGTGAATGAGAGTACCTATATTATACCACCGCCATTATAACGCTTTTTAAATTTTATTTTATTGCACACATACAATGCCTCATAGCTAACAATATTTATGAACTTTCGTGGTACCCGAAAGTGTTTTTTGATTCTATATATATTATTCATTTTAATATCGATTAACAAACTAATGGAATATACTATAACGGTGAAAGAAAATTTTTTTTTTTTGGTTACAACGCATAATATAATCGCATATTATTATACTTATAAATGCGTGGGTGATATAAGTATTTTAAATTATGCAGGCGTTAAAAAAAATTGTATATTATTATTATTATAATTAATAATTATTATTTTCATTATCATTATCATTATTATTATTATTATTATTATTATGTATAGGTAAAAATGAAACGTTGTAACATTGTCGTATATTATTATAATATATACCACACGCGCGTAATATTTACGGGCATTTATGCACGAATGACCTATGTGCAGCGTGGGTGGTGGTGGCGACGGCGGCTTCGGGGTTCACCTCAGCACGCCTGTGGGAAAAGGGGGATGATAACCTACCCCTTTAGGGGGGAGGGGACAAAATGGCAGGGCTCGGCGGCAAGCGGCTACCGGACGGATATTTAGCATGCCCAGGAGACCCGTTTAAATCAATATAAGAAACCCTCTTATAACATGTATAAACATATACACATTTATATAGGTATACATCTTCCAACGCGTTGTGGAAATATATATGATAATATAACGTATATTATAAAGTGTTTATATATGTTGTTAAGGCGGCGGCGACCGCGCCACGGTGTAAATATTATATAAATGAGTTTTAAACGCTATTTGTTTTTTCGTTAACGAGGTAATAACGCGGCCGTCGCCAGATTCGTAGCTGAGATTATAATAATATACATTTTCAAATAGCTCGTAATTTATTATACGCGTATATAAATGTGTATATTATATTATTATATATTATAGGTAGGTACGTTATGAATTTATGATATATACTGAGATTGGGAACGCGATGATTTTTTTAATCGATAATAAATAAACAATAATATTATATAATTGTGAACTTACCGAATATGTTATGTAGGCGACACTGACGGAATTTGTTGGAATGTATATGATGACGTTATATAGTCTTATAAAAAAGAAAAAGAATTGAGACGCGAAGATGCTTCCACCGTGGATGCGCGCTACGAAATGCGACGCGTAGGTATACCGCGTTACGCAGGATCGTGGCGTATGATGTACAAATACAATATATAATATTATTGTATTATTATATACACATATATACGTAGGTAACCATATACGTATGGGTACGTGCACTGTCATCGGCATTATTAAACACATACCGGGTAATAAATAATAAAGTGAAAGTTTCCAAAGGTGAAACTCGTTTCGGCAGCCCTTTGTTTGCCTTTTTGCAGGACACCCTCAGGTATATAATATATATTTATATGTATATATTCTTGTTACAATAGGCACACCCGGGGACGCGGCCATGATGCCTGCACAGCGTATACCTATACAGCGACGTACACACACGCATGCATATACCCCTAACCTCGAGACCCGTTGACAATAACGCTTATATACGTCATACGCGCAGGGACATTCGCAATTCTGTACGCTCCACGACTGCCGCCGTCTGAGCGATTCCGATTAACCAAACAGTACCTAGGTATAATATCAATAATAATACACGGCAGCTACGTGAATGTGTGTATGTGCAGCCTTGAGTAGCGTGAAATCTGTTTTGTGAAAAAAATAAAAATAAATATATATCGTTTTTAAATCCGGTAGCAAATATTTCGACACGTTTTTTTTTCTTCTTTTTATCGTATTCGCCACTGGACGTCTGTTTATTATAGGTTCTGTGGTCATTCGCAATCAAAATAATGTGTAAGATTTGTTTTTATGCGTTTATATGCCTATACCTGCCTATATAAAATATTATATTTTTTTAACGTTATTTTTATACGAATCGCCCCGAAAAAACCAATCTTACCGCGTTCAAGCGTAAAGCGTTCCGGTGCATGCGATACTTAAAAACGCGGGGGGGGGGGGGCTGGCTGATGTTTAACCATAATAATATGTCTATGTGTATAATTTAATATGTATATAGTGTGTTCGGAATGATGTGTTATAAAAATAATGGAAATAATATTTTTAACGCATGCGGTTCTCACCATGTTCGTAACACACATTGTTGATCATTATTTGTGTCTATATCTGTTACATTATATTATAAAATAATATATATAATTACTCGCGTTTACCTTATTTTGCTGTTTCGTATATGATGTTATGTACCTATACGGTTATACAAGTTCCTCGAGTGTGACTCGCGAGTAGGTATATTATATAGAATATTACATGAATTACTAAATGAATTCGGCTGTTATGATGTAGACTAGAGTGGATAATATTATTTTCTATTGCAATATATATATTATATATATATATTTCTAAGTATATAGGTACATACGTATAATATATATAATTTTTTTTTTTTTACAATTCACAGTAATTATTTTCATATGAATTTAATAAGGAGGTAGTGTACCTATATATGAACGTATTTGCACCATTAAAAAAAAATTTAACAAGTAGGTACCAATAATAAATTAATATTTATAAATTACTCGGGTATAAGTATGCGTAATACATAAAATGTAAGTACCTGTAAAATGTGACGAACCATACGAACAAAACCCCGGGGCAAGGTGAACCAGTCTTGTGGTTGTGTGTATAGTATAGTTGTACTTATATAAAGTGAAATTTTCGAAACAAATAAAACATACCCCGTACATTACTTTAATAATATAATAATATGCATACATATATATACTCGTATATGTAAAAGGAACATATAATTTGTACGAGATAAAACTTGCGGAAAACGTCGCGGTATTGTCGAGTATAATATTGAAAAAACAATAAGAAATTAATGTGGGGCAATTAATAATTTTAATGATTGTTATTATTTAACTTTTTGCAGCCGAGAGCGCGACAGCCCCGGAATTATTACATTTATATATATATAAATTAATATCTTAAATTATTATCATTATACACACACACACATACACACATATACATATATATACTCGTATATATACGCTCAGTTATCCACGAGCGAGCTGAATAGTTTTTGTTTTACAAACTCGTTTTTGTTCTTCGGCGGGGGCGCGGGAGAATATACTTTAGGCAATACATCACCGGTAACATCTCAATTAGAAAGAAAGAAGAATCGTCCGTTTGTTTTTTTTTTTTTCCCCGGACCCTCTCTGTCATCGTCACAATAACCGCAGTTGGTATACGTGTGGTTAAAAGTCTCTGCGCGCGTAACATAATATATAAATATATATACGTGTACAGGGTATTTGATGCATGGCCTCGTGGTCCGCCCTCCTGCGGTCGACCATTTGTGCGTTGCGCTGAAACTAATTTCTCTTCGCGGACCAGAGTTGCGTGCCGTCTATATGTATCTATATATATATAATATCTAATATATCGTCTCGTATATATATATATATATAGAGACGAGGAAAAAAGTTTAAAATTCGCCAACTCGACGTGGTGTAGGGGACGTTATGTTGGTGAAAATAAAAGTATATATTAAATGTATTATAGTCGCGAGAAAAAAAGATATTTAATAATATATGCGACGATGTTTTTCCATAATAACAGCGGGAAAAAATTGAAATCGTTTTCAACGCGTGTAATAATAACAATACGTCATATACACAATTCGTAAATACGCGTGTATCAATGTTATAATAGTTTATGGTATAAATCATAGTATATAATATACATACAAGGAAAGTACACGGTATAGATTCCAATAGTCGCGTGCTGCGAGGAATGCCGCGTTCCGGGGTGGAAAAGTCGAGGTGTTTTGTGATTTATTTTCGTCCCTCTCTCTCTATGTATACATATATACTCGCGGAAACTTTCACAGACGGAAAGAGAAGGCCTTTGGTATTGTGCCCAGATTACGCGAAATATTGTACGCGGTACGCACATTCGCGCACGCGGACACTACGTATATATATAGTATATAATATAGGACATGGTATTACGAGTAGGTATATTATATACGGAGTGATTGTGACGACGAATAATTTAGTGTGTATTTTGCAAATACCGTAATTATTATTCTTTCAATGAAATCCGTCTTCACATTATGCGTTTTATACTTTCCTTTCTTCTTTTAATTAATTTTTGGCCATATCAAATGTAGCGTCGTAGCGATAAACCGTATATTGTGTATAAAACTATTTTTAAGCAATAATTAATATTTGAAAAATTCGTTCCTCCTCCTCCTCCCTTTTTGGATGACCTCTAAATCCGCCGTTGAAGATAACCTCTAAACACATAACAAGATAGTACGTTATACCCATATAATATATAAACACTATTATGTTAATATTTTATGTTATACGTTATACAATGCACTTTAGTCGGGTATATTTATAATAATTTATATATCATAATATAATACGCGTCTGTCGTCGTCTATTATAACATATCAACCGCGGTAACGTTGCGTACGTGTGTACCGATGTAATTATTTTACGTGTTTTTGGGCGCTGTCGTTGTCCTCTCACCCTTATAACTTATAAGTTATATTCGCGCGTATACCGCCCGCGCACATTTTTGAGCCGAGTAATTTTCGCGTGGAACGTGAGTTCATTACGTTATAACATTATATCTATAAATACCGTTGCGATATATTTCCGTGGAAAGGTTAGGTTATGTGTTATTATATACAGGGTACGCTCACTTTTATTATCACGACGGGATATTATTATATTATGTTTATACGTATTGCATTATTATTGTTATTTGTATAGAAGTACTGTAATACATGGACAAAAAAAAAGAATTGTTATACTCTCGTATTTGTTCAATATATTATTACAGACTATCTATATATAAAACTCGTAAAGCAGAATTCTGTCTTTTTTGTTTAATTATTTTTTACTTTTATTAAATAATAATAATTAAAATCGAATTACCTATATTTTAATATTTAATTGCATCGTTGTATACTGACCAAACGTCTTCGTTGTTTTGAATTTCAAAATACACGGGCGTTCGTCACGTCGTCACGTGCCGCGTATTATATTATAAGGATTAAATAGTTAGAAAGCAATTTAGTATTAATATAGCGTATTATGTATATACGTACATAATATTTTAAACGCGGTGTATATTCGCAGGTATATATACTCGCTCAGTGTCATCGTGAAAACGAACGTTTTTCTGCGCGAATACTCGTCGCGGAGAGAAAATAATATTCAGTTTACATTTGCGCTTAAAATATAATATAAGAAAAACGATATTGTATATAGGTACACGCGTTGGTGTTGGCGGGTTCGTCTCGGAAAATTATTGTCGAAAAAACGTTGAATAAACGCGGCGAAATGGCGATAAGACAAACCACAATGCCCGGTAATGGATTCGTGTGTATACATAATGAGCCGAGTATTCACAAAAGGAGGAGAGGGCGATAGGCGCATTGAAAATATGAGTGAATAACTCAAAAAAGAAATATATATATATATAATGAATATTATGTATATACGTATATTTATAAATGAAAAACACACACACACACATATATATATATATATATATATATATTATACGTGTGTATACGAAGGGGGTTCGCGCGCGCATGTACATTTTTCCTTCTATCCCACCCTGTAACAGGGGTCCGCGATTTATTACCGGCCAGATAAAAACTGCGCGGTAAATCATAGTGGATACACAAAAGGAGCTTTTTTTATTTTTAGTTTTTTTTTTTTAAACGATTTAATTTTTTCTCCGTCCTATCCTTCTAATTTTATTTTGCGTTTTTTTTCGCGCTCGCACGATAAGAAGACTGTTTCTTTTTTTTTTTTGCTTTAGCGCGCCCTTAATAAGTCGACACACAGAGTTGCACGCGCGCGCTATAATTGTCTCGCCGCGGCCGTATACAGAGCGACACAGAAGAAACGGAAATAACGAGATGAATATATACGTATAGGTATACGTATACTACCACGACTCTGGTCGTCGTGGAACACGAAATACTAATCGCTATGTATATACGCAAGAAAAAAATATACTCTTAAGGTGGTTGTGAGATCGGTGATCTTAATTGCCTGTTCTTTGCCTCAGCTGCCGTGCCTATATACTGAACGTGACGGGGACAGAGGATAGTTTCTGTGTGTGTGTGTATTATATATATTTGTATATTTGTTTGCCTGTAATACAGACTTACAGTATATTTATATATATAGGGGAGGTTATTTTTCAAATGATAAACGTTTCTACCCTCGCGTCTTGATTGTACCTTTATATATATATTCACTAATGGAGTTCACTGTTAAAATAATTATTACTACTACCCCTTAAACGCCACCCTCTCCAGACCCAATCGTCAGAGGGTGTAGGCAGGCTTTTCCCGACGGGGGGATCCGCGCCTATTCTCGTCCCACTCTGCATTTGTGTTTAATAAATATATATATATATACATGGTAAAACGACATTAATCTTACGCCGTGTCGCTTTCCGGCATTCCGGATCGTAATTCATTTTCGCCTCAGGGTAACAGAACGCAACGTATATATAGTGCTAAAAGAAAACTAGCTGTATGAAATTTGTATCGCCGTCGCTGCTGCAGACACGCGGTCTTGTAATGGAGAAACAGAGTTACACGTTTATAATAAGAGAATAAGCCTATTTATATACTCTTGTATATATATATTAATATATATATTAATATATATATACAAGAGTTTTGTCTTTAAATTTCGGTCAAACACTACAAACCGGCCCGGAAGAGTATGCCAAAAATGGTCGCTTAATAATTATTATTGTATAGTATCGCGTATTATTATATAATATTATTACGACACGAACTTTATATACGAAAATTGCATTCTATAATATTTTTCAGTGTATAGACGTGCAATAAATATTCGGTTATATTAAATCGTTTTTAAATGAATATATTATATAATATTTATTACAGCTGTATATCGTACCTACACAGTTTAGTTTATTGTCATATCGTCATTGACCTTACCTATTCGAAATTTGTTTTCTGGCTACATATGATAATCACACCAAAACTGGCATTATTAATATTACAGGTATATGTTATCGATTATAAATATTATTTGTATATCTGTGTTTCGAGACTCAGGAGACTATATACGTAATTTAAGTACTTTAATTAGATCTTATATAATACAGGTATTTATATACGTATATTTAAATTGAAATGAAAACGGGGATCGCGTCGTATATATATATAGTCATCATTATACGTTATTATATGTATAAGTAATATATATTTTAATATTTTATGCGGTCACAGCCACCCACCGCGGAGAACCCCTACAAGACGTGATTATCGTTTATGATTTGTATACGCATATACTATCGTAATAACGGATTCGGTCTCGTTTTCAGTCATTGCAGTCGGTGAAAATATTCAAAACGCGCGGTGTGTATTTCGTGCGCAATGAGCAATTAACCGGGGCAATAGTGAAGTCATTGAGAGTAATATTATATAATATTAAAACAAAAAAAAAAAAAAAACCAAAAAAAAATAACTAAACGCGCACAAGACTCGAGGATGGCCGCAGGTCGACCACTAAATAATTTATCCGTCCTAGTCGCATGATTTATCTCTGACGCCCGACATATATACGGTGGGGTCCGCCCTTGGTTTTTGTGGGACTATATTATATATACGTGTATAATATATTAAAATAAACGTATATATTTTTTCCGAATAGGAATATAAAAAATAATATAATGTATATAAAACATTGACGAATTTACGAGCAAACACAAACTCTCGTATGTTATTGTTTGTGCGTTTAAATGAAAACGTATAAAAAAAAAAAAAAAAAAACGCTCCGACCGATTCGCGTATAATAATACACGCGCGTAAAGTTTTATAATATTATGACGTTAAATATACGCATATTGTTCATATTTTGACAATTTTGGCCATATTATACTCGTTACACAACTGCTACTGCTGAACGGTCATTCTCAACTATACGAAGACTTAAAACGTACTTACGAAACTTAAAGAAATTAGACTTACTGGATTTGCCCTACTATAAACGTATATACCGAAATTTTGATTTAAACGTGGAAAAACTTATCGATATAAATTTGCTCTAAGTTACCGCATGAAAATGGAATTTTATACTTTATAGTTTGTATTGCTATATTTTGTACCACTCCGCCCCCTCCGAAATTGTATTTTGTGTACGTGCCTGAATTATTATATAATATTTTTTGACGGTACGCATTTTTAATTTTATTTCAATACCTGTATATTCGATTTAAAAAATAATAATGTGTATACATAGTGGGCGAAAATTAATACGAAATATCGATTACATATCATAGTATCATCCATCGGCGTGCGTATTATTATTATTATTACGTGTACAATGTACATATTTTTTTTTTTGTTTTTAGTCTTACGGTAGTCGCGGGAGATTTTCGAAGGCAGCTGCAGCTTAGGAATGAGTGAGAAAGACGCGTGTGGAATTACCGAGTGACGGCCGTAGGCTATCAAACATGGCTGCGCCATAAGATACCGCGGCTCGATACAGCGACTCGCAGTTGAATCGTACAGCAATTTCTCTGGCGAATCATTTTTATTTCTTCACTTCTTCGTCTTTAGCCGAGATTTTTGATTTTTTAACACCTTTTACCCGCCAATACACTAATATGTTATCGAGGTGATGATTACTAAATTTACGATTAATTATTAATACGGTGTATTATAGTTAGTAGTCCTTCGTCCTTCGGACAAATATAATGAAGATCGATTATTCATTTAATTAACATTACTACATTTTAATTAGCTAACAAAATATTTTAAATGTGAAATAATAATTTGCGACGACTTAAACGCATATAAGAGACACATTATATTATAATAAACATTAGAATCTATGAGAGTTTTGAAAGTATGCAGAAAATATTATTATTATGCGGCGCGTAATACTATATACGTATTTGTAAGACATGTATATCGCATTAGATTTCATTAAATAAGACATCGTTCACGGTTGTAATGTACATGCAATATAATAGGGAGTGGTATATATAGTATAGGTATACGTGGTTACTGGTTACCGTGGTCTGCCAACTGCAGGGGGAGCGAAGTATAGTATATATTGCGGGACACGTCGGCTACCACAAGGTCCGTTCACACTGTTATAATTTTGAAATTATTTCACAGCAGTCTCTCGCTGTTGACGCGTTATCATTTTATTTAGAACTTTTTCGCGTCCTTCTTCGTAACCGCGATACTTTTAACGATATAAATCATCGTAGTCCGTATTTTAAAAAAGACCGCGATGACGTGTACGGTCCCGTTAATAATATTTGAATTATATATATATATATATATATAACGTCCTTGGAATGTGACGTGGGCGGACGATTTGACAAAAAAAAAAAAAAAATTTTTAAAAAAAACACATCAACACGTGCCATTCCGTTATTAATAATATTTATTTTATTTTATTTAACCGAAGACGATAATTAATAATAATTATAACAGCAATATCGCGACGCATATATTATAATATACGCGGTGGAATCTTTTAATTTATATTATAATATGAACTTTATATTTCGTGTAATTGAGACGCACGAAATAATAGAATATAATAATAATATTTTTATTTTTATTATTTTTATTATTATTTTTATTTATTATTATTATGTTGTATGCCCATACCAGCACAGTAATCGTCGGCGGCGGCAGCGGTCAGGCGTACAATGGTTTTCGGAGATTTATCGTTCTAAAGACATGGAAATAATTTACGTGGAAACAAATAAATTACACGAGCGCGGATGGGACCCCCTTCGGCCGTCGTCGCAGCGATCGACGGAGGGTTTGTCTTAATTTCGTTGTACACGCGGCGGCGGAGGAGTACATGGTTGCTCTTCTGCTGTTTCTATATACACACGACCTTTACACGCGTATAATATATATATAGTTTATAAGACCGACATATGGCACACAGCACGCCCACGACTCTCTTTCTGAGCGTATATATATATTATTATTATGATTATTATGATTATTATTATAATTGTATAATGTTCACTTTCATATTATACATTGCATTTCGTTTCTGATAATCGTTACTGCAACGGTACCCGTAATATTTCATTATACATTAAAATATATAAAAATTTTCCCGTATTTTCACCTGGACCACTACGTACCCGAAGGTATATTATTATATCGTATTACGCGACTTGTGCGAATACGTATATATATACATAATATTATATTATATTGTATACAGTATTTTCTCGGCACCTTCGCGGCTTCATAACATAATAATTATATACTTGTATAGTCGACCGCGACAATAATAAATAATAATATTACGTAATGATTGAATTATTACTCGTACGTCGAAAATATTAATTAAAACGGGGTGCAGACACCAGCATTATATTATTATTGTACTCCGTCCAGACCGACCGTGCGATAACCGAGGTTGCGGTTAGATATTATAATATTATATAATAATGTAATAATAATAACGCGACGAATCCCAATGACTATTAACGTAGTCTATGTAACAATATTACATTTTTTTTTATATTTCTAAAATTTATAAGGTGTGAGTCGTACCTATACATCATAATACCTAGTAATATATAATGTCTAAACTTACGGAGCGGGAAGAGCAAAAAAATACGATTCACACTCGTATTGTAATATTACGTATACGATATAAATGTTATAGTAATATATGCGCCCCAATGCCCTATAATATGATAATATGATATATAAGTACAATAATATAATAGGTATATAAATAACGACGTTTACGTGTACGACGAAGACCCGCAATAATATATACGCTTTAATATATACAGAGTGATAAAAATTTCGCGTTGTGCGTGTAGTCGTTTTTCTAATCGTTTCGTTTTCGATTTTCGCCATATATAACATTTCGATCGACCTGTATAATCGTCATTCGTCTTCGCGTATAATATATTATGCCTATATATACCTACATGATAATATATTATATTATATTGTACTGATAAATAATTTACGAGCGTTGTCGTTTTCGAAATAATAATATAATTATTATTATTCGTGGGTCGTTATCGACGCGAGTCGCGTGGTATACGTTATTATATGTAAATTTTATGTATAGAAAATTGCACGCGAACGACGCGGAATCGCGGTTAGTTAAAAAAAATTGCACGCTTTCCCCAGATTTATCGTCTCGCGGGTGGTATATTATATATTATGAATACGCCACAACTAATATTATTATGTATGTGCGGCGGCATGCGTGCGTATATAAAATACATATTATTAATAATTATTATTATTATTATTATTATTATTATTATTATTATTATTATTAT
>JAIUCT010000001.1:29419879-29438514 GCA_021307375.1 Tetraneura akinire | reverse complement strand
TTATTATTATTATTATTATTATTATTATTATTATTATTATTATTATTCAAATTATTATTATTATTATATTATGTTGTAGGTCTTACGAAAATGAGAGTCGTATAATATGTGTATTGTGTGTATATACATATATATATAAAACGACCTGTGTACAATATTTTTCTGACCAATGAATGATATATTATGTGTATATATTATAATAACTCGCCATCATCGCCGTATATCTTCAATATTATAATATTAAAAATAACCATTTAATAAAATGTATAATAATATATATATATATATATGTGTGTGTATACGCATATTAGTATATCATATTCGAAACCTGTTTAAACAATATAATATGAATATTATATTATTATCGTATAATAATATTATGTATATGGATACGTTATAAAAAGTAAAAACAACCGATGATGATAATAATAATAATGATAATAAATCATGACTCGATAACTAATAACATCCGTTGTATTAATATGTGTATATATTTTTTTTGAAAAAAAAACAAATAATAAAAATCGTTCTAATACGGAATATTATATAAAATGATAATATTATATCGTAGTTTTGAATTGGGCGCGCGAACAGCGTTATTATTTTTGGACTATACACGCGCTGTTATTGTAAAATTTATATCACGACTATACTCTGTTCCAAAAGAGAAGACACGAAGCGGTGACCAGTTTTCGTTCGGCGGCGCGCATTCCCCACCTACTCCGATAAATGCAGGTATGCTCACCAGCGACCTCTGACACCCAGCTGCATCGTTAAAAACCATTATACGGCGCGCTTGGATTGTTGACATCAATGACACTTGGCGAATATACGTATAATCTATCACCTGATAACCGTGCAAGTGCACACGGCTATTGTGTGCCGCATTTTAATTACGGTGTATACATCGTCAGCAATGATCGGAAATGATCGGCCGTCATTCGATATGCGCAGAACCCGTGTCTTCTCTTTTGGAACAGAGTATAGAAGTGTCTAAAATCTGTGGGCACACAGACAAACGGATAACCGTTACTCTGTAATCGTAACCCGTGCAATTGTGTATATTCACATGATTATATATTATTATTATTATTATTATTATTATTATTATTATTATTATTATTATTATTATTATTATAAACGTATAAATATAAACAATGATAATATACCTATATCGTACATGTAATATACGTATTATTTGGATCGCCCACGCGTGGGCGGGCGGCGACGATTTATAATAATATGTAAAAGACGCGCGGGTCGTTTTGCGGTCATAAGTCATATTTGCTTACCGGTCGGTAATTTATAATAATATTATACGTATGTTTATAATAATATTATACGTATTATACGTATGTTATGAAAGTAGAAAATAAAAACTGGTCTCTTGCGGTGACAAGACCTCCCGGTTTTCGCCATTCATTACGATACGATTTCGTTACGATACCGCCGCGTTTCCGACTTGCCCGACCCAGCCGCACTGCTGCCCCCGAAGAACGATATGGCAATATTTTAAATTTTAATATCGATTTCCAGATTTATTTAATCTCGGCCGATCGTCGACGTAAACAATAATAATAATTATTATTATTATTGTTATATATCATTGTGACCGTCGCAGTACAATAATAATAATAATAATAATCGTGAAAAATTAATTCCTAGTGCGCTGCGATTAAATATATACCTCCAGTTATATATTTTTACACTATAGTGTACACACACACACACACACACACACACACACACACACACACACACAATATGTTATTTTAAAGAAGAACGATTATCCAACAAGAATACCTACACGTGAACCGTAATTATATATACACATATTATATGCCTACATGTTATGTGAATAATAAATATTATTATTATATTGTACGTGTATAGACATAATGGTATATGGAGGATTTATGATATTCGTGTGCAGTGCGCGCAGTTCGGTATTTAAACGCACTTCATGAAAACCGCATCAGACGTTTAATTAGAGGGTCATTATAATGCGTATGATATATATTATCATTTTAAAATATTATTTTGTTGCCCGAAACGTATATAAAAAAATCGTCGTCGTACCGAAATCACGAAATCACTTGGTTTATTATTATTATTAATTATTATTATAAGACACGTGCTGTTGTAACCAGCTTCGAGGTGTTATCGGGTTGGTCGATTTTTTGTGGCTATATAATAGTGGCCGATGCCATTAAGACTTGCACTATGTTATAATTTTCTTCTTCGTCGTATACACAAATACAGCACCATCTTAGCAACAACAAAAAAAAAAAAAAAATAAAAATATTCAATACACGCAATAATAACCGTGTTTACGTATATGATACTCCTAGAAATCTCGAGATTAATTTTAGACACTATCGTATACTCGTTTATATACACTTTTCGTAAAACTAAAGACACGTATCGTTTTATATACTATATTCTGTATATAAATTATAATACGTACTTAGACGTACAATGGTGAACGTATATATTATATGTATAATATACTGCTGGTTAACATTATTATATAGTTTGTAACTTTCGATCTTCCGTGATTCGATTTGATTTTAAGTATTTTTTAATTTTCGTCTTTACGTTATTAGGTATTATTCTGACTCGCGTATAGTAAAATATAAGGTTCACTTTTTTTTTTTTTTACTCTTCGTACGAAACGTATACGCGTATAATATTTTAAAATTATTATAATATATTATTATACGCGGGATTTTACGAATAATCAAAATTCGATACGACATACGAGATAATATTACGTTTATAATATTACGCGGAGTGTTGGGAATTTTATTTTTTATCAATTTATCTCATATCAACTGCAGCGCAGACGTTCGAAAAGCCGCCGGCTGAACAATATCATATATGTATACGATATAAAATACTTTCGAGAAACACTATCACGACTGGTGTATATAAATTAAAATGTTGAATAATTGCGTTTATGCCGTTCTGTTCGCGAAATACTTCCGTTTTGAAATACTTTGTTCGCGCTCAAACCCGAGAGATTCTGCGAGCGAACACATAATAATATAATAATATATATATATATATATAATTTAAATATACGATATATAATTGTGTGTGTGAAATTGTCGTAGATTCGTCGTGTGTAGCGTACAGTAATTTCGCGCGCGCGACACTGTGTTTCACTACGACGACGGCGGCGGCGTTGCATAAGACGATATATGGTCGGCGGACCCTTGTGTCGAGGCGCCTAATTTAAATTTACACCACTCGCTAGACGTCTGAAATGAAGTCATTTGAATAAAACCGTTGGCGCGTTACGGTCGCCTGCGCTGTAAATCTCCGCACGTCGCCGGCAGTCTCGTTTTCACTCCCGTCTGACGTTTTGCATTTGTGTGTGTGTGTGTGTGTGTGTGTGTGTGTGCATTATATGTAATATAAATGTACGTTTTATTATTATTATGTGGATTTTTATGTATAAAATACGTGTAATTCGTGTGTGTAGGTAATATTATATTATATATACTCGTAACAGTTTATCGAGCAGCCATTCGTTTGAGCAGGGGGAAACTAAATTATTTAAAATACTAATATATGTGTTCGAATCGAATAATAACAACTTAAAATTAAAATAAATACCGTTGGCGCAATTAAATATAATAATAATAATAATATAATATAATATTATAATATGTACAGGATGGCGACCGACGAGGAATTTCGTGTAGAATGACGCATTACTATTTATACAACACGATTTTTTGATCATCCTGTACATGGTACGCGAGTACATTATAATATATATATATATATATATAATACTAAAATAGGTATGTGTGGCCTTATTGGTAGTCATCGTTCAGAATGTTTTCCCCGACATTTCGAACAGTCTACACATTTTATAATTTATTATATACGCGTTACATAAGATGAGTGTACATTATACACTATACAACCATTAAACAACAAATTACTTTTTCTCGTTTCGAATATAGGTACCGCGTATTATACGCATATACCTAGGTAAATAATATACTTAATATATTATATTATTGTGTGCGTTCGATTCCGGCGATATTCATAATTATAAAATAATAATCGTAATACGAGTATATTATATTTTAAAGCCACAAAATATATTATAATAATTAATATATATAATATATGCATAAATTATTCAGAATTTGGATTTTTCTAGTATTATATAAGAAAAACAAACATTTTTTATGATTATTTCATATTAAATCTTACCCTCACAATTTTTTTTCTATATATTTTTAAGTGTTATTGAAGATAGTGATATCGCGGTTTATGGCGAATATTTTCAATTTATTTACAGTTTTGCAACTGCGCGGAATCGCGTGTGCCCACACAATTAATCGCATCCATGCGTATACAGCTTGCGTCGGTCACGACTATATCATATAATATTATATTATTATGATATGTTAGACGTATTTCGCGATTATTCGAATTCATACCGATAATCGATATCTGCTCGTACAACACGTGTATAACATATATATTTATTATATATTAATATTATACACAGGTATAAACTTTGTTATTATGTGAGCGTATATATATATCACACAGCGCAGCATCGGATATTCGGATTCACAAACTTATTATCATATATATTATTATCATCAAACTCGTTTGGTTTATGGACTAGACATTAGAGACACTTATGTACGGGTTTGATTTTTTTTTTTATATTTAATAGCTTGTTTCTTTAGTAATTTGGTGTATCGCTCGCGCGACCATCGTTACACTACTACCCTAATACAGTAATACGTACACGTCCCGTCGTCGGCAAGTACCTAATTTTATAATAATAATTTAACACAAACTATCGTTAATGCGTAAAATTATACTCGTGACGATATTCGTGCCTTTATAATCATAAAAAATACATTTAAAATTATACGCGCGTTTATCGATTTTTACTCTCCGATATTATACGTAATTTTAATTAATTTTCCGAAAATTATATTCTTCGCGTCTTAAATCATCCGTTATACGTGATGCTAACCAAATGCATTATACACGAAAATAGTTACAAAACGCGTCTATTATTATTCATATTATCATATCATCATCTTCCGTAAGGCCGCGATCGTTATCAACTCATTCCGCAACGGATTGTCCGTATTATATCCGACTGTTGCCGCAGGTGCGTATACCACTACCCGGTTCGCGGTGCTACCGTCTATCCCTACCGCACAACTCGTCCCACGTAATAAATTAATATATATAATATATATATATATATTCGTATATATAATGACCAATTATCATTATTTATTATTTCACAAACCCTACGACGACAGTGCGCGCGGCAGAGGTCCGAGCATCGCGCGGCGGCTACGTTGTCGTTTGCCCCCTCGCTGTCGAGAACGCGGCAACAACGCAACAACAGCAGCGTCCGCGTTTTATCCGATTGAAAAAAAATTATAAGAAGAGTCCGAAAAAAATGTTCTGTTCCACCGCGATTTGTGTAAAATTAAAAGTATTATGTGTGCTTACATAATATAATATTAATGTTATAATTTTATCAGTACAATATTATCTATATTATTATTACGTGCGTCCGTATAAAACTATAAACTCATTGACGGAGTACGGAGGGTGACAATCGAGAATTTTTTTTTTTATGTACCTAGGTATATTGCCCGTGTATAACCGCAGTAACCAACAATTTGGTTTATTTATCAATATACGAAATAAATTTTAATGACCAATATACTTATATTATTAAACGCAGTGACATCGATTTGTTTTTATGTAGAGTTAATATTTATATATTTTATTGGGGTAAAGTTCGTTTTAGATATATAATCCATTCCAAAATTTTATCTTCTCTATGAATATAATATTACATACTACTAATGAGTAATGTTTCGAGTTACGATAGTGTTATAGTTATCGTCAAGTCAAGACACATCAAGTCCGAGAACTTTACGTATGTATCTTAAAATATCTAGATTATATATTTTTATGTACGATTAAAAAAATGAAATTAATCCTTATTCAATACTTTGTAGTTTTTATACTATAACGGCGATTAACGAGATGCAGTAATTTTATTTCGATCTGCCCATCTACGGTAAAATGAATATTGTTATCACGCATTTTGTTTGTGCCACCGTGTGCAAAGTGTATACCTATATATTGTGACGTAGTATTACATACAGATGTAGTAAATACACACACACACACACACACACACTACACGAATAAGAAATATTAATAAATTTAATTTTTTCCAATAATTATGCCTAAAAGTAATCACGTTTTATGTATATATATATATATATTATATTATAATGAAACCGCTGATAATATACTCCATGTTGGTCACCGTTGTCGCATTAATTTTTGATAGTATTTTTAAATAACGACGAATTATTACAACTATATATGCGCGATGTTACGAAATCTCTATCGAATAATTCAATAAAATATGTCATAAATATATCTACTATAATAAAATAATATAATAATATTATATCGGATTACGTATGATTTTTTTCCGAGTAACAGTTTTTCGTCGAATATCAGACGACGGCGTTACTCGAAAAACGATGCGAATTTAGACTTCTTGCGCGTGTAAACGATAAATAATATAATATTACTTTGACATCATATCGCGTTATCAGAACATAGACGCCCTATGATAAGGACTAAAAGAGAGGATGAAAAAAAAATTTAAACGCGGAATGGAAATAAAAATAAAACGCCTAGAAAATTTATATTACCATATTATTATATCCGTTGCGAACGAAAATCTTGTTTATTCCGGGATGCTATACGATGTATAACAAGTACCTATATTAAACCGCATAATATACAGTATTATAAATCAAGGTATTTTCTTATTATTTTAAATATTTACCATATTATAATAATAATAATAATAATAATAATAATAATAATAATAATAATAATAATAATAATATACTTAAATAATAATATAATAATTGTTGTTGTTATATATTCGTGGGCTTGAAATGTGTATTTATTCGTACACAATATATTGCCGTATGAATGTGATCAATGGAGTATTATCAATATTATAAAGTTTTTTCTGCATGAAAAAGCGTTATAAAACCACAGAAACAACACCGCACCGGCATGCAGTAACTATATTATTATTATTATTATTATTATTATTATTATTATTATTATTATTACTATACAACTGGAAAGTAGATTCGTAGATTACATTTATTATATTATATAGTGTGTGCACGTGAACCGTACACGATGATCGACGTTGCCGGTTTATGCGCGCGCTACGGCAATATGGACGATAATATACGATGGCCGCCGCCGTCGGCGTTTTGATCTCGTATTTGACCGTGTTAACACGTCTCGGATATATAACGCGTTTGGAACACCCGAACGTTCCGTCGTTATAATTTTTATTATGTACTTTTATCATTATTATAATATTACTACATAGAGGTATATCGGGTAATCGAGTATACCTTGGTATTATATTTGAAATTTGAATACTATGATAATATATTTATAATAGGTATATTATAAATTATAATACTCGCGGTAATCGGCAGCTGGCCTATTGGTATACATAATATTATACTCGTATATGATATGATGATACGCACTGCGACGAAGGTGGAAGGTTCTTTATTAACCCTCCTCATTAACCCGTCGAACGCCGACGGTTGAGATCCTCTGGTATACTCCGCGTTGTTATAAAATAAAATAAAATATAATACGAAATAATCTGTCGGCCGTCGTTTGTGTCGTCGTAATATACGTAAAATAAATTATATTATAACATATTATTGCCCGTAGGTCATTTACCTTATATTATGGCTGCATAATGTTACTCTTTTTATTGACGTCATAAATTCATAATATCAATCGTTTATGATATTATTTCAATTGGCTTTTTTTTAATTTTTCCGTAACGATCAAAATATCATTTGTACGTTATATTTATAATATAATGTGTGTTATCTAATGATAAACAATAAAATAACGACGTGTCATCTATTCAAAAATAATATAACATACTTTCGCTATTATATTATGAATTTATGATTATTATTATTATATAGGTACATATACATAATTATTGTAACAATAATACCTACGTCGTAGTCGTCGCGTCGCGTTGCGTTGGTGCGCGTGGGCGTGGCCTGTACACGTCGTTCAACGCGAAGCTAATTAATTTCAATTTTTTAATTTTTTTCCCCTCCGTTTTCTTCGCGTTTTATAATATGATATCTCGTCGTACCTCCGTGCTATGGTTTATTTTAATATTACAATGCGTACCTACCTATATATATTTATACGACGACCGATTTGATTTATGGCGCCCAGTTTATTTATAGATTACGTGTATACGTACACCCGTACGCGTAATGGCAAACCTATATATACGACAGCATCCGCCACAGCCGAAACGATTTGCCCTCCCCCGAGTCGTGTCGTTTTTTCGTTTCACGTGTAATTATTTTTTTTTTTTCGATATTTCGTTTGTATATTAAAAAAAAAACAAAACAAAACAAAACAAAACAAAACGAAAAAACCCCCTTCCCCGATTTTTCCACGTGATAATAATAAGCTGCAGTTTTCCCGACGTTGTTGTCGCGTGCGTAAAAAACAACGCGCGATATACGTGTCCGCGAATCTATTACGGGGCTCGCGCGTTTAGCTATTTTTGTGCCAATTTTTACACCCACTGTCGAATTTTTTCCCTCCCTTTCGCCGGGCCGATATATTACACACGTATATATTATACGTCCGTGTACAGGACGTCGTTGCCAAAAATAGTGTATACGTACACGTATATTATATATATCTATATAGGTACACTTTGGCGGGCAGTAAATCTCGACGATATTTATGTTTTACGTATATTTATATACATTATACGTATACATATATACAATCGGGTTATAAAGCCGAGGCACGTTTTATCGGGGAGAAAAAAAAACAAAAAAAAAACGTGGCCCAGATTCACTCTGAATAAACACGCGCCGGCAAATAAAGATCAAAGAGAATCGAATAATAATATTATATTATCCAATACCACTTGGGCATTGGTTGTCATAATATATATGATATTGCTTGTCTGCATTATATTATATTACGTCTTGTTACCATCGAATTGCGAATCATATAGGTGCGAGTGATCGTGATTTATTATTATTATTATTTTTTTACTCGCATAAATTTTAAAAATGATTCAATATCCAAGGTCTGAAAAATAATACGTATGTTATATATTATGTGCGGTAAACACGCAGCGACGTACAAAATACTCTCGTATTTTTCAACTCGTAATATCGTATACCACCATCGATAAATGCAGCGGTGTCGCACTCGTATTATCATGTTGTAATATTGGCATTTATTTTAGATTCTGAACGAAATACTGTCACATTCGGGTATATTTAGGTAAATCATTTTCAAGGGTTTTGCTGTCATTTATGTCGAACGTATACGAATGTAAAAAAATTTAATCAATATACATAATAAATATTATCTGATGACGATGATTTATCGTTCGAATTTTAATCAAAATTCAACACTTTCCTCTTTGGCCCTTCCGCAGCAATATCGACTTTACATTTTTATATAATTATCGTTTAAAATGATGTTTAATTATTCACAATTATTGAAGAAACGATAACAAACATAACCTATATTTAATATAATTGTATACAATCATATTACAATATAAAAGTCATAATTCAAAAATGATATGTCATTTCGCATAACGGTATATATAGCAAAATATCATATTATATTATAAAGTTTGATCGAACAATCACCAACGACCCAATTCTAAAATAATAATTTCAGTACCTATTGTATATAAAAAATATAATATTTTATTCTCTGTTGTTATGTATACTATTATTTAAATGCCGGCTTGTATACGCTGTTACTTAGCAACGTCGGTAAATTATTGGCGTTTTTATTTCGATAATATTTCAGTGTCCGTTTTAGTTTTAAGGCTCGTTTCAATGACTTTTAATGTTATACTTAACAATAATATATACATATCATATAACACGCTGGCTTTTAAAAGCGTGCGTTATGTGAAGAAAAAATAAAAATAAATAATAAAATAATAATTATTACTTTTATATAATATGTCATTTTCGGTTAATAAAAAAATATCGACTACGCGGTAGGTATACGTTATAAATTATGCACGGTATCCGGTAGGTATCCCTAATAATATATAACATAATATAATACAGAGATGTGTGAAAATCGTCTTTTATAATATAATACATATATCGAATTCAAAATTTACGACAAACATTTGGCGCAAGTTGTATATACGTATAGACGAAAACTGGCAAATCGGTGCTGGGGCTCCGCGAGTTCGGGTCAATATTATTATAATATGCAAAAATTAAACGCTCTCGCGCAGCGTGGGGTCGTGTGTAATTCGTCAGCACGTAGGTTTTTTTTTTTTATTTATTAAAAAATAACAATTTCGAACGCATAAAGAGACCATTAATAATATTATATATATATATATATATATAATATTTATCCACCTGTCAGTCTATATATGTATATATAATATACCAGTAGCAACGTTTTGTATATTATGTAAAAAAAAATTTAACGCGTTTTTATTTTTAATTCGTATAATCACGTATAGAAAACAATTTTTTAGTATAATTTTTAAACGAGGTCTGGCAAAATTTTGACCGGTGGTCTTCAATTATGTTCTTCCGCCCACGTATGACCCAATGACAATACGACGATTATATTATATATATATTTATTTGACATTGTAATTTATACGCTATATAACACTCGAATATAATTACCATCGAAAACGCACTTCATATACACGTACACAGTTTGACTGTCGCGTGGACGGTGGTTATACTCGACACACGATATTACATATTATATTGTTCCCTTTCTCATGCTGGAATAAACAAATTTAAAAAAAAAAATATATATATATATATAAAATACCTCCCAGTCCCCCCTCGTAATATATAATATAAATATAAATAATATAAATATTTGCGCGAGAGTTGGCCGGATATGAAATTTGTAATTCAAATGATTTGTGGCGGTGTCCATAAACAAGAAGGTCGCCGATATTATATTATTATAATAATATAATTGACGGAGAGCATAATATTATTATTATTATTTTTATTATTATTATTATTATTAATATTATTATTTTTTGATATAGTATATACTCATTACTCATACTAAATTACTAAAATAAAATAACGTTATAAAGTGAACGAGGACCGGGCGTATATTAATAATTTTAACGTTTGATTGTCATTTAAATAATGTCGTTTTAATTATATTATAAAAAAATATATATTTCTAGATTGTACGAATGCCTCTAAAGTCTACCTAACCTTCTCGTCGCGTCTCCCCGCTAAGTAATTTCTTATATTATGTACGCAAATTGTGGTACACTATATAAAGGGTGACCATACATACTTATTTTAATAGGACAGTACTCATTTTTGGTGCATATCCTAATGTATTAAATAATATTATGTAGAATATAGATCATACAAATGTATTTATTTTTAAAAATATTCCATATTTAATAAAAGTTTAATGAATATAAAAATATTTTTTAACTTATAAAAGGAAATCCACGGATCTCAAAATTACACGAAAATTGAACTATGAGTTGCATAATTAATTCTTTAAATATGTAGTAAACAAAATAATATATAAATAAATCAATGTTATCAAATGGCTATTTTAATTTATTACCATATTTTGTATTTATTTTTATACATTTGTTTCTTATTTAAATTTATATTTCATTAAAAATTTAATACAAATTTAATGAATATAAAAATACTTGTGTTTATTAACTTTTGTTATTAAAAATAATTCTTAAGGTAAATTTGGTTAGGTTAAAATTAAAAAATTATACATTTAAATTTTTATTAATACATTTAAAATGAATTTTTTTTTTTGTATAACATCTGGATACCCTAGTCTATTATAGCTATACACAATTACGTTCGTCGTGGTCGCCAAAACCGCGTTATAATTATAATAATAATAATAATAAAATTATTATAATAATCATTGTATATATTGAATAAATAGGTATCTGTGAATAAATTGTCGTCTCGTAGTGCATAATTTTAATAATAATAATAATAATAATAATACATGTTTACCGACGCGCTAATATTGTAATTCGAGGGCAATAAATTGCGGACCGGGGCCACTAAATCACAAAACGGTGTTCCGCGTTCGTCCCGTATTCGCATTTCACCTATTATAATATTATAATATACACGCGCATCGTCCTCGTGCGTTTATTACAGGTAACTATATAATATTATACTCGTTTAAATATATACCACGCACACACTTTTTTTAAATATACGTTTTATAGACACCGACCGATAATATGGTAAATAATATACTATGATTTTATTTTCTCCCATTTTTTTTTCCAAGTTTTCGAGATAGTCATATCATTACATTTTTACACGTCCGATTCGTTGCCAGATTTATAACACATAATTATCTATAAGAGTAATACCACGATCGTTACATTTACATGGTGTTATCGCGTCGTAACTCGTATATAAGCACGCGTACTCGTACTGTTTCACGCCATCGCAGAATATCGTATTAATCACGGAGATATACATAATAATAATAATACGATGCATATCGTTGGGCGTAATAATGTAAAATCATAATAATAATACCTGTGATTGGGAGAACTGGTAATATAATATTTATTATAAAAAATAATATTATAATACGTATAATATGATAAATAATATTATTATAAAAATTATAGAAGAATGAAATATATAATTTGGAAGACTTCAAAATATCAATAAAATGATAATATTATATACAAATCGCGACGACGAAAGGGATTATTTATACAAGGGAGGGATCTCCTCCTCGTCGTTTTCTTCCCGCGTTCAAAACATATAATATCCTATTATTACATATAATATTATTTAGGTATATGTATACGACTTTAAGCTATTTCGCAGTACATACGCACACTTACACATACATATAAATATTATATTATATACGTTATTCTGTGTCGAACTAATTAAGAGGGGTGACCGCGAGACCCGAGTTTTGATTTACGATCCAATTGTGCAACTCCAAAGTACGACGACGACGACGGGGTAGTGGATAATATAATCCTCTATCGTACCGCCGAACACAGAGCTTCGAATTGTTACGAATCGCTTTCACACTTACCTATAATATACGATTGTCGTCGTACAAACGTAAAAATGTACTTGGATTTCCGAATCGATATAATCAGCGTATAATATATTTTACGTTATATTGTAGAGATTTTTTTCACCCCGTCTTTCAAATTCCGGTTCGCATACGCGTAAAAAATTGTATTTTTTTCTTATCAAAAAAAAAATTACCGATCGATTTTATTTGATAAACAAAAACACGTTCGCTCGTGTCGAAATTCAAATAACTATATATTATTTTAATATATATAAATAATAATATAACCATTGAACCACGTCGGTTTGTTTTTGTATTCAACGAGTGTTATATTCTATTGTTGTTGTCACCGTCGTCGTTGTCCCCTCGTTCGCAGTGCCAAACTTTTGAACGAGCAATCCGTTTTACACACATACACGCGTTTGTATATTATGTCGTATACGTTTAATAATAATATATTAATTTAATATATAATATATTATATTATGTAGGAACCTGCGTTGCCAACAAACGCAGACGTGATCACATGGTATCTCATAATATTATTATAATTGAGGGTTGTTTGTAACAGTTCTTCAAACAATAATAATAATAATAATATATTATGTAAATATTAAATCCTGGTTTTAATTTCAAATTAATTTCCTACGATGTTATCACGGTTTATATCACGGTTGTAAAATTATAAATGATAATAGAAAACGTGTGTACTCGTAAATAGACGTTAATTTTTGTAACGCCATATTTCGATCATATTACCGAATATACACGTATGTGTTGGGTTTTAAGTACAAACCGCAATATTATTTCAATCACGTCGAACGTTGTGTCGAGTTTTATTTCCATGGGTGTAATTCGGTTTATTACATAATCCGATTGTACGAAGGAGTGTAATAATAATAATAATAATAACGTTTAAACAATGAACGAGACGTGAAGGTCGAGGTCGAAGAAATAATCTATACTTATTCGTTTTCCATTTCACTTTCTCGTTGAAAAAATCGGGGCTTTACATATTATTATAAATTCGCGGGGTAAATTGTATATTCGTTTACTCGTATTCGTTTTAAATCCGTGTACATTATGATTATAATTATAAACGGAAAAATTCGCATTGTTTAATATTATTTACAATACAATAATTATAGTATACAACGCACCTATGTGTGGGAAAACGGTCAAAAGTATTTTAATGTAAAAATAAACGTGATTTAGTGTATAAATAAAAATATAAAATTTAATACGGTGTATATTATTAATAAATGATTATTTAATGAATGAAGCATGTCTGTTAGTTGGTAGAAACAAATTATATAATATTACGTATTACCTATATTATGTTAATTTGTAATTAATAATAGTAAAAAAAAAAAAACTTTATCTTCGTTTATAATATTATGATGGTCGGACCAGTTGACTTCCTACGATGATATACAAAAACCACTCGTTTTTACACTCGCGCGTGTATGTATAGGTAATATACAGAGCGATTATTCGTGTTTAAAAAATGATGGGAGAATATAACACTGTATAGTGTATACGTGTATTTAACATAACAATTTCCATTATTTGTATATCAAAACATTTAGATCACTCTGTACATATTATAATATGTATATATTACGTAATGGGATGCATCGATAGACCGCGGGCCGGTTATTATTTTAATGACGGAATTAATCGGAAGATCGCGAGTCACCGTTGGTATTCACTTTACAGGAAGAAGGAATATACACCTTAAGGCAATCCCGACGCACGCGTACTATCCAAATTTGATTTTTTATTTTTTTATCTATTTTTATCGTTGGCGGCAAAAAACTGTTTATTAGAGTTTTTTTTTCATTTTTATCATTTTTTATACATACTTCTGCACAAGTATAATAATAGCTTTACGCCTGTACGTAATAAATGTTTTTACATAATATTATTCAAAATAAATTCCGTTTTAATCGTACGTGGTGTATTTCTGAATCTTTCGTTTTTACGAAGAATTCGTTCTATAATTATTCTTACCGACCGTGTAACTCCGTAATCTGTGCATCACGGATCGTATGAATGGCGGGCATCGTACCGTCGAACCGTAAAAACGCAAGACGATTTTCTATGCTGCCATCTAGTGGAAAAACTGATTTCCAACGGCCGTAGAATTAAGTCCAGATGGCGCGTCATCCGCGTAAACGACGGGAGGGTGTACGAACGAGTGTGTAAAACGGAATGGCCGATAACGTTACCAGAAATTTTATTTTTATTATTATCGTTATTTTTATTCAAACATTTTTTTTCACTACTCATCCCATCGTTTTCATATATATGTATTTTATATACGACATCAGTAAACACAACTCGTTTTCGTCGAGAGGTGTTTTTATTATTATTTTTATTATTATTATTTTTCCTCTTGCGAAAATGCGTGCGTACACCATAGTGAACAGTTTCAAAAAAGTACGGCGTACCGTATAGGCAACAGTACGTACACGACGATTCCATAAGGGTTGATAATGTATGACGACTCGTTTTTATTTTCTCTATTAAACACTCCCCATTCACGGGGTGTTTCTTTTTCTAATTACTATTAATTAACGTGTGAACATCCATAAACTGACCGGCATCAACGAACTGTTTTTTTTTTTTTTTTTGTACGTCTTGTTTTTATTTACAAATACCTTTATAAATACACTTTATTTTAGTTTATTTTAGGAAATTGTTCGTACGTTTATATATTTATAGAAAAATTAGGAAAACCGGTTAAGAAATTTAATTCTAAATCCTCTTGAATGACTTTCCAATTATCTAGTGTTGGTCGTTTATCGGCATCCTGTATTGCGGTCGTTCGGTCGGATGGACCATTGTTTAACCCGTTCGATCAACGGTTATATGAACATCGGATACGTCCGTTTGATTTTTTTTTATTGTTTTCTAATTGGTAATATATATTTATAGTAATAGAACGAAGTACGACTATACTACTAGTCGTTTGTGTTGTTCTCATTTGGTTCGGTTTGGTCGTACACGTATTAAATATAGATTTATATAAAATATTACATTTATAGATAAGGTGAATCTTTATTATAGAAATACATATACGAGTATCTCGAGAGAATCACGTGCACGTGACATTTGTCTATAATCTAATAATATAACGTATATACAAAACAACTCGTGACCGAGTTACTCGTTTGGCGTTTATTTTTTATCTCTTCGTATATACGCTACGCATGTAGGTATAAATAAATATAATATAACCGTATAAATCTGTTAATAACATTATATAATATATTATAATAACGTTTTTCAATTTATTCGTACATTTCTATATAACAATTAATATTTTATAATCGCCGTTGTAAATATTATAACGTAAGAATTACGTATATAGGTGATACTTTGTTAAAAACGATGTAATTAACACATTCGTATTATATTATATATACTTTAAGCGGGCAATTTAAATCACGAATATTTTATCTATACGTTTATTATTTTATTCGTCACCGCAGTCGTTATAAAACGTGTAAACGTCTCGTATAAAACGTGTAAATATCACTGCACAGACGAGTTATATACGTATATATGTATATATAATAGAAAATAAATTTTATTATTGATATTTTATAATAATAGAGGTAATAAAAATCGAACGCGTTTATAAATCCTGTAAATCGGTGCTCGCGTATTATAATAATAATAATAATAATAACGAGTAATATACTTACGAGTTTACGACACTGGTCTTGTATACGCATTATAATATACAGTGTGTTTACTTTGTATAATATTAATACGGGGCGAGAGAGGCGAGACTATAAAAATGCTACTACCGTATAATAATAATTTGTAACCCGCCGAACGAGCGGTTAATAATTGTTGTTGTTTTTTTTTTTTTTTATGATTCATTATTTTTATTATTATTGCGACGCCCGGTAGTATACAATAATATTACATTATTGTATCTCTCATACGGTCGTAAACCATTTTATTCATTCGTCGTCGGTGTCATCGAATCATAATATATATTATAATCTTTTTTTAATGATCGCCTATATTATCCGTTTCACCTGTATCAACCGCGGTTATATATTGGTGATGTATAGACCAAATTTTTTTATATTATTTTGATTTTTTACTGTCTCCTCCGGGCGATAATATATTGTATAATATGGTTATAACGCGCGACACGCAATAAACCACGGTTTACAGACCTTAACCGTAAGTACGGTATATATATATAATATACGTATGGTTGTAGTGTATTATATTTATATAATATTTTATTAGGTATAGGTATCTACTATATATATTATATACAACATAAGCGTACAATTATATTGCCTTTTAAATGGAAATAAAATAAACGCCCCGGCGGCGGGTGTCGAGGGGGCGAGGAGGATGCCATGATGATAAAACCGACCATAAATCAAAATGGCCTCGCCATCTGGCGGCAACGCGGGTCCCCGACTGCGTGTCTCTATATATATATTCCATCATGGCCGAACATAGGACAGACCTTTTTTTTTACTTACGAAAAAATACTTAGGTACCTACTAAAATATATTTATTATATTACTTACGCGAAATTATACAATACATACATACCTATCGTGTTGTTTATAGATATTATGCAGTATATAATATTATTATATCTATCTTCTCAGACGCACGCGATGGTGATAAACTGATAATAATATTAGGTTTATCATCCATTCATTATATAGGTATACATATACGTATATGTACGCGTATCGATTGTCGAGTATACGCGCGTTTTATAATATAATAATGGATATTAGATGTCCTTTATGTGTATATATAGTATTATAATAAAACATTTTTTATGTTTTGTCACGATACATTTCTGAAATTCCGACGTAAAAAAAAAAAAAAAAAAAATTACAGAATATAAATGAATAATATATATAATAAAAAGAAAGAAAAAATTGGGATAATAAGCGAAATAAAAATAAAATACAGTTATTTCCATATATTATATTATAATATATTATAATAATATACTGTATGGTATGTTATAAATTTATAATAGTGTATAGTCGAGATGAAAAATAAAGACGTTCGTGCATTCTCCTATCGGCGTGTGTGACTTTATGTATATATAATATATTTAAATTATATATATATATATAATATATAAACTTGGTGTAAATTTACATACGTGCAAATATAGAGTGAGCGAGAGGAGGAAGGGTTGTATTGTTGTGTGGGCATGCTGCATAATATAACGTTTTCGTGTATATATACATATTATACTCTGGTACATGTATGGAGAAAAGGGAAGTTTGATGCATAACTCTGTCAACCGAGTTCAATTTACGCGCATTCGTATAAAATTTAAAATATTGCGTGTACGTACATTATTATTATTAATATTATTATTATTATTATTATTATTATTATTATTATTATTA